>CM046433.1:19389692-19814692 GCA_025506505.1 Flaveria sonorensis | reverse complement strand
CTCTCACATGTTCAGAGGGGGTGAGAGGAGTACCCAGCTGTGGATCAGAAGATGAAGTTGGCTGAGATGCAGCTCCAGGTTCAGGTTGTGTTGTCTCAGTGGGTTCAACCTTCACCTCAACTTCAGGTTGAGCTGGACTTGGTGGAGAATGCAAGTCCACCAGCTCTCCCTTCTTAATCTTTTGCTTGATTACCCTAATATTCTCATCCATTATGGATAGAGACATAGGGCCAAGCCTTCTTCTGGAGAATGCATATAGCTTCAAGAAGCTCATCATCCTTTGTCTGTCAGCAGACTTCTTTTGGCTTTTGTGGATGATGGCCCTTGATCTTGCAGCTTTTCCTTTATTCTTTTCATCTCAACTTGTTTTTCTCTTTTAGCCTTTTCTTCCATCTGCTTATTGTATTCAAACAATATGAACTCAGATGGTAAGGGAAGAAGTGCACTCTTCCTGATAGAGACATGTGGCACTCAGGTAGCTGATCATCTTTAGTCTTTCTTCTTCAGTAGCTACCCGAGGTTGTTCAGTGGCCACAGTCTCTGGCTCAGGACTTTCTTGAACTAGGGAGAGGACAGGAAGTTTCTTGTAGAGTCTTTTCAGTCATTTCTTCCTTATGCTTGAGGGTCAAAGTAGCATCCTCTGCTTCCTTCCTCTCCTTTGACAACTCAGTGTCAGCCAGTTCATTCAGCTCTTCTAAGGGGAGAGAGATGAGTTCATCTATATTGTAATTTATAGTTCCCAGGTAGTTTAGCTTGGCTGCCTTTAACTCATCTTCCTGAGTGTTTAGGCTGGGGGCAGCCTTTATTGCAGCTTTCATAAATCCTGGGGAACCACTTGAACTCTCTCCCCTCAGCTTCCTCTTCCTCTCTCTCTCTTCTCTTCTTCAATCTCCTCAGCAGTTAATTTCCTTTTACCTTTGTCAACCACAGGCCTTGGTGACTCAGGCTAAAGAGAGCTTTGGCCTTCATTGCTTGGTTCAGCTGTCAAGCACTAGCCAGAGAGAGGCTATGAAGCACTATCACCAGTTGGTGTTTCACTGAGGGTAATAGGTGTAGAGGGAGATCCTGTCTCAAGGGTCACAAGTTCAACCTCTGGGCCTTCAGTCAAGGTTTTCCCTTCGAAGCTAATCTTCGGGTCCACCTCAACATCCAGTTTACCAAAGATCTCACTTGCTAGCCTCTGTCTATATAATTTTGATCTCAGTCTGAACTCTTTTAACACCCTGTCTTGGATCCTGTCTGCCAATCTTGCTGCTTGTCTGTTGTTGCTTGGGTTGACAAGGGGCAGATCCACCAAGTTTATACTCTCATAGAAACTCAGGGTGGAGATGTTGAGAATTTCTTATTGACCCTGAGCTCTAGAGATCACAAGAGCTTTCCTATCACTATGATACCCCCAACCTAAGATTGGGTTCTCAGATGGGGCAGACATTGCTCTTGGTACTCCCTCCTCAAACAGTTGTTGAATGAGCAGTTCCAGATCACTGTCTAGAGGAGGTTGCTGAGTATGGACAACTGCAAAAGAGGATGGTGAGTCCTCTATGTCCATACTCTGAGAAGAACTCCCAGGTTCTGTGATTATTAGAATTTTCTCCCCCTTTTTGGTAGCATCACCCTCTTGCATAGGTGAGCTGGGAGATTGATCCATGACATCCACATGTTCTTATGGATCTGGATGAGTTGGTCTCATGGGTCTCTCAGGTAGCTTGCCCTTGAGATCGGTGATCTCAAGTTGCTGGTCATTGACCCTCTTCTGCAAGATAGTCACCTGAGATTCCAGGTGAGCTATCTTTAACACAAAGTAGGTGCACAGATTTGACAATTATGCACCTGTTGTTGCAGACTCCCCTCATCTTCAGATGAAGAATCATGGGGAATGAGAGAATTGGACCTAAGTCTTCTTCCTCATCACCAGCATGGGTTTCTTGGCTGCTGGATTTCCCCTGCCTAATAACAGCTTCCAGAGAAGTGTCAAGAGGCTATGTTGCCATGGTAGAGGTCCTAGTGATGTTATCACTTGCAAAAGTGATAGCCTCTACCATATGGATCTCCTGAATAGTGTTAGAGGGATCCACCTCAGTTAGGGGTAGCTGATGTGGGCTAGAAGTGGGTGAAGCAGGAGTACTCATCTCTTCATAAGTGTGGTAAGAAAGGAGAGATTCATGGTACTCATTGAAGCCCAAATCTTCATCAGAGTAGAAGTCAAGGTTGGGTATGGGGCAGTTGAGATCAAGAGGCTGGGGATGGTAGCTTTCCCCTGAAGGTTGATCACTAGAGTGTTGAGACTCAGAGTGATGGCTTAAGGCTGTTTGTGGAGTTGTGAGCTCATCAGGCTGAGCATGAGGAACCTCAGCACTGATTGTTTGAAAGATGGGAGTGGTCTGCTCCTCAGGGGAAGTGGGAGCTCTAGATTCCACTTCCTCCTGCATAGGTTCTAATATGGGGGCCTGCCCATGCTCAATAGCAAGTGCAGGGGTTCGTTTGTGTTTTCTTTTGTAGGTGATGGTGATGATAGGCTGTGTTGAGGTGGGTGAGAGGTAGAGGGTGTTGGTTCATCACTAGCTGGTGCTGCTAGGATGTCATCCTGAGCAATGAGCTCAAACATTTTTGGGACAAGGGATGTTTCTACCCCTGAGAAGCCAACAGTTGGCTTTTTCAAAATCTTGAAAATGTCGGGCCTCATGTGTGCAAGTTTAAGAATATTACCTGTTCCCCTCAATTGTGGTTCCATTTCACAGTTAAGAATGTGTTGAACATATCAGGGGAACATGTAATACTCTAAGGAGTCCAAATTTGCAAGTAAGTTTGTAAATACAAATTGAGAGTACCTGAATTTGACCCCTTGTACCATCCCATGGACAATGAAGGAAAGATCTTCTGGAATCTGGTCCCATCCCCCATGCTTATTGGATAAGCTATGTATGACTACATGGAGGAGGTATTTCCATTGGAATAAGACCTTCCCCTTCCTGAAGGTCTTGACCGAAAAGTCACCTTCGTAGCCCATCTGCGTAAAGGATTGGTTGACAACAGCTTTTGGAAAGGACAGCTCACCTGCTTCATCATCCAGCTGCAAATATGTGTTTATAATGGCTCGAGTGATGAAAACCGTCCTCCCCTGCACTGTGGCAGACAGTGCCTTCTCCCCGTCCATGGTGACCTCTTGACAGGTCCCCCAGAACTCAAGCAATTGATCCTCATAGAGAGGAGGATCGATTGTAAGGGAGGTGAAGTAATGAGACAAAGAAAGATACCTACACACGTCTGAGAAGCTTGGATCCTTCTCAGAGTTTAACAGTGCAACTTGATTGTGGTTCCTGTGTAGGTGCATGGTGAAATCAGGGTCGTTACGAAGATCAAGATTGGCCATTTTGAGGAAGCTTTACAGTGAAGAAAGGAAGAAGAAGATGAAATTTGGGGGTAATTTTAGGTTAAGGAACAATGAGAGTAGAGAGATGAAATAGAACCGTTTGGAAAGATATACTCTGGATCTGAGATAAAGTTAAGACAAAAGATAAACTTTGAAATCTGCAAGTGGGTCCTACTGTTGAAAAAGGCGCCCAAAAAGGTAAAAAAAATTTAAAGTCGTAAAACTTTCGAAGGCAATTTAAGTTTCGGAAGCATTGCAATCAAAGCTTCCGAAGGCAATTTTGCTTCGGAAAATATTTCAAAGAGTTTTGAGAATTTTGGCTTTGGAAGAAATAAATGAGTCTTCCGAGACTAAATTGCTTTCAGAAGAGATTTGTTCATTAAATGCATTTAAGTAGTTATACCAAAATTTAAGCTTCGGAAGATACTTCAAGAATATCTTCCGAAGGTAAATCTCAGATAAGCTGTTTAAATGATTTAAAGACTTAAACTTCTTCCGAAGGCAACTTTTGCTTCTTCCGAAGGCAAATTTTCATCATTCTAAGAGATATCATTTTAAAAATTTGTTTTCTTCCAAAGAGAACTGGGCTTATGAAGTGATCTAATAGACAACCTAGGACACACAGTTTTAAGAAATAATTAAGTTATTAAGAAAAATCTATTCAAAGTTAATCATCCCAATAGCTGATACAAGATATTTAAATCTTTGTTCATCAAAAGTTTTTGTGAACAGATCAGCATATTGTTCATTTGTGTTAACTTTGATTAGTTTTATCAAACCCTTTTCAAAATTATCTCTAATCAAATGATACCTGATATTGATGTGTTTGGTCCTTGAGTGCTGCACAGGATTCTCTATAATAGAGATGGCACTATTGTTGTCTAGGTGGATGGGAGTCTCTTTGAAATTGAACCCATAGTCTAGCATCTGATTCTGAATCCAAAGCACTTGAGCACAGCAGCTTGCAGCAGCAATGTATTCAGCTTCAGCAATTGATGCAGACACACAGGATTGTTTCTTGCATTGCCAAGAGACTATCCTTCCACCCAGGAACTGACACCCCCCAGATGTGGACTTTGCAATCATGTTACAACCACCATAATCACTATACGTATAAGCATACAGATTAAAGTCTGAATTCTTTGGATATCAAGATTTGGAGCACCTTTGAGATATCTAAGAATCCTTTTGATAGTGATTATGTGTGACATCTTGGGGTTGGCTTGATATCTTGCACATATGCATGTGGCAAACATGATATCAGGCCTGCAAGCAGTAAGATACATAAGTGACCCAATCATAGCCCTGTAGAGATGTTTATCAACACACTCCCCCTCAAGATCAGGACCAAGGGAGTGGTTTCTGGCTATGGGTGTCTTTGCAACCTTACAGTTAGTCATCTTGAATCTTGTAAGTATGTCCTGTACATACTTTGACTAACTGATAAAGATGCCATCTTCAACCTGCTTCACTTGAATTCCTAGAAAGAAATTGAGTTCCCCCATGGCACTCATTTCAAATCTATCCTTCATCAGCATCTCAAAGTCTTTGTAGAGCTTTGGATTAGTTGAACCAAAGATGATGTCATCTACATATATCTGAACTAGCAATGTGTCATTCCCTGTCTCTTTGGTGAAGAGAGTCCCATCAATAGTACCTCTTTTGTATTCATGTTGACAGAGGTATGTTGATAGTGTCTCATACCACTTTCTTGGAGCTTGATGTAGTCCATAAAGGGCTTTATCAAGCTTGCAGACATAATCAGGATGATCTGGGTCTACAAAGCCAAGTGGTTGTTTAATATAAACTTCTTTATCAATCACCCTATAGAGAAAGGCACACTTCACATCAAGCTGGTAGACCTTGAAATCCTTGGATGCAGCATAAGCCAGAAATATTCTTGCAGCTTCAAGTCTTACAACTGGAGCAAAGACATCAGTGTAATCAATCCCTTCTTCTTGAGTGTATCCTTGGACAACCAGTCTAGCCTTGTTCTTGATGATAATCCCTCTATCATCCTTCTTGTTCCTGAATACCCATTTGGTTCCTATGACACTTTTCCCTTGAGGAAGAAGACATAAGTTCCACACCTTCTGTCTTCTGATTTAAAGCAGCTCATCTTGCATAGCTTCAACCCAGCTTCCATCCTTCAAAGCCTCATCAACCTTCTTCGGCTCTATCTGGGATAAGAAACAAGAATGTAGACAAACATGGCTGTCATGAGTTTGTCCTCTTGTTCTTACCCCTGAGTCAACATTTCCAATGATGTTTGTGGTGGGATGTGACTTGTGGATCTGAAGTTGAGGGATCACAGCAAGTTGGTTAGACAGATCTAAATTTGAGAAATTCTGATCTGGCAATGAGGTGTCTCCCACCACATCAGCACACTTATCAAGAGAAACTTGATCTAATGAGTATGTGACATCATTCATGTTGTCTTCAATAGAGTGGTTATCAGCATCAAGAAATTCTTAATCACTGTCACCACCTCCAGTTCCTCCTGCATTTGAAGTTCCTTCACCTGGATTTAGAGCTTCTGAGCTAGAATTTGAAGGCACCTCAGATGAAACAGCAGTATTTGTCATGCTTGTGCTGATAGGAGCTTTACTTGCTGGGTTAGTTACCATTGGAGCTGAAGTAGTCTTCTTGGTTGGTCTTCTCAGCTCAAATCTTAGATTAGGATCTTCTTCTGATCTGTTTTCTGTAGATCCTGAAACATTCTCACAAGACTTATTAAAACAGTTGGTAACTAAATCAAGATCAAACAGCTAATCAGGACCAAAACCTTTCACACAGGGTGTGTGTTTATTGAAAGTCATATTGGCTGACTCCTCAATGATTCTAGTTCTGAGATTGTATACTCTTTAAGCCTTAGCTTGAGAAGAGTATCCAACAAAGTGTCCATCATCTGATTTCTCATCAAACTTGGCTATTTGATCTTTGGTATTCAAGATGGTGCAAGGACATCCAAATGTTATGAGAAAACCAATGAATGGTCTCCTTTTATGCCACAGTTCATAGGGAGTCTTACCATGAGTCTTAACTACTAAAACTCTGTTCTGCACATAGCAGGCTGTGTTAACAGCCTCTGCCCAGAAGGTGATAGGCAGTTTAGAGTCAGACAACATGGTTCTAGCAGCCTCAATAAGTGTCCTGTTTCTCCTCTCAGCAACACCATTTTGCTGAGGAGTCCTGGGAGCACTATATTGTCTTGAAATACCCTTTTCATCACAAAATGTATCAAGGATTTGGTTTTTAAATTCTGTTCCCTGATCACATCTTATGATTTTGACCTTGTGATCACATTGATTCTCAATTTTCAGAATGAAGTTCTTCAAGATCTCAAGAGTCTCATCCTTAGTTCTAAGGAAGAAGACCCAAGTGAATCTTGTGAAGTCATCTGTGATCACTAAACAATAAAAGGTCCTTCCTAGACTCATTATACTGGTGGGACCAAACAGATCCATATGTAACAAGTGTAGGGGAGTAATGATGGAGTTGGTTTCCTTTGGCTTGTGATACACTTTATGCTGCTTCCCTTTTTAGGCATGCAACACAATGGTCATCACTTGTAAACTCTTTCTTTGGCATTCCATTTACCAAATCATTTTTAATGAATTTATTCATGTTTTTGAAGTTTACATGGCATATTCTTTTATGCCAGAGGAAAGACTCATCACTATTTACTTTAGATAGAAAGCAAGACACTTCTCCGGAGGGAGTTGTTTCTTGCAGATCCATCTTGTACATGTTTCCCTTCCTGGGGGCTCTGAGAAGAATGTACTCCTGAGGAATAACCACCCCAGGCTTGAGAACAATGCACTCATGCTCAGTGAAGAGCATGTGATGTTTTTGGTCACAAAATTGGGACACACTCAAAAGATTGTATCCAAACTCCTTGACAAAATTTACCTTCTCAATGCTGAGCTTACCATTTGAGACCATGCCCCTGCCAGTGATGTAACCTCCTGCATCTCCTCCAAAACCAACTGGCCCTCCATCAAACTTCTCAAAGATTTGAAGTAAGGACTCATTGCCTGTCATGTGCCTGGAGCAGCCACTATCAATGATCCACATATTTCTGTTTGCCTTTGGTTGTCCCTGCATAAAAGAGATGATTTAGTTACATTTGGAAACCCAAGCCTCATTGGTCTTGGGCTTATAAAATTCAGATGAAGGCAATGAAACAGCAAGTGATCCTATGTTCAGGCTTTGAGGATCATTTGCTGTTACCGAAGAGGAGCTTTTAGTCTCAAGGTCTTCCTTCATCTTCCACACCACCTTTGGAAGATTAGGCTTGACCTTCAATACTTCGAAAGCTTTTGTAGCTTCGGAAGCTTTGGAGATAGATCCTTTGAAAGATCTTGCTTTCACTGCAGCAAGCTTCAGTTCTTCAAAAGCATTCCTTTCTTCCGAGACCAACTTTTCTTCTGAAGGCAATTTCTTACTTGCCTTCTTCTTCATTTTGGAGCTTCCGAAGGAAACAGATTTTCCTTCTAAAGCTGTTTGTTTATTCTTCTTCTCAGAAGTTTTCTTCTTGATCATGTGGATAGTACTCTTAGGATTGTATTGACAATCCTTAGCCAGATGTGAAGTACTACCACACATAACACAATCCAAATCTTTCCTTTTGAGAGCCTTCTTTCCCAAAGAAAACTGAGCTTGAACACTTTCTTTTCCTTCTTCACCTTTTCAGGTGATGTAGCAGGCTTCTTAGGGTGAAGCTTGCTCTTTGAAATGGATGGTTCAGGCTGTGTAGCAGTGACGCACAGCTGATCAATCTTCTTGTTGTTGCTGGAGTGAGTTAAAGCTGAAGCAGAACTCTTAGAACAGGAGTTCTTGGCAGAATCTTCAGCTTTCACCACCTCAACCCTGCAGAGATAAATACTTGTTTCTGCTTGGGGTCAAAAGTGGCCTTGATGTCTTGAGCTTTCCTTGATCTTCTTTTTGCTCTTCTGATCAAGTTCTTTCTCTTGGACTTATTCAAATCAGATCCTTTCTCCTCCTCAGGAGCATGGTGACCCTTTTTGGATTGACTCTTTTCACTCACTTTAGAGTCATCCCTCACCATCTCCTCTTCATCACTGGGGTCTATGGATGGCAGCTCATCTTGACCAGTTCCACACCTTGGAGATCTAACTGATAGTAGAGTGTGTGGAGGAGCTATCTCACTAGATCCCAGTCCCTGCTTATTCTGATAACATACTTTTGCATGCAGAGATGAGGATATTATGTTCTTGAAGGTCTCTTCTTCAAGAACACATTTTTCTGCCCTAGCTTTGCTGATCACTAGTTCAGCCTGGCATTCAGTCAACTTGGTAATGAGATCCTTAATTTGAGTCCTATAGTTTGTTTGCTCATGTTTAAGAGTTGAAACTGTTTTCTCTAGATCTTCTATCTTAAGTTTATAGTCATTTTCAGCTCTTTTAAAATTAGCTTTTAAAATATTTAAAGACTCAATGTCAGATCTCATTTCTAAGTTGTAGGACCTGTATCTATTTACTTTAGCAATACATTCAGGAGAGCAAAGATGTTCAAGTACCTTGGCTTCATCATGGTCAGCCATGAGTGCTTGATTTGGAGATGCATCTTCTGCTTGAAAGCTCCAGTCAAAGCCTCCTTCTTCAACAGCAACTGCAGCTTGTTGTCTTGGCTTCTCATTCTGATGCCCTCCTTCAGTGTAGTTTGGATTGGATGAAGCTTGGCCACCATTTCACTTGGGTGCCTTTCATTCTCTAGCAAAGTGTCCCATTTGGTTACAGTTGTAACTCTTGGCTGTGCTTTTGTCCAGTCCAAACTTGCCACTGGCTGCATTGCTAGGAAACCTTATCCCAGTCTTCTTGTAGAACTTCTGAGCACTGTGAGTGAGAAGAGCCATCTGCTGAACTATCTCCATGTACTCCAGATCATCCGGATGGATACAGTCCAGGTCTTCAAGAGTGAAAAGAAAGTTGCCTGAACTTTCATCAGTAGAGACAAAAGCTTGAGAAGAACTTGTCTCTTGGAAGGGACTTCCTTGGATGTAGCTCTCTCTGGGTGTCTCTGGGAAGGTGATGAAAGGACCCTTTTGTGAGGTTTCAGGGTAGCAGATGAGATGATGTTTTGGTTCTCTGCTATCCCTTTCAACCACATGAAAGGCTGAACTCTAGTAAGTGTTGGAGTTACTAGATGAATTTTGCATGTTCATCTTCATCTGATATCCACTGAGTATCCCATACAACTCAGTAAGAGTAAGGGTCTTGAGGTTTTCAGTCCTCTTAATGACCACACAGTAGTGTGTCCATTGTCTGGGAAGAGAGGACATGAACTTCCTTATAATATCCCTGTTCTCAATAGTTACCCCAACATCAGCCAAAGTATCCACAATCTTAACATACCTGAAGTATTGTTGAGTCATGGTTTCACCTGTCTTGAAGGTGAAGTTTTCAAACTACTGCTTCAGGAGATCCTTCTTGTTCTCCTTGGCTTCATTTGAACCCTCATACATCAGTTTCAGTACATCCCATAGCTGTTTAGCGGTCTTGCACTTCTTGAAACCTCTATAGATGGAGTTTGGAAGAGTAGTTTGGAGGGTTGTCATGGCTTTCTGATCAATGTCAATTCTTTTCTAGTCTTCATCAGAAAAGTCAGCCCTCTCCTTTGGTATCATGCCACCACCAGCAGCAGCTGAAGAGGTGCATGGTACATGAGATCCATTGATAACAGACTCCCACATCCTGGAATCTTAAGACTTGATAAAGCCTTCCATTCTTTGACACCAAGTGTCAAAATACTTAGGAGTGATCAGTGGGGACTTTGTCATAGTTCCAGTTTTCATATCAGCCTTTAAGATAGCTGTCATTTGAAAAGTTAAGTGAAGTGTGAAACTAAGAGGATTTAAGATGGTGAGATCTTACAATCAAGAGCCTGGAATGCTCTGATACCAATTGCAAGACCGGGTAAGGGTACTTAACACTTAGTTTCACACAGAGGAGAGATCTTAGATCACTTAACAATTCAAATAGGGAACTGGTAACTTAAAACAGATGCTCCAAAGAACACAAGTAAATCAAAGAGACAAAACTAAGAGTCAACACAATATTAGTTTTCAAGGATGTTGTATATTGATCTCAAGTTCTCTTACAAGTGTTATGAAGCATGAAGAAATTACAAGAACCTGAGACACTTTTATACTACAACCTACAACCGTCACTTACATGTAAAGACAGTTAGGATTTGACTAATCTAGACAACAAGATCAATCTAAAGTCAAAAAGGCAGATTGCCTTTTTGACTAGTGACTATGACATGCCATAGCTCACTGACTTTTCCTATTATAAAAAGCCAAAAGAAACAGAAGGAGAAACTTGCAGGCGAAGACCTTATCTACTTTATCATAAAGTATTGAAGTTTCACCAACTAGTGATAGCAGGTGAACTACCAGAGCATGCAGTGAAAAATAGGTAGCTTTATGATAAAGTTGATGAAAAAAGAATCTTTTCTCTCTATTCAGAAGAAATCAGTCTTGTCTTGTAAACAGTTTCGAAAGACTTTGTCTTTGAAGCTTTTGAAGACTTCATCTTTTACTACGGAAGAGTTGAGTCTTTGGCTTCGGAAGACTTTACACTTAGAATATTTTCCAAGTTAAGTGTAAAGCTTCCGCATCAGTTTCTTCTGAACTTTGGCTTCGGAAGTTTTTACACTTAGCATATTTCTGAGTGTGTAAAAGCTTCCGAAGCTAGTTCACCTTTGTTTCGAAGTGCATGTTGGAAGACTTGGTTGTTTTGATATCATTTGCTTGCATCAGCCTTTTAACTTCAGAGGTTCCTACAATTTATATATATATATACATATATATACGTATATATATGCACACATATATATATACATATGTATATATATACGTACATATATACGTACATATATACATACATATATATATATATATATATATATATATATATATATATATATGTATATATATATAATGTATATACATATATATATGTATATATGTACGTATATATGTACGTATATATATATATATACATATGTATATATATGTATATATGTACGTATATATATACATATATATACATATATATACATACATATACATATATATACATACATATACATATATATACAAAATATATGTATATATATGTATATATATATAAATATATATATATATATATATATATATATATATATATATGTGCATATATATATATATATATATATAAATATATATATATATATGTATATATTGTATATATATATAAATATATGTATATGTATGTATATATATAGAAATATATATATGTATGTATATATATAGAAATATATATATATATATATATATATATATATATACGTAGATATATATACGTCGTACGTATATACGTACGTATATACGTACGTGTGTGTCTATATATATATATATATATATATATATATATATATATATATATATATATAGTGGAGAGATCAAAAGAGAACTTTTTTTGTGAGAACTCTAAGAAGCAATGTAAGCCACTAGATTTTAATGGTAAAATGGTAATTAATAAAAACTTTCATAAAAAAATTTATAAAACGTTTCCCTCTTTCATAAAAAAATAAAAACACAAAAATATTTCCCTCGTTTATCTCTTTCATAAAAAATAAAAAAATTGATAAAAATAAAAAAAAATCTTTTTTTTTACGAAATTCGTTTTACACATGTGTATATAGTACTAAAAACTGAAGGGCATAATCACCAAAATACTTGTGCCATTAATATATATATATAGAAAGGTTACGATACAAACTGTTTTTTTCTTGTGAAATGTACGAAGTTATCACGCAAAAAGGGACATTACGGGTGGAATTATAAAGCAAGGGTAATAATTAATCACACAGAGATGGAATTATCATACAAAGGTGAAATTATTACGCAAGAAGGTATTCTTATGTGATAATTACATCTCTGCGTGATAATTGCACAGGAGTTTAATTTGTCTTGCGTAATTATCATTTTGTTCTTGAATGATTATTATTATTCTTGCGTGATAATTTCACCCCAAAACTTCGCACGCTATATAACATATATACGCGTGTATTATACATTACTAAAAATGAAGGATATACATTACTAAAAATGCAGGGCGCTTCTGCCATTTCTGCCGATTCAGCCTCTTCTATAATTTTCATACTCTTTTTTAATTTTAGGTTTTTCTTAAACACTTATTTTCATGACCATGTAAGTCCACCTGCTAGTATATATTAACAAAGGTGTATTAAAATATATGATTTAAATTTATAAGTTTACAAAAGTTCATCGAAATTTCATACATATTAATTCATGGTAAATTGAACCGTAATAATATTATTTGTTTATTTAATATTATATTTGTTTACTGAATTTTTATTGAATTCAAATCTAAACATTGACACATTTACACCATATTTTTTAAAACTTTATAAAATACAACTTTGACTCCCTTAGGTTTCTAAAGTTCCATGTTTTTCACAGTACAATTATTACCTAAAAAACTAAATTCTAAAGTTCGTATATTTATGTGTGTGTTAGTATGAGTCGGGTTAAATATAAAATGTCTAATGTTTATTTTATACTAGTATTAAGCACATCGTATTACGACAGGGTCGTAAAGCCGTGCCAAGTAGCAATAATGTCATACCACCGTAGGCGACCAGTGGACCACTAACATCGGAAAAGCTCAATGGAAGTTCAACCTAATACAACACCAAAAACAATCGCCGATCCAAAAAAAACCCAAAAGGTTAACCATCGTGTCACCGAAAATACAACCGGAAACCAAGACGAAACCATACCTAAAAACCCTAAAGGGTTAATCATAGTAATAACAAAGTCGATCTAGAACCCACGCGTTGAGTAGGGACAGTTAAACGGAAAAAAGTAGGTGTGAAAACTTCGAATCACACACGTACATTGTGGTATGTAACTTGCAAAATTAAGATCGTAACGTAAAAAGAAAATTTTGTAAAAGATGAAAGTTATAGGGATCAAAGTTGAAAGAAAAAAAGTATTAAGATTAAATTGTGAAAGATATAAAGATATTATGGTTAAAAGTTAAAAAAAAAAAAAACAAGAAGCATACCAAATAAAAAATAAAACACAATATACAAATCATAAAACACATGAAAAGTGGTAATTAGAATATATTAAAACTAGTACTATAAATCCATGAATAAACTACTCAAGGTACCGATTATTATTTATTAAATACGTGGGATTCTTAGAATACTTGGTAGTTACCCACCACTAAAGTTGTGGGCCGCCAGCACTCAAACTTCACTAGAATCTGGTGGTGAGTAATTGGTATAACCCTAATCCACAAATTCATGACCGAATTTTAATAAATGGATATTCTTTGTCATATTCCAATTCCAATAATAGTATATTCCCTTAAACCAACCTAAAATACAACCACCGTTGGATCAACTATCACTTGTCACGTGACAACAAACCAACGGTTCAGATTCAATCCCACTATTAATATTAATATTAATGTTAATATTAATATTCCTTTGGCATATTAACTCTATCCCCTTTCACATCCTATAAATGCATTCACTTCTAACATGTTACACAACATACCACTTGTTCTTTTCGTGTTTGGTCACATAATATGTCGGGAATAGTAGTGATTTTTGACTTCGACAAGACGATTATCGATATCGATAGCGACAACTGGGTGGTCGATGAGTTGGGTGGAACTGATATGTTTAACCAACTTCTTCCCACCATGCCTTGGAACTCCGTCATGGTACTTTAATTTTGATTTTAAGATTTATATATTTTGTCGTGTTTTATAAAAGTTGTATATTGAATGTTGTTAGTGTTTTGAATATTTGATTTTGATTTGAAAATAGGACAAGATGATGGAAGAGTTGCATTTGCAAGGTAAGAGCATTGAAGATATTGAGGAAGTACTAAAACGAGTCCCTATACACCCTCGTGTTATACCTGCAATTAAAGCCGCATACGCTTTAGGGTAACTTATTTTTTCTATATTTACGTTAGAAATTTATTTTTTGCGTGTGTGAAATAAATTCGTGAGTGTAAATTCTTTCCTTCAGGTGTGATTTGAGGGTGTTAAGTGATGCTAATTTGTTCTACATCGAGACGATATTGAAGCATCTTGGGATACTAGAATGTTTCTCTCAGATTAACACGAACCCGGGTTTCGTAGACGATGAAAGAAAGTTGAGGATTTTACCATACCATGATTTCCACACCTTCTCTCACGGTTGCAACCTTTGCCCTCCCAACATGTGCAAGGTGAATCTTTAGTTTGTTTAACAATATTCATGGCCTTATTATTTCAAACTTACAATTAATTTAAACTAAATTTTATATATATCTTAATTTTCTTTAATAAACTTATATTTACAGGGTAAAATAATAAAAAGTATTCAAGCGACGTTAGAAAAGAAGAGGATTATATATCTAGGAGATGGAGCTGGTGATTTTTGCCCGAGCTTAAAGCTTACAAAAGAAGATTACATGATGCCGAGGAAAGATTTTCCGGTTTGGGAATTGATATGCAAAAACCGTCATCTTCTTGAAGCCGATGTCCACGAATGGGTGGACGGGGAAGACCTCGAGAGAGTTCTCATTCAACTTATCACTATAATTATCTCGATGGAAGATGTTGATAACAACGTTGACAACACAAATCAATTGTTTGATTGCAAGTTTGAGACAATCGAGCACAAAGTTTTGCCTGAACCGGTATATGTTCCATAACAACTATGTATATCTATCCAAAAATATTGGATCTACTTAAAATCATATATGTTAAAGTCATGGAGCTACAATAATATATGTTTCGTCTTTTTGTATATTCTGTTTTTCCTATGTTCAATTGACATATAACGGTGCATTTTGTTTTTAAGGTTTAGTTTATAACATATAAATTTACTTCTATAAATTTATTAATTTGGCTAGCTATTATTGACAAGTGACAAGACTCATCAACAATCTTGCACATTAAATAAAATGAAATCTGGAAACCAAAAAGCCTAATTGTTTTAGGTTCAAACAACATACCCATTCGTGGCATAGAACCCAGCTGTAGATACTTGTACAATGCTGCTAAACAGAGTGGTACAATATTATTCGCAAAATAAGTGACTCGCCAATATTTTTAAGAACATAAGCCTTCCTATTTTCATAGGGAAGACAGCCTTTTATTAAATTCACTAAACAAAAACCACTAAACAATGTTTGAATGTTTACTATGTATTGTAGGTTAAGTGATCTTGTTGCTTAAGTAGTGTATCTCATAAGCAAAGTTTCATAATAATAACAGCTGAGATAATCGAGCAAAAAGTTTTGCCCAAACCAATATATGTTTCATAAGAACTGTTGTATTTTGGTCCAAAAATCTCGGATTTACTTAAAATTATATATGTTAAAATTTTGTGATCCATAGGGTATTAAACTAGTGATATATGTTTGAATGTTTCGTCTTTTTGTATATTCAGTTTGTCTTATGTAAAAGAGGGTGGGTTAGTACGCATTTTTTGCGACTCAAATATTTTTGCCCCCAATGGTAACACAGCTACGACACACTTGTGACAAAAACAGCCTGCCTAAATTTCTATAAACTTTGCGACATAGCGAGAAACTGTAATTATTCCGCCACAAAAGTGTCAAAAATCTCCATTTTGAATATTTTTATGTGTATAATATCCCTGATAACAAAAAGTAATTAAATAACGAAATATAGTTTGCGATGCTAAGACTTAACTTATAATTTAATCAAAAAACACAAAAGTTATATAATAGTTTTAAATGTTATATTGAAATTAATAATCTATTATTAACAACTTCTTTTTTTAAATTAACGACTTGTCTCAAACAAGACACTATTATAACACAAACAATAAGAAAATAAGAAAACACCATTTGTGACACATTTGCAATTCAACATTTGATTAAATAAGAAAAGTACCTATTGTGTTGTAATTGTGTCGCAAACATGCAGCAAATATTAATTAATTTTAAAAATTATTGTTTGTGTTGCAAATGGGACGCAATAGTATATAAAATTAAATAAAAGATAAATCTAGTATTATAATAACACGTATTACTTACACATGAAATATTAATTTCAAATAAGTAGATATCTTTACGTCGCAAGATTATATAAATAACAACAATAATATAGATAGAAATAACGGTTATATAAACAACAACAACAATAATAATAATAATAATAATAATAATAATAATAATAATAATAATAATAATAATAATAATAATAATAATAATAATTTAATAACAGTCCTTATTAAATATGCATGTTTAATACGTTGTGATTCAACTTATTTGATATAATATACGTATGTATAAGTGTAATAGTAGTTGCGTTACAAATGATTATAAAATAATATGATATCTAAATGTGTTACAAAATTTTCCAACCGGGTTTCTACTACTAAGGTTATGTGTCGCAAATCTTTGTTTGCTTGGCATTTGCTACGCACAATTGCGTAGCAAACAACCCAGATTCCTAGTAGCGATGCAATCGAGACATAGCCGCATATTTTGTTTTGAAGGTTTAGTTTATAACATATAATTAAATTTACTTGTATAAAATTATCAGTATGGCCGACTATTATTGACAAGTGACGAGACTCATCAAGGATCTTGGTTATTGATACAAAAATTAAAAAACATAACTTTTAAATGTTACTCTATTATTAATTGCGATAGCAAAGGAACCATTTGTCTTCTCTGCTTTAGGGTTTAGGGTCCGCTTTTTAAACGTCATACCTCTCACCTATTCTTTGGTTGTAGAGAGAGAGGATAGAGAGAAAAACACTATTGAGAAGTTGCTGGCAGTCGTTTTCAACAGCCTTAGGTGGCATGTGTGTGTGCTCTCTGATCACTCTTGCCTTTTTGTGTTTCAATCGAGGAAGAGAGACATACTAGAGATAGAAACGCAACCAAGAATCTAAAAAAGTTGGCAAACATTTGCATAATTCTGTCTAAATTAGTTTGAAATAGTCTAAACAAGCCAAAAGCATCCTAAACTAGACTAAACCAGCCTAAAACATGTCTAACACAGCTAAAAATGACTAGGAATACATGTGTCCCTTGCTTGTCTTGGGTGCATGGCTTTTAAGCGCATTGCGCCTTGAATGCGCCTCAATCCTTTGACTACCATGAGCAAAATTCCTGTAGAACCAAAATTGAAACTCATGCTTGATTGTCTAGTACGTAAGCTTTGAGAGTTCCACCAAATGTCATTAATTAGATCTTTGATATATTTGTTAGTTGTGATCTTAATCTCTTGATATAGGAAATCAAATGCTTTAGCACGTCATCTACACCTTTCGTTTCATATCCATGTCTTGATATTTAAGATGTTTAATTCGGTTTCCTTGCATTACTCAACAGTTGTTGGATCGTGTTTATATTATATCACACAAATTAGCAGTCCATAAATGTCTATTTTTAATGAAGGATTACTGATTTTTGTTCACTTGAGAATCTAGAAACTTTTTAGCTTTTAAATTAGAATAGGGAGGGGATTTTGATGTGTTGACTTCAATTTATGCTTTTCTACTATTTGGTCTATGTTGCATATCGTTGGTTCTAGTGCATCTTTAGAAATTTTTTTCTAAACGTTTTTATTTATATTTAACTTTAGATCATATTTGTGTGCAGTTTTCACTTAGATCATGTTGCATCCCTTCCCTAGTTTCTGGAAAAGGTTTTGTTACATCTATCGTGCTTCGATTATCTTATGTTATCTGGTTTTCTTTTAGTTCTATTATGTTTTGATGTTAGTTGAGTGTAATGTCTTGCTTTTTAGACTACCTTCAAGTAGGGGTGAGCATGGTCAGTTTGGTTCGGTTTTAGCCCAAACCAAAACCAAAAACCGATATTTCGGTTTCTAGTTTTTTAAAACCGTTCGGTTTCGGTTTTTCGGTTTTCGGTTTCGGTTTCGGTTTGGTTTCGGTTTTTTCGGTTTTGCTTTTTGGGCTTTAAGTTTTTTTCTAAAAAAATTAGTCTAAAATATTTAATTTAAGCTAGAAGTTTTGGGTTTACATCATTTGTTGATCTTTAAACATAATCTTTATATTCTTATAAATTACTTGATATTATAATTAATTGCAATTTATAAAATACAATAACAAACAAATTAATAAAACACATTAATCTACCAAACAAAAAAGTTTAAATATTACTTTTGAAACTTAAATATTCAATCTATTCTAGATAGGATAAGTTAAATAAGTAATTTATATGCTAGTCATGTTTAATATTATATGAATACACCTCTAAATTTACAAGTTCTGTTTTATGGTTTCGGTTCGGTTTTTTCGGTTTCTGTTAAAAGCAAAACTGAAACCAAACCGGAAAAATCAATTTTAAAAAAACCATCAAATCAAACCATTGGTTTCTAATTGGTTTCGGCTTTTTTGGTTCGATTGCGACGGTTATTCAGTTGCGGTTCGGTTATTTTGGTTTTTTGCACACCCCTACCTTCAAGAAAAGGGTATTCATGACTCATGCAACAACGGCTATTTATGTTATGAATTATTATCATAGCAAGTGGATGAACTCTTTGTCAAACTTGTAGATAAGTTTACTATGCTACTTATCTACCAAATAGTTTTACTTGTCTACAAAAATAATTGATCTTTATAGTATAAATATTACCTCAATGTAGAAGAGAAGATGCACCTCTTGTATACACTTTCATAAGTTATACGTTTCTCTTCTTTTTCATCTTGCAATTCTCTTTAAAGTTCTTAATGTTACAACACTAATCTTGTGTTAATTATTGTGATATTATAACACGTTATCAGTACGAGAGCGCTTAAACTCTAATAAAAAAGACCAATAAAGCACAAAGACATCCATTAATCAAGTTTAAAATGAATATCACTGTAGCGTAAGATCAAACAAATGAAGCAGATATATGTATAGCGGATAGTGGAGCCACACACACTATACTTAGATCTAAGAAACGAACAAAAAAATCGTTAATACAATATCAGGCCCTACAGACCTAATAGAAGGAGTGGGAAAAGCTAATTTAGCATTACCAAATGGTACAAAGCTTATAATAGAAAATGCTTTATTTTCCCCAAAATCAACAAGAAATCTGTTAAGTTTCAAAAACATATATCATAACGAATATGATACTCAGTCAAGGACTGTTGATGATGAAAAATATTTGTATATCATAAGCAAAGATCAGATATTAGAAAAACTACCAATACTTCAGTCTAGTTTACATTATACACACATTAATGTGCCTCAGGCATATAAGGCAGTTAAAGAAAAATTTTGTGATCCTGAAACACTTAACTTATGGCATGATAAATTAGGTCATCCAGGATCTACAATGATGAGAATAATAATTAAAAACACTCATGGGCATCTATTAAAATATCAAAAGATCCTACAATCGAATAAAATTCCTTTTATACATCTTGTTCTCTTGGGAAATTAATTAAAAGGCTTTCGCCTGTGAAAAATGAAAATGAATCACCTTTATTTCTTGAAAGAATTCAAGGAGATATATATGGGCCAATTCATCCACCATATGGACCATTTAGATACTTTATGATTTTGATAGACGGGTCAAGTAGATGGTCTCATGTCTCTTTGTTATCAACTTGTAATGTAGCATTTGCGAAATTTCTTGCACAAATTATCAAATTACGAGCACATTTTCCTGATTATACTATTAAAAAGGTGAGACTTGATAATGCTGGCGAATTCACATCACATGCTTTTAATGATTATTGCATGTCTATAGGAATTATTGTTGAACACCTTGTTGCTCATGTACACACAAAATGGCTTAGCTGAGTCTGCAAGATCGGGTAAGGGTGCTTAAGTTTGCAATTAGCTTCACAGGAGGAAAGAACTTTAGATCACTTAACAATTCAAATAGGGAACTGGTAACTATTTAGAAGATACTAAGCCAACACAAGTAATGTAAGTGAAACAAGAACAAAATCATAAGAACACAAGATAAAGTTTTTAAGGATGTTGTATATTGATTCTCTAGTTCTATTACAAGTGTGTTCAAGTATATCTTAGTTACAAGAAATTGAGACTCTATAAGCCTTAGCTTGAGAGGAGTATCCAACAAAGTGTCCATCATCTGATTTCTCAGCAAACTTGGCTACTTGATCTTTGGTATTCAAGATGGTGCATGGACATCCAAATGACCTAAGGAAACCAATGAATAGTCTCTTTTTGTGCCACAACTCATAAGGAGTCTTACCATGAGTCTTAACTACTAAAACTCTGTTCTGCACATAGCAGGCTGTGTTCACAGCCTCTGCCCAGAAGGTGATAGGCAGTTTAGAGTCAGACAACATGGTTCTAGCAGCCTCAATAAGTGTCATGTTTCTCCTCTCAGCAACACCATTTTGCTGAGGAGTCCTGGGAGCATTATATTGTCTTGAAATACCATTTTCATCACAAAATGTATCAAGGATTTGGTTTTTAAATTCTGTTCTCTGATCACATCTTATGATTTTGACCTTGTGATCACATTGATTCTCAATTTTCAGAATGAAGTTCTTCAAGATCTCAGGAGTCTCATCCTTAGTTCTAAGGAAGAAGACCCAAGTGAATCTTGTAAAGTCATCTGTGATCACTAAACAATAAGAGGTCCTTCCTAGACTCATTACACTGGTGGGGCCAAACAGATCCATATATAATAAGTATAGGGGAGTAGTGATGGAGTTGGTTTTCTTTGGCTTGTGAGACACTTTGTGTTGCTTCCCTTTCAGGCATGCAACACAATGGTCATCACTTGTAAATTCTTTCTTTGGCATTCTAGTTACCAAATTATTTTTAATCAATTTATTCATGTTTTTGAAGTTTACATAGCACATTCTTTTATGCTAGAGGAAAGACTCATCACTATTTACTTTAAATAGAAAGCAAGACACTTCTTCGGAGGGAGTTGTTTCTTGCAGATCCATCTTGTACATGTTTTCCTTCCTGGGGGCTTTGAGCAGGATGTACTCCTGAGGAATAACCACCCTAGGCTTGAGAACAATGCACTCATGCTCAGTGAAGAGCATGTGATGTTTTTGGTCACAAAATTAGGACACACTCAAAAGATTGTATCCAATCTCCTTGACAAAGTTTACCTTCTCATGCTGAGCTTACCATTTAAGACCATGCCCCTGCCAGTGATGTAACCTCCATCTCCTCTAAAAGCAACTGGCCCTCCATCAAACTTCTCTAAGTTTTGAACCAAGGAGCCATTACTTGTCATGTGTCTCGAGCAGCCGCTATCAATGATCCATACATTCCTGTTGGTTTTCAGCTGCCCCTGCACAAAAAGAGATGATTTAGTTACATTTGGGAACCCAAGCCTCATTGGTCTTGGGCTTGCCAAAGTGAATAGAAGACAATGAAACAGTAAGTGATCCTATGTTCAGGCTTTGAGGATCATTTGCTGTTGCTGATGATGAGCTTTCAGTCACATGGTCTTCCTTCATCTTCCACACCACCTTCGGAAGATTGGGCTTGACCTTTAAAGCTTTGGAAGTTTTAACAACTTCGGAAGATTTGGAGACTGCGCCTTTGGAAGATCTAGCTTTCACTGCAGCTGGCTTTGGTTCTTAGGAAGTATTCCTTCCTTTCGAGACCATTTTTCCTTCCGAAGGCAATTTACCACCTATTTTCCTTTTCACTTTGGAGCTTCCGAAGGAAACAGATTTTCCTTCCGAAGCTATCTTTTCCTTCTTCTTCCCAGAAGCTTTCTCTTTGATCATGTGGATAGTGCTTTTGGGATTGTAGATGCAATCCTTAGCCAGATGAGAAGTACTACCACACATGATGCAGTCTATTTGCTTCCTTCTGGGAGTCTTCTTTTAAGAGCAAGACTGAGCTTGAACACTTTCTTTCTCCAGCTTCTTCTTCACAGATGATGCAGCAAGCTTCTTAGGGAGAGACTTGCTATTGGAGGAAGATGGTTCAGACTGTGTAGCAGTGGTACACAGTAATTCAGCCTTCTCTTTGCTGGAATGAGTTGGAACTGTACTAAAACTCCTGGTACTAGAGTTTGTAGTTGATTCCTCAACCTTTACCACTTCAAACCCGGCAGAGATGAACACTTGTTTCTGCTTGGAGTCAAAAGTGGCCTTGATCTCTTGAGCCTTCTTTGATCTTCTCTTTGCTCTTCTGATCAAGTTTTTCCTCTTCGTCTTTGTCATACCAGCTTTCTTACTCTCTTTAGGAGCATGGTGACCCTTTTTGGATTGACTCTTTTCACTCATTTCAGAGTCATCCCTCACCATCTCCTCTTCATCCTCTTCAACACTAGGGTCTATGAGTGGAAGCTCATCTTCACCAGTTCCACACCTTGGAGATCTTACAGATAATAGAGTGTGTGGAGGAGCTATCTTAGTAGATCCCAGTCCCTGCTTATTCTGATAACAAACTTTTGCATGCAGAGATGAGGATATGATGTTCTTGAAGGTCTCTTCTTCAAGAACACATTTTTCAGCCCGGGCTTTACTGATCACAAGCTCAGTCTGACATTCAGTCAACTTGGTAATGAGATCTTTAATTTGAGTCCTGTAATTTGTTTGCTCATGTTTAAGATTTGAAATTGTTTTCTCTAGATCTTCTATCTTAAGTTTATAGTCATTTTCAGCTCTTTTAAAATCAGCTTTTAGGATATTCAAGGACTCAATATCAGATCTCATTTCCAAGTTGTAGGACCTGTATCTATTCACTTTAGCAATACATTCAGGAGAGCAGAGATGTTCTAGTACCTTAGCCTCATCATGGTCATCCATGGGTGCTTGATTTGGTGAAGCATCTTCAGCCTGAAAGCTCCAGTCAAAGCCTCCTTCTTCAACAGCAACAACAGCTTGCTGTCTTGGCTTCTCATTCTGGTACCCTCCCTTAGTGTAGTTTGGCCTGGATGATGCTTGGCCACCATTTGACTTAGGTGCCTTGCATTCTCTGACAAAGTGACCCATCTGGTTACAGTTGTAACACTTCACTTTGCTCTTGTCCAGTCCAAACTTGCCACTGGCAGCATTGCTAGGAAACCTTCTCCATGTCCTCTTGTAGAACTTCTGGGCTCTGTGAGTGAGAAGAGCCATCTGCTGGACTATCTCCATGTATTCCAGATCATCTGGATGGATACAATCCAGATCTTCAAGAGTGAAAAGAAAGTTGCCTGAACTTTCATTAGTAGAGACAAAGGCTTGAGAGGTGCTTGTCTCTTGGAATGGACTTCCTTGGATGTAGCACTCTCTGGGTGTCTCTGGGAAGGTGATGAAAGGACCTTTTTGTGAAGTTTCAGGGTAGCAGATAAGATGGTGCTGTGGTTCTCTGCTATCCCTTTCACCCACATGAAGGGCAGAACTCTGGTGAGTGTTGGAGTTACCAGATGGGTTTTGCATGTTCATCTCCATCTGGTATCCACAGAGTATTCCATATAACTCAGTGAGAGTCAGGGTCTTGAGGTTTTCAGTCCTCTTAATGATCACACAATAGTGTGTCCATTATCTGGGAAGAGAGGACATGAACTTCCTAACAATATCCCTATTCTCAATAGTTACTCCAACATCAGCCAGAGTATCCATAATCTCAACATACCTAAAATACTGTTGAGTCATGGTTTCACCTGTTTTGAAGGTGACATTTTCAACTGCTACTTCAAGAGGTCCTTTTTGTTTTCCTTGGCTTCATTGGACCCCTCATACATCAGTTTCAGTGCATCCCATAGTTGTTTAGCGGTATTGCACTTCTTGAAACCTCTGTAGATGGAATGTGGAAGAGCAGTCTGAAGGGCTGTTATGGCTTTCTAATCAATGTCAATCTTCTTTCAGTCTTCTTTAGAGAAGTCATCCCTTTCTTTGGGTATCATACCACCAGCAGTAGCAGTTGAAGTGGTGTATGGTACATGAGGTCCATTGACAACAGACTCCCACATCCTGGAATCCTGAGACTTGATGAAGCCTTCTATTCTTAGGCACCAAGTTTCAAAATCCTCAGGAGTGATCAGTGGGGACTTTGTCATAGTTCTAGTTTCCATATCAGCCTTAGAGATAGCTGCCATTTGAAGAGTTAAGTGATGTGTGAAGCTAAGAGGATTAAAGATGGTGAGATCTTACAATCAAGAGCCTGTAAAGCTTTGATACCAATTGTAGGATCGGGTAAGCGTGCTTAAGTTTGCAATTAGCTTCACAGGAGGAGAGAACTTTAGATCACTTAACAATTCAAATAGGGAACTGGAAACTATTTAGAAGATACTAAGCCAACACAAGTAATGTAAGTGAAACAAGAACAAAATCACAAGAACACAAGATAAAGTTTTCAAGAAAGTTGTATATTGATTCTCTAGTTCTATTACAAGTGTGTTCAAGTATATCTTAGTTACAAGAAATTGAGACTCTTATATACTACAACCTACAACCGTCAATATAAAAAAAGACAGTTGGGATTTGACTAATCTAGACAACAAGATCAATCTACAGTCAAAAGGCAGATTGCCTTTTGACTAGTGACTATGACATGCCATAGCTCACTGACTTTATCTAATAAGACAAGTCTACAGGAACAATTATGGGAAGTTACAGGCAAAGACCTTTTTCTACAGTTTGATAAAGTATGGAAGTTTCACCAACTAATGAAAAGCAGGTGAGTCTTCAGAGCAGCAGCGGAAGGTACAACAGCTTTATCAAAAAGTAACTCAGAGAAAGCATATTTTCTCTGTCTTCGAAAGAAATCAGTCTTCTCATCAAAATGGCTTCGGAAGACTTTGTCTTGTGAAGCTTCGAAAGACTTCATCTTTGGCTTCGGAAGAAAAGGGTCTTTGGCTTCGGAAGATTTCATACTTGTAATATTTTCTGATAAGTGTGAAACTTCCGAAGCAACTTCTTCTGAACTGTTGGCTTCAGAAGATCTTACACTTAGACTTATTTGTGAGTGTAAGACTTCTGGAGCTAGTTCATCCTTGTTCCTTAGTGCATGCTGGAAGACTTGGTTGTTCTGGTATCCTTTGGTTGCATCAGCCTTTAATCTTCAGATGTTCCTTACAGAGTCGTTAATCAAACGTCTACAACTAATAGCTAGACCATTAATAATAAGGACAAAACTCCATGTGTCTATTTGGAGTCATGCAATTCTTCATGCTGGATCATTAATTCGTGTGAGAGTAAGTGCAAATTTTAAATACTCTCCCTTACAACTTGTTTCTGGCAATAAGCCAAACATTTCCCATCTTAGAATTTTTAGGTGTGCTGTGTATGTCCCTATTGCACCACCACAACACACAAAACTGGGTCCTCAAAAAAGGTTGGAAATATACGTTGGATATGAATCAGCTTCCATTATAAGATATCTTGAACCTTTAACAGGTGATGTATTTACAGCATGTTTTACTGATTGTCACTTTAACGAGTCAGTTTTCCCGGAATTAGGGGGAGAAAAGAAAAAACAAGAAAATTATGTCTCATGGTATGTTCCTTCAATATTGCATCTTGATCCAGTAACTAAATAATATGAGACAGAGGTTCAAAAGATAATACACCTGCAAGAAATTGCAAATCAATTACCTGATGCATTTACAGATACCAATAGAGTTACTAAATCTCATATACCAGCTGCTAATGCTCCAGCTCGAGTTGAGATTCCGAATAAGCAAATAGATAACACAATAGCTCATGAATTTCAGAGACGTTTGAAACGAGGAAGACCAATCGGTTCCAATGATAAAAATTCTCGAAAAAGAAAAACTCATGAAAAGGAAGTTGATAATAAAGTGAATGATCTTGATGCAACGCTAAATACCAAAACCTCTCATGATGAGAATTTGGATGAAAATAACAATGAAATGTCAATTAACTATGCTCACACACATATCTTATGGAATCGAGATGAAATGAAAGGTATTGATGAAATATTTTCTTATTCCGTAGCAAGTGACATCATGAGTGGAGATGATGATCCTAAACCAAAATCAGTTAGTGACTGTCAAAATAGACATGATTAGGATAAATGAAAAGGAGCTATGCAAGCTGAATTAGATTCAATTAACAAACGAAAGGTCTTTAGACCTATTGTTATTACTCCGATAGCCGTAAAGCCTGTAGGGTATAAATGGGTTTTTTTACCAAAACGAAATGAGAAAAATGAAGTTACAAGGTATAAAGCTAGACTTGTAGCTCAAGGTTTTTCACAAAGGCCAGAGATTGATTATGAGGAAACATACTCCCCTATTATGGATGCAATAACCCTTAGATACTTAATCAGTTTAGCAGTCTCTAAAAATTTAGAGATGCGTCTTATAAATGTTGTCACAGCTTACTTGTATGGATCACTAGATAGTGACATCTATATGAAAATTACTGAAGGTTTTAAATTCCCTGAAGCATTAAGCTCAAAGCCTAAGGAAATGTATTCCATCAAATTACAAAGATCCTTGTATGGACTCAAACAATCTGGAAGGATGTGGTACAATTGTTTGAGTGATTATTTAACAAGTAAAGGATACACAAATAACCTTATTTGTCCATGCGTGTTCATTAAGAACACAATATCAGGATATGTGATCATAGCTGTGTATGTTGATGATCTAAATATAATTAGGACGCAAAAGGAAATTAATGAAGCAATTGCTTATTTAAAGAAAGAATTTGAAATGAAAGACCTTAGAAAAACCAAATATTGCCTTGGTTTGCAGATTGAGCATATGCATAATGGAATACTTATACATCAGTCAACTTATAATGAGAAACTCTTAAAGCATTTCAATATGGACAAAGCAAATCCTTTAAGCACACCAATGGTTGTTATATCACTTAATATTGATAATGATTCATTTCGTCCTTGCGAAGATAACGAAGAGGTTCTTGGTCCAAAGATACCATATCTCAATGCAATTGAAGCTCTTATGTATCTTACTAACTGTACGAGACCTGACATTTCTTTTGCAGTTAATTTGTTAGCAAGATTTTGTTCAGCCCCTACTAAAAAGCACTGGAATGTGATTAAATATATTTTTCGATATCTTCGAGGTACTATTGATCTAGGTTTGTTTTATTCTAATAATTCAAAAGAAGGGTTGGTTGGTTATGCAGATGCGGGTTATTTATTTGATCCCCAAAAAGCAAAATCTCAAACTGGATACGTATTTAAGAATGGAGAAACTGCGATTTCATGGCGTTCCCAGAAAAAAAACACTCGTTGCGACATCCTTAAATTATGCTGAAGTCATTGCACTACATGAAGCTTCAAGAGAATGTGTATGGTTAAGATCTATGGCACAACTTATATTAACTTCTTGTGGATTGTAGAAAGATAGAAATGCAACACCAATCTATGAAGATAATATAGCTTGTGTCTCACAAATAAAAGAAGGGTATATCAAAAGTGACAGAACAAAACATATACCACCAAGATTCTTTTTATACACTCAAGACCTTATTAAAGATAAACAAATTGAAATGAGATACGTTCAATCTAGCAATTATTCAGCTGATCTTTTCACAAAGGCACTTCCTAAAACAACTTTCGGAAAACATGTTTATGATATTGGCATGTGGTATGTACACACAATGTGATGATCTACAGAAGACAATTTGAGGGGGAGTTATAAGCTGCACTCTTTTTTCTTTAGCTAAGGTTTTTTTCCACTGGGTTTTTTTATAGCAAGGTTTTTAATGAGGCGGTACTTAAACTCTTGAAGTTTGAAAAGTGTCATCCAAGTGGGAGTATTATGAATTATTACAATATTAAGTGGATGAACTCTTTGTCAAACTTGTAGATAAGTTTACTATGCTACTTATCTACCAAATAGTTTTACTTGTCTACCAAAATAATTAATCTTTGTAGTATAAATACCACCTCAATGTAGAAGAGAAGATGCACCTTTTGAATACAATTTCATAAGTTATACATTTCTCTTTTTCTTGTTGTTGCAATTCTCTTTAAAGTTTTTAAGGTTATAACACTAATCTTGTGTTAATTATTGTGATACTATAACAATTTACAAGTTGTTTTTGTTAGATTATGTGAGAGTGAGAAAAGTTTTAATTGAAGAGATGTTATTTGATGAATAGGACATTCCATGTTCCATGGATTAAATTGAGGTTTGTTTTGATCACAGTTACTAAGTTTACTTATACTGTAAAGGAGTTGCTTTAAATTACGTAACAAACATTCTAATATTTAAATACTTGGAGCATCTTTGTAATTGTTCATGCCGACCTGAAATATATTGGTAATGAACACAAATTCAAACAAACTAATAATAAATAAGTTCATGAATTGGTGAAAGATCTATGTGTGAGTGATAAGGTCATTCTTTTGACATTGGTATCTTTTGAGAGGTAGAACAAGTGTCTTGAAAAGCATGCTTACTCAGTCATGTAGCTAGAAGATTTAAAATAAAACAAAAGACTTAAAGTTATCTTATTAATGCACAAGTTAGAAGATTTAAAATAACTTTATAAAGCATATGTTTATGAAATGATTAACTTGAACTGTTATGTTAAACATACCTACCCTGTGTTATTAAACGTGTTAATTTGACTGTTTTTTAAACTGGTCACCGAACCCAATCTGTTTTTTAAACGGCTTGTATTATTTAACTCAAAACCGGTTGTGTGTGGAATTCGAGTTCCTGTGGTTGCAACACGTTCAGATATCTTTCAAATTAGGGTTTTACATCTATAGGTCATCACAAAAGCCTTCGTGTTCAAGACTCCTTCACCGGCTCTCCTCCGACTCGAGCATTCTGCCTTCGAAGTCTGACCTGCTAACGCATATTTCATACTCGATTGTGAATTTGGTAACCCGAACTTCACTTATAGCTACGTATACTTCAAATTTGAAAATTCTATTTGGGTAAAAAAACAACTACAGCTATATAACCTATTTTCTGATTTTCAATTTGCTAATTTTGTGAAGTTGAATGGTACTGCTTAATAATATTGAATTGAATTTGTAATGTGCTATTATACTCTTACTCATTAGTAAATGTTGGTGAGGCATATTCCTTTTCTTATTCCGACGTCAATAGCTTTTAATATTGTTTTGTGAACTTCTTCACGTTTATTGTCTGGAGAGTGTGGTTTTAGCTCTTTAAAGGGTTATTGCCAACACGAGTTCTATTCACCACTATGGTTTTTCTAGAGTTAATTTAAGTTTTGCTCATTAAGTTTTAAAAAAAATAACCATTTTAAAAAAAAAGGAAAAATATCACAGAAATATAATCAAGTTTGTAAACTGTTTTAATTAAGTAACTGAAACTTTTTTTGTCTCTATAAAGTAACTATACTTTCGTTTAATGTTCTAATCTTGTGTAATTACCAGATCATCAGGTTACCATATTTTTTTATTTTTTTATTTTCTTTTAATGCTTAGGTGGATATTATTTATATTAGTTGGATTTTATAAAATCAAAATATATCTTTTAATGCTTAGGTGGATATTATTTATATTAGTTGGATTTTATACATGTTATTTATTATATTTTTTCACATCACATTAAAGATTAAATTTTTTTAATAAAAACTGATATATTATCAATGGTTACCTGAAAACCTGGCAATTACATATGATTAAAACATCAAATCAAATTTTAATGACTTTAAAAAGACAAAAAAATCTTTCAGTAACTTGATTGGAATGTTTTTTAAACTTGGTTATATTTACGTAAAATTACCCCTAAAAGAACAAGAAACATTAATTAGCACATAAAAGTTTATTTCGATTACTGTTGAAAAGCTATAAATTTAATCTGTAAATATTTTGAAACCTAAATCATTTTACCCCAAACTCCCAAGCCCTAAATAACATTGCTGAATCACTTGATCGTTTCCCTCATGTCATCCTCTTCACTAATCATCGTCATCAGCCATTGAAGGCTGCAATCATCGCCAATCATCATCAAGCATCGATTCATGTTTGCTGGTATGTTTTTGATTTCATATTATCATTAACACGAGGTGATTCTAATGCTGTGCGAAGTCTATAGTCATGAATGGGTAACTCATGAACTATGTAGTCAATCACAGAGAACATTAGATGTTTTTGATACTGTAGGTCATCGTAACTAATAGATGCAGCGTTAGCAAGCATTACATAGATTTGTTGTTCCTATGTGTTCCCTTAAGCACAAATTTGCTTGTTCTAAAACTTAAATCCATACCTTTGGTTCTGATACTAGGGCATTGTAATCTCTTCACTTTACCTTATTATTTGCACCTGATTCTTGACTATTTGAGTCAAAAAGATGGTCTTTTGCTTCATTTGAAATGATGTTGAAAAGGGAATGGGTCAAACAAGTAGAAAGTCAGTCATTGGTTATTTCTTATGCATATGGCCTATTGAATCTTTTTTTTCAAAGATTCAGATTGTTAATCACACTGTCTTTGTATTTTACTACACTTTCAGGATACAAATACCGTTTCCTTGGTAAATGAAGCATGAAAGGGGTTTTCTTCTTTATATGGTTCTCATGTGTCTTATATTATCTGATTGATACTATACATATTTCAGGACCTTTGTTGCTAGAAAGAATCGACCTCTGCTTCTACTAAACGCCCAACCTACTGTGTTCTTAAGGTTAGCATTTACTTTAGTAGTAATTCCTTGATATAATACCATAAACACATACTAAATTAATCAGCCACATCAGGTCTATATAGGTTAGTAACAAAAGGTGGTTGATTATGGGGTGAATTACCTTCACTTTTGTTTGTATATTGTCTATCTGATAGCAACAACAAACATTAACGACACCCGGATACATATTGCCACTCTCCGGATCTGTCCCTAACACCGTCTGCTTGCAACTCACCCCTTAATTTCAACTTTTTTTTTTAAAGTTGATGAAGAAATGTTAGTTAGACCTTCCAGAAAATGCAACTAGAGGTTAAGACAAAAAAATTTTCTCTTTTTGTTATTTTAATCTTTATGAATGATGTCAAACAGGAGATCGTGTGGTGATCAGTTGTTAATGAAATGAATGAGAATCAAAGTTTATATTGCTCAAATGTGTTTTCTGTTTCCTTGGACTTTATTTTGATAATGAAACAAACATGAAAACAAGATCCTTTGTGTCATTTTCTTGAGCCACTGAGCAGCTTCTATTACCAGACAATTTAAATCATACCCTCACAACTCATTCTATCTGGTTAGACCCAATATTCTCTATTAAACTAATTGTGCAGAGTTTTTTCTGTTTGCTGTTGCTGGTTAACTGGGTCACTTTTCTACAAGGATCTTAGTCAAGGCCATCAGTCATCAGATTTTAGTCTATTTTATAACTATATTATATGATGATGATCATATACATGTAAAACAATTCAATCTATACATTGTATATATGTATCTATGCATTCATGCTGTATATAAGAACACATGTATGTCATTGCAAACTGTTTCTCTATTTTGTCATCATAATACATACATATTTTTAGCTTCTTGCTTAAATAATCATCCCAAAACCAACATTAATGGAGGCTACCATAAAGAAACAAACAGGCCTATATTTATTAACTATTTAATCTTTATGTTGAATATGATGCAACTATGCAGCTATGAAATAAAAATTCCATCAGCCCATTTTTGTTTGTTTTCTTTAACGCAAATTTATATGTTTAATCATTACTATAATAACATTCAATTGTTGTGTTTATTTTTCTCTGTTTCCTGAGTATTTTTTGGTTGTTTTGTGATCTGGAATCTGCATGTATAGTTTTGTGTTTTGTTAGTGTCAAAGCTTCTTAATATTTATCGTCATGCGATTGTCTTGTCTGTGTTTCAAGCCTTCAGTTTGTTTATGTTATATTGCTCTTTTGCTTTCTCAGTTGTTATTATGAGAATTGGCTCTTTACAACATTAATTGGTGTTTTGCATTATGTTGTTTACTGCTTACGTCAACGAGTACTTTCTGACTATGTCGCCTCTTTTTACGTCAGAGAAATTTGTTATTTACTTTTTGTTCTCCTTTGAATAATTTACCTTTTGTTGCTTTGTTTGTTATTATTCTTCACTTATAATAATAAATTAGTACTAAGAGCTTTTATTTTTATTACTAATGAGAGAGAATACTGCTCAAATGTTTACTTGGCCTGTGATAGGTCAATATCACGAAAACTGACGTATTTCTGATTTGTCTCTTGACTCTATTGTCATAATTTCTACAATACCAATAGTTTGGCATGGCTACATATGTTACTGCAGTTAGATGAAATGAACTAATGATACTTTGTAACAACAATATAGAAACTAGCAAAGCTTGCGCAGTGGCGTGCTAGCATAAGAGCTTGTTGTAGTAATTTGTAAACACTAACTAGCGCATTGCTTTGGTGATTTACAAGGATTTCAATTAGTTCACTTCCGTAGAAAAGTACGTCCATAAAATGGCTTCAACGGGGCCACCACAATCGTCATCATCATTAAAGAGGCGTGATTCGACTCTGACTAGAGAATCAGATGTAATGACTATAACCCCATTAGGGGCTGGAAGTGAGGTTGGAAGATCCTGTGTATTCATGACCTTCAAAGGGAAAACTATCATGGTAGATTATCATCATATTTAGTTATTGTGTTGTATGACGTTGTTCGTATTTTGTGATTTGCATATCTTGATTTTGGATGTTGATAGTTTGATTGTGGAATTCATCCTGGTTTTTCGGGCATGGCTGCCTTACCTTACTTTGACGAAATCGACCCCTCCACCATAGATGTTCTTCTCATTACTCAGTAAGTGGAGTTATACTTTTTGCTTCAGAAAAAGAGTTGCGTATTAACTTTATGTCATAATTGTGTGTAGTTTTCACTTGGATCATGCTGCATCCCTTCCCTATTTTCTGGAAAAGGTTTTGTTACTTATATCGAGCTTCGGTATCTTATGTTACCTCACTTTGTTATAGTTTTGTTATGGTTAGATATTAGCTGAGTGCAATGTCTTGCTTTTCAGACTACCTTCAAGGGAAGGGTATTCATGACTCATGCAACAAAGGCTATTTACAAGTTGCTTTTGTCAGATTTTGTGAAAGTGAGCAAGGTTTCAATTGAAGACATGTTATTTGATGAACAGGACATTCTACGTTCCATGGATAAAATTGAGGTTTGTTCCGATCATAGTTACTATGTTTACCTATACCTTGAAGGAGTTGCTTTGAATTCCTTAGGAAACATGCTAATATTTAAATAATTTGAGCATCATTGTAGTTGTTACATGCTGGCCCGAAATATGTTGGTAATGAACACAAATTCAATCAAACTAATAATAAATAAGTTCATGAATTGGTGAAAGATCTATGCGTGAGTGATAAGCTCATTCTTCTTGATGTTGGTATCTTTTGAGAGGTAGACCAAGTGTCTTGAAAAGCATGCTTACTCGATCGTATGTAGGAATGATAATAATTGTGCAATCTAATACCGTATCATCAAGGTAGTTAAAGGTGGTCACCTAGGCGCTAAGGCATGAAGAGTTGCTTCACACAACTTTATTAACAAAACCTCTATAGGCAAGCAGTGGTCTAGAGGTGGTGCCATTTTTTACTAACACATTTAAGTTTTTGTATTTATTTTCTATGAAAAATATACTCTTATGACTTATGGTATTAATTACATATTTGTGGTATGTACATAATATAGAGTCATATATGTATAGAAATCCCTTATATCCTAGAAATCCCATTACTGATTGAGATATAGAAATTCTTTGATTTTAGGCAGCATTTAGAAATCCCTTGATTCTAGGCGGCTGAGTTCAATTTAAACTTGAATTCATTGTTTGATACTTTACTAATCAGTATTAAATTGAGAACTTTTTTTTTCTATTATTGTTATTGTTTGTGGGTTAAGTGCGCCTTGCATACATGATGCGTGCACCTTTGCCTTTTGTCTCGACCTTGGCTTTGGGGACCCTATCACCTTCGTGTACCTCGCGCTTTTTTAAAACGTATTTCAAGATGATGTGGTGCACATTATAGGATTTATAACTTAAGAATAAAGTAAATTCTCTTCTGAGATGTGTGTAATTTAATAGTTCTCTTGGTATATGAGCTATTTTACTATTAGGATATAGAGTATATATGTTTTATTCGTCATGTTCCATTTTTGCTTCTTGTTTTTACTTTTTATGTTAAATGTCCTATATGTTATCTTCAAGATTTAATTGGCTTACTTTCACTTTGGCCCTTGCCTTAGTCCCTTCACCTTTAACTACCTTGCTTACCACTCTATTTTTAGAACTTACCATGAAGTGTCCTTTACCAAAACCAGCCTCCACTAACCAACTTTATACCAAACTTGTCCGTCACAACAGAACCTTATTTACAACATGAGGTTTTTACTAATTATACTTTGTAATTCTCTATAGCACTGTGTTTTAGGAAGTTTACACCAAGGACTAAATCCCTAATCTGCATTTCAATAATCATAAAAAAAGCTTCAACCTTCTATGAGTCTAACTCCAAATCGCTTTCAGTCCTCATCTTATCTCTCATGATATTCCATTCTTTATCTGGTTTGTGCTTGTGCCTAAGGATTTGTAAAACAAATTTTAATTTAGTTCTAGATTCTATCATGGCCTGTGTACTATACTACTATTCATATATTATGAAAATCGTAGTTGGGTTTTGGAGTTTCAGAGGTTATTTAAGTTTATTCTCATATTTGTACGTGTTTTTTTTGGCATATTTAATGAAGATTAGAGTATGTTGTTCTGATGACGAGCTGCCTCATGCAATGCATTATGACACTAAATAAATTGACTTGTAAGACTATCTTATGTAATTTGGTGTTCATCTTGTGCAGGTAATTGACTTTCATCAGACCCTAGAAGTCAACGGCATACGCTTCTGGTGTTACACAGCAGGTCATGTCCTTGGTGCAGCCATGTTCATGGTAGACATAGCCGGTGTCCGTGTACTTTACACGGGCGATTACTCACGTGAGGAGGACCGTCATCTTCGAGCCGCTGAGCTACCTCAATTTTCCCCAGATGTATGCATAATCGAGGCAACATACGGAGTTCAACTTCACCAACCAAGACACATTCGTGAGAAACGGTTCACTGATGTCATCCATTCAACCGTTTCCCAAGGAGGCCGTGTCTTAATCCCTGCTTTTGCCCTTGGTCGTGCCCAGGAATTGCTCTTAATCCTTGACGAATACTGGTCGAACCACCCCGAGTTGCACAATGTCCCGATATATTACGCGTCCCCGCTCGCAAAACGTTGCATGGCTGTTTATCAAACTTACATAAATGCAATGAACGAAAGGATCCGCAACCAATTTGCAAGTTCAAACCCGTTTGATTTCAAGCATATTTCACCTCTAAAAAGTATTGAGGAGTTTAACGATGTTGGACCCTCAGTGGTGATGGCTAGCCCGGGTAGTCTTCAAAGTGGGTTATCTAGACAGTTATTTGACAAGTGGTGTACCGAGAAGAAAAATGCTTGTCTCATACCTGGTTATGTCGTTGAAGGTACATTAGCAAAAACGATAATCAACGAGCCTAAAGAGGTGACTCTTATGAACGGGTTAACCGCACCACTCAACATGCAGGTGCACTACATTTCATTCTCGGCTCATGCTGACTCTGCTCAAACGACAAATTTTCTTGAAGAACTTATGCCCCCAAATATAATTCTTGTTCATGGTGAAGCCAATGAAATGGGCCGGCTCAAACAAAAGCTTGTATCACATTTCACAGACCGTAACACTAAACTCTACACTCCGAAAAATTGCCAGTCTGTTGAAATGCCATTCAATGTTGAGAAAATGGCAAAAACGATCGGGAAGTTGGCTGAACGAACCCCGGATAACGGAGAATATGTTAGCGGGTTATTAGTAAGGAAAGGGTTCTCGTATCAGATCATTGCACCTGATGATCTTCACATTTTCTCTCAACTTTCAACTGCTAATGTAACCCAAAGGATAACCATCCCCTATTCCGGTGCATTCGGTGTAATAAAACATAGACTCAGACAGATTTACGAAAGTGTTGAGTCTTCAACAGAGGAGGAATCCGGGGTTTTGACCATGCGGGTCCATGAACGTGTAACAGTGAGACAAGATTCAGAGAATCATCTCTCGTTGCAGTGGACAGCTGACCCGATCAGTGACATGGTGTCGGATTCTATTGTGGCTTTGGTGTTGAACGCAAGCCGCGAAATGCCTAAAGTGGTGGAAGAAGCGAAAGACGAAGCAGTGGAAGAACAGAAGAAAAGTGAGAAGATAGTGCATGCTCTTTTATTAAATCTGTTTGGGAATGTCAAGTATGGGGAAGACGGAAGGTTGGTGATAAGCGTGGATGACAACGTGGCGTATCTTGATAAACAAAAAGGGGACGTGGAGAGCGAAAACGAGGGTCTGAAGGAACGAGTGAAGGTGGCGTTTCAAAGGATTCAAACCGCCGTGAAGCCCATCCCTGTATCTGGCAGTTGATCGTAGTTTTGTTGCCTAGGCTTTGGTTTGTAGTTTGATCTGAGTTGTTTATGAGTACATTGCTATGACCTGCTACTTCAAGTTGGTTACTCTCTTGGTTAAAGCAGTTTCAAACCTGAGGTTTCTTTTATTGTTATAATAATTAGATCATATAAGTAGGATATTATCTAAATGTTTTAAGCAAATTGATTTTTATAAAACACAAGTCCGATATTATCTTTCTGGATAAAAGTAATCGATAATAACTATTAACTTTAGTAATAAATTATATATGACTATCTCTAACAAACAGATATCGAAGATAACTCTTTATTAAAGATAAGATAGTGGACATTTGTTAGCATTCCATCGATCACAAAACATAATTCCTTATTTAATTAAGGAAACGTTCAAACAAAAAAAGCTTTTAAATATGAAAAATATAAAAAGTAACTACAACTATTTATCTCAATGGTTAATATCAAATTATAAAGAAAAGTTTATTAGAGTATATTTATAAATAGTCATTTTTGTTGACTTTTTGTAAGTTTTTTATTTTTTTAAACGTTCGTAACTTTTATGTACGACAGTATTTTTTTTTATAAAAATTACTGCATAAAAATGAGTGTTTTTTAATCTTTAAAACGAGTACACTATTGTTATATACAAATATAAAAGAAATTTATATTTTTAAGCTTATATCTCGTCATTGTGTCTTTAGTTACTACTACAAAGCTGTTAATAGATGGTGTGCGAAGAAAGATGACGCGCATTTTCGCGTGTAATAAAATTTATGTCGTATTTTACAAAAATTTTAAAAAAAATAACGATCATTTTTGCGTGTCATCTTTGTCCGTCATCTTTTAAAATGCGTGCCCAGTACTATTTCAATTCCCCCTGCCACATTATGCTTACAGGTGCATATTCATGTTTTCTCTCAAAAGCACTTTCAAATCTTGCTTGTTCTAACGACTTTAAGATTCTTCAATTTGAACTTGTTCTTGCAGCTTGTAGCTATCCCTAATTCTTTCCCGCCCTCTCATTACGACGATCTGTAACTAACTCCTTTACTTTTGCACCAATTTTAATCTACTTAACTGATACTGTTGTAATCTCACACAATCTGTTGTTGTTGTTGTTATTTGTTGTTGTGTGATTTTTACAGCTCTAGGGATCAAGTCGTTCAGCTCGATCGAACAAGTGAATGGGGCATACCAGAAGCTGTCTTCTGATTGGTAACTCTAGTTTGATGAGTGAATTGGTTGTTATTGTTATTCTGTTTGTGTGACGTTAATTCTCTTATTGTTGGTTAAGCTCAAGTAAATGCTACATGATGACTTCACACATGTAAATAAAGACCCTGATTCATTGAAATCATTTCTTGAAGAATGTGAATAGCTACTTTACGTCGGGTCAAAGTATAACGCAGTTAGTGGATTATTGAAATTCTAACATTTGAAGAGTCAATTTGGTTGGTCTGATTCAAATTTTCATGCTTTGTTGGCCGTCCTGAAAGATATCTTACCGTTAAATAATACAACCCCTAGCTTGATATATGAAGCCAAGAAGTTGTTAAAAGGAGTTGGTCTAGAATATAAAAAGATTCATGCATGTGAAAATGATCGTGTTCTATTTTGGAAAGAACATAAGGATGTTTCTCAGTGTCCAACTTATGGCACATCTCATTGGAAGAGAATACAAAGAACGCGCCTTCAAAAGTTTTGTGGTATTTTTCTCCTTTTTCTAGATTTAGAAGAAAACGTTTTTGTCACCAGAAATTGCACAGGACTTAACTTGGCGTGCGCAAGGTCGGGTCAGTAATGGTAAGCTAACTCATCCTCGTGATTCACCCTCTTGAAAGCTTGTTGACAACAAGCGGAAAGATTTTGGAAAAGAAAATCGGAATCTTAGATTAGCTTTGTCCGCTGATGGTATCAATCTTCACAAGTTATTAAGTTCCAAGTATAGTTGTTGGCTGGTTATCCTTATAACATATAATCTATCCTCTTATTTGTGCATGTTAAGAAAATTCATGATGTTGACTCTATTGGTATTGGGGTCAAAACAACCTGGTAATAATATTGATGTCTACTTGGTACCATTAATAAAAGATCAAAAAGTCTTGTGAAAACCTGGCTTTAGAACATTTGATGCTTACAAAAAAGAATACTTAAATCTAATAGCAGTATTACTTTGTGCTATAATAACTTCCCGCGTATGGTAATCTTTCGGGGTGTGTTACCGAAGTTTATAAATGTTGTTCAATATATTCAGAGGATACTTTTTCACAATGGTTGCTTAAGTCTAAAAAATTATGCTTCCTTGGGAATAGAAGATACCTCCCAGCTAAACATCCTTTTCATAAAAAAAAAAAAAAAATTCAATAATCAACAAGAGAGCGGTGTACTAAATAAGTTGTTTAACTTACTTTGGTTTTTGGTTTTTGTAGAAACCATTGGGTGTTGGTTGTGCTAGATATGAAAAACATTCACTTGCTATTATCTTGATTCTCTAGGGGTTAGCACTATCAATTCGCTGTTGAAACAAACCATTGATGCTTAAGTAATACAAATTATAAAACTATATATTATATTCTTTATATTTATCAATTAATCAACTTTGTTATAGGGCAATGAGCTTATATGTTGCACAAAGTGGATCCAACAAGAGGACGACTAAACTAAAATGGAACAATTCTATAGTGAGAACTTAATTCTTATTCGAAATTGCACCTTTAATTAACTTTATTATAAGGTGATCATTAAAATATAATATTATAGTATCACGTCAGCTGGGAAGTACCGAATCTGGATGCTATGTGCTTAAGTTCATGAAAGAATTAGTTGATGAAGTGTTTGAAATACTAGTCAATAACAATGTAAGTAAACCATCCTACAATATATTTACCAATGTTGCTTTTTTATTGTATATACGCATATATAACTGTCTATGTATGAGTTTTTTAAAAGCAAAGTATCATAGTTACTAAGTAGAAGTATTGATAAATTCTAGTAATTGGTGAATTATGATATGCTATGTGTTTAATAAGACGCCTTTACAATTTTTAATGATATATATACATACATACACCTGATCTGATAAGTGGTGAATTCTGGTGAATTATGGTATGATTGTTTATGTATACATACACCTGATCTTAGGGGTGTTAAAATTCGGATATCCGACAATTTTAAATAGTGGATTTCACTATTCGAATCTGAATCCGAATCCAAAATTTTGGATCCGAATTTCAGATATCCAAAATTTCGGATTCGGATTCGGATATCCGTTCAAATATCCGAATTCCAAAAAAAAACTTGTATTATTTAATAAATTTTATAAAAATATAATAATTTTATTGAAATTTATTTCGGATATCCAAAGTTTTTATTAAAATATCCGGAATATCCGAATAAGTCCGAAACTTCTAATTAATACTTATTATTTTTAATTTTTTATAAAAATATTGCGGATATTTGAATATTCAAAAATTCTCAAAATCAATATCCGAATTCGAATCCAAATCCGAAATTTCGGATGTCCCAGTTTCGGATATTTCGGATTCGGTTTGGGATTCAAATATTTTTGAACACCCCTACCTGATTTGATATGGCTGGCTATATACATACACCTATTTAGGTCAAAAGTGTCAGACTGGTCAGATTCCCAACTAACATAATTTTGTGGTAATTTGATTGATTTAGTTTTGGAAGTATGTAATGTAGAGTTTATAAGTTTAATTTGATGATAAAGTAGTAGAATTTTGTTTAATTATATTTGGGACTTGGAAATGTGGGTGATTTGGTTAGAAAGTATGGAATGGAGGTAGATTAACATACTGGTTGTTAGTTCATTTGCATGGTCCAAATTCACAAGTTTAATTTGTTGAAATTAGTTTTTTCTTAAGTTGGAGGAGGTAAAGATGAGCACGCAGACGCTGATTTGGTGGGAATTCGCGAACAGTGGTCATTTTACGTTTCAAATTTCATTTATGTGTAGGGATACATATTAAACAATTAAATAAATTTAAAACTTTTTGTATTTGCATGTGAACCAAGAACAACTTTATAATTTTTGTTAGTATATAATTAAATGAATTTGTTTTGCTGTTATTCGACAATTATTGATTTATAGTTTTATAAAAAACAACAGGTAAATTTATAATAATAAAAATATTTTATAAGCAGTTAAATTTATGACGGGCATTGCGTATCATTTTGAACGCGTCATAAAATTCACAAAAATGACATGCGCATGCTTACCATCTTGTCATTTATGACTACCCCTTCCTTGACATGCATTGCGCGTCATCTACCGACCATCATAAAATACGCATCATCTTTCGCCCGTCGTACATAGATGACGCGCATATGCGTATCATCTTTTATTTATGACCACCACTACTAGAAAACTCTTTAATTTCCGACAAAACAAAGTTTGTCGCAAAAATTGATGAATTTCCGACAATATTGTGACGAAAAACAAACCCTAAACTTTCCGTCCAATTCCCGACAAGTAAACTACCACATTCTGTTTAAGATATTTTGTCAACAATTTGTCGGAGTTTTTCCTCAGTTTCCCGACTAAAACCTGTCAAACTTTAATAATTAATATTATTATTCTTTAATAATATTGTTATTCTCATTAGTAATAATATTATATTTATTGAATGCTATTATTATTCATATTAGTAGTATAAAAATAACAATCTAAATTAAAATAAGCAAAACATAAAACTCATTTGTCGGAAAATCATAGGTAATTTGCGACCAATTTGCGACAATTGTGTTTTCTTTTTGAATTTTTTGTGTCGATAAATCATTTTTTTGACTCCATCTTTTTAACAAGTATATTATACATAAAATATATTTACTTCAGCAACTTATACATGTATATGTAGTTATGGTGTATGTAGAAACACAACTGATTGTACTTAACAACGTGAAAAAGTTTGTTTTATGAGTATTGACTTTCAATAATGTACCCGCTCATATGTATAAGTATAACATGCATAAATTGGTAAAATACAATTATCTTTCATGTAATTAAGATATAAAAGAAAATGAGTGCAAAAGAATAATTTTTAATGTCGTAAAGCTAAAAAATATATATATATTCGGTCGGAAATTTCCCACCATTTTGCGTGAAAGAGCGAAGTTTTATCGGAATATCGTTGGTAATTTGCGACCAATTTGCGACAGTTAATATTTTCTTTTAATTTTTATGTGTCAATAATCATTGTTTTGACTCCATCTTTTTAACGAATCTACTATACATAAAAATACATTTCATTTACCAACTTATACATGTATATGTAGTTAGGGCTGCAAACGAACTGAACGTTCAACGAATAGTTCGTGAATTATTCGCGGGAAGTTTGTTTATGTTCGTTCGTTTAGTAAATGAACGAACACGAACAAGAAAATTTCGTTCGTTTAGTTAAACGAACGAACATGAACACAAGCCGTGTTCGTTCATTTATGTTCATAAACGTTCGATAATGTGTTCGTTTACGTTCGTTAATGTTCGTTCGTGAACGTTCGATAATGTGTTCGTTTATGTTCGTTAATGTGTTCAATTATGTTCTTAATTTTTATGTTAGTTATTTTTATGACAAGTATGTCAAGTGTTTTGGATATTTATGTTACGTGTTTATTTATTTTTGGTAAATTTTATGATGAAAATGCTGATTTTATTCTAAAATAAATATGTGATCATTTGTATTCGTTTGTGTTTATGGATTTTTTTGTGTTCATCATGTTTACGAACATTTTTTGTTTTCATTTGATTTTGTTTATGTTCGTTTGCGTTCGGTAAGTGTTCGTGAACAGTTCATGAACATTTTCATTTCCTTAACGAACGAACACGAACAAGAAATCTCGTTCGGTAAGTGTTCGTAAACAGTTAATGAACAAGTTTATTTCTCAATGAACGAACACGAACAAGGAGTTGTACGTGTTCATTCAGTTCGTTTGCAGCCCTATATGTAGTTATGGTGTATGTAGAAACACAATCACTTATATTTAAACCAACGTGAAAACACTTGTTTGAGTATTGACTTTCGATGGTGTACTCGCTAGTACGTATATGCATAACATGTATAAATTGTCAAAATACACGTATCTCTCATATTATTAAGATACTAAAAATATGAGGTCAAAAAATGAATTTATAATAAAAATAAAATATACATGGTCGGAAATTTCCGACTACTTTGCGTGAAAGAGAGAATTTTTGTCGGAAAATCATCGGTAATTTTTTGCGACAATTGTTATTAACCATAATATATTAGTGTTATTATTATTATTATAGTTTGACGGCCAATCTTAATATATACTATCATCATTACATATAGTTTTTATCAAATGAAATTCCTATGCATAATCTTAATATATATTATTGTTGTTATAGCTTTTCCTAAACAAAATTCCTTTTAAAAAACCACCTCTATTGTTATTGATACTGTGGTATTCTCCGCCCACCCATTTCTTCCCCTAACTTAAATTTTGAAGGTAAAACTCAAATCTTTTTTACTTTTTTTGAAACTTTATATGTTCATATGTTTATTTGTTTGTGCTTACTATAGGAAAAACCACCTCTATTGTTCTACCACCATTCTTCAACTTCATCTTCACCATTTTCATTTCCTAGTTGAATTTTAAAGGTATAAACACTACTTTTTTTTTAAAAAGATTTAGGTTTATGCGTGTAAATGTTATAATTTAGGTTATGTTTATGTGTTGAATAGCTATACTCAAAATTGTTGGTTGTCCTTTTTAAGAATTCTTTGGTGGCTAACTTGCTGTTTTAGAGAGTGGTAGTTGACATTCGTTAACACTCCGACAGTAGAATTATTCATGATGTTAGCTTTTATTTTTTAACGCTTAACGTTTATTTGTTAGTTGTTAGTTTTGATGATATATTCATATGACTTTAATTTATTAAATGCAAGCTTTGGTAGTAGATTAATAAGTTTTTGTTTCATTGTATGTAAAGATCTAATTTTGATATAAATATTTTCACAGTTGGTTTTCATAGTTGATTTATGTTTGATATAATTAATAAACATGAGAAATATACTTGGCAAGAGTTTGTGTATGTGTATGTTAACATTTGTTATTATCACTGTGTGTATGCATTTGTGTTAGGTTGTATATTTTGTTAGGATACTTTGTTATTTTCTAATCATTGTGGGGTTTTAGTTAGATCGATAAAAATGTCATTTCCTCGAGAATGGGTATATACCACTTTCTTGACACGCACATGCGTGTCATCTGACCCTAAATATAATGCGCATTACGCGTCATCTATTGCAGTCTTTTTTGTAGTTAGTGCAGTACATTGTGTCTTTTTTATTAGTTATTGTGTTTTTCTAACATAATGAATTTAAAAATAAAATAAAATGATGGAATATCTACAATATGTAAAACACAATAATAAATTAACAACTAATTGATCTAATACATTAAAAATAATGACAAAATAACACAATGTCTCATTGTGTTTTTTGACCATCATTGTGTTATCTTGAACACTATTAGTTTTGAAAAATACATTAGTAAAATAACATCATTATGCACTTTTAATTGTAAAACACAATGATAGATAACAATAAGTTTATATAATCTACTAAAAAATAATGACAAAAAGAACATATTGTGTTATTTTCAACATTATGATTTTTGAAAAATACATTGGTGAAAATATATTATTTTTGTACTTCTAATCGTAAAATACAATGATAGATAAATCAAGTTTATATAATCTATTTAAAAATAATGACGAACATAAAAAATTATATTATCTTCAACACTATGAGTTTTAAAAAAATACATTGGTAAAAGTATATCATTGTGTACTTCTAATTATAAAACATAATGATAAATAATAAGTTTATAATCTATAAAAATAGTGACAAAAATAACACAAAATTATCTAAAATGTAAAACAAAATGATTAATACATATAACAAATGATGTAAAATATATGACACAATGAACTGATAGTTGATACAAAGAACGTATAAAACACAATGTGTTGATGTATTTGACATAATGACCAAAATGCATTACTCTTTAAAACAATAGAAGGACACGTGTCAAGTTCACAATCCTTCTTAATTTTTTTAGATTAAACATCCTTTTTACTATAACACATGACGAAACCAATAAACCCAACGGGTAATGAGTAATTACCTGATATCAGATTAAGTATGAGATATAGTTTTACAATCAAGTATGCAATAAACCATTATCATCCGTAGGTCTACTCGATAAAACTGTTACTGTAGATCCGTCATTTCCTAGAGGGAAACATGAAAAGAAAAAAAAAGTTAAGTTGCAGAATGACATGAAATAGAACTCCAAGATGTAAAAACGAAAAAAGATCTTAGAGAAAATTCTCATCATTTTTTAACGCTTGTTATGCCCCCCCCCCCCCCAGATGATATTAACATTGGTTTTTTTATATAAAATATTTTTACTTTAGATTTTTTTTCTTCCGATTTTAATTCAATTTATTTAAAAAAGTAACAACAAATTTGGATGCAAAATTTTTGAATAAACGGAACAAAATTGAATGATTATAGCTTTCAACTAAGTACACGCCCAAAAAAATCAATATCCACACACCTCTAGTCACAACGAGGGCAAGATAACCAAAATACATTTTGTATTTACCTTTTTAAACTTTAGTATAATCTTAATTTTACATATTCACATGATCAACAACAAACGAAAGTTAATCACCAACAAACACTCCTACTCAATTGTCTAAAAGGCCATGATATAAAGACATCCACTGGTGTTTTAGAGACACCCTAATCATTACAAAACATGCGGGTCGTATTGTACCATACGGCCCATATTGGTTAAAATTAAGCACATTAGTTAATCATGCCCCATAATGGGCTTTATACAACAATCCTGCCCGTATTCTTTTATGACTTTTTAATTTTTTTAAACCTAATTTCTTCGAAGTGTTTTAAAAGTTTACTTGTTTTGTAAGTTGTTCAGAATCCAGATATCAAATTGGCCATCTCGCTAGTGCATAAATAACGCCATAAATATTATGATATTTAAATTAATTATATAAATTGAAAAAAATATTAAAATACATTATGTTTTATATAGATTTGTAATTTTAAAACCATACTTAAATAAATTATGACAAATAGGCATGTCGCTCAATGATATCAATATGTTGAAATGACACCCATTTCAAATGGTGAAGGTGTTATTAAGGAAATACCCCAAAATGCAGACCCAAATGAATTGTCACAGTCAATGCCCAAACTTAATTAAGAAGTGATTGAACTAAGGTGTTGCCAAAGATATAAGGAAACTGTGTGCTATGAAAGACACGTCAGCAGATATTTAACAAATTATTTCGTCATCTATATATAGAGGAATAAGAGTGTATGTGGGGACATGAATTAGCTCAAGTTTGTTATGAATTTCTCTCCCACCTCATAATCTGTATATTCTTCTCCGTCTGCTTTTTGTTTTTAATAAAATTCTTCCCATCTTACTTGTTTTTTTTTATATGTTATTGTATCAGCTTAATTCAGTCCATTGATGCTTTTATTTTTCTTCGGCTATCATGGCTGAAGGAACTCGTTTGAAGGGGTCTCGGTGATTATTAAAAAATAACATTATATGATTATCATAAGTAACTAAATACCCAAGCAACTGAAAAGTATTATTAACCTCTAATTTCAATTATTAACCTTTTTACTTGGTTATGATTCTCAACCTAACATCTTTAGTGAAATATTCTAGAATACGTTTTAGTTTGGGCACTGTTCTTGCAAAGGCCGTTTGAGAGTCAAAACGATAATGAAACGAATTGATTACAGTGAGATTTGAAAGCTAACACCTGGAGTAAATTTTAGAAAAAGCATCACACATTTGAGTAAAATTTGAGAAAGTTATGCACGCCTAAAGTCGGACTAATATTCCGCTAGAAAAATCAAATTTGACCAATCATTATTAATGGCTGTTTGGGGTTCAAAACTTATTGGAATTTCACGAAACCACTTGGGTTGGAAAGAAGACTCTTTGCACATAATCTTGGAATCAAGAAACGTCCATTTGATTTATGGTTAGGTTATTAGCAAGTTATGACCCTTACTAGTTGATAGTAACATTCTGTCGGATTGCTGAAATTTCAAGTTGTCACCATTATTTACCAAAAACCACATAATTAATCTTGAATGTCTCAAAAACCGTCAACAAACATTTTAACATAACATCTTGGCCATTTTAAAAGATTAAAAACATTGTTTACCATCCAACCTACTATTTTTCATAACTTTACATCTATTAAATCGATTTGTACTTTTATGTCGTTTCATTGGCGTGTAATATATCAATCTTTACATATTTTATTATGGGCGATGAGGGTTACCATTTCATTAGTATTTTAGTTGGTTAAATTATCATGTAGGTCATAGAAAGATTCTAAAGAAAACAAATTATAAGAAGAATAGAAGATAAATGAAAGAATAGAAAATATAAAAACATAAAATTAGGATTTTATCAACAACGATTCTTGGACGACCACTACCACTTGTAGTGCTATGATCATAAATAAGAAAAATAAGAAGATATTTAGATAAGAATCATGATTTTTACAGGAGAATCATAAGAACACAAAAAGGTCAATGCAAGAACTTACCTACACTTGATGATAGACCCAGATCAACACCAAAAACTCTTGATTTCTTGATTCTTGCTTGAAGTTCTTGCCTTGGAAGAGGGTTTTGGTCGATGGGCTAGAGAGAGAAGGATGAGCGAATTTGGTTGGGAATATTGGGAGAATAATGGAAGAATTGAAGGAGATCTTGCTAGTTTAAAAAAATCAAATCAAGGGAAAATGTGTCACTATGTGTGTGTGTGTGTATGATTAGGGAATGGGGAAACGGAAAGGACCTTTTGATCCTTTGCTAATTAATATGTCATATGTTAGGATATATTGTATTTAACTTTTTATTGAGTTATTTGTAAAGGTTTTTGCAGCATAAAATCATAACGTTGGAATTATATAATCTTTTCTTCATTGACTTTAGGCAAAGTCCATTTATTATATCACCAGTGTAGTGTTTTGAAGTAAACCATCATTTATTCATAATGTTTGAAATTGTGCACATGTACAAAATGTAACATGACCACTTTGTGTTCTAACAATATGTTGTCAAGCCTATGTTTTCATTTCATGTACTTGGACACGCTAAACACAACTCCTAAGTGATGTAGATTAGAGTAGGCGTAATGGATACAACCAAAAATTTGAATAGAAGCGGATAGATCTCGGTTCGTTTTGGATACAAATTCACCATCAAAACATGTTGGATATAATAAGCAAGATAACATGATATTCCAAAGGTTTTAATTGTTTGTAATAAGCTGTAAGTCTAGGGACTAATATTATACATTCTCACTAATCTTTTGTAGTTAAGAATTCGTTATAAGTGATTAGTTTAGGGATAACCGAGGGAAGAGCTTGTAATGTGACTTCTTCAATTCTCTCAATTGATTCATGTATTTTCTTTCTTTATGTTAATCGTTGTATGTTTATTGTTAAACAAGTAAAGAATTGTGTTTTGATTTAGAATTCTTTAGCAATTGGTATCAGAGCCACTTTTAAGCTCAGGTGGTATTGAAAATTCAATTCGGTAAAGATCAAATTTACAATGGTTTCCACGAAATTCGAATTGGAAAATTTTTATGGAAAAAACGATTTCGGGTTGTGGCAATTGAAGATGCGAGCTCTGTTAGTCCACCAAGGAGTGGTGGAGGCACTCGGTGGAGGAGCTAAGTTGCCGACAACTATGACTGAGAAAGAAAAGAAAGATGTACTCGAAAAGGCTCACAATGCAATTCTCTTTAGCCTTGGTGATCGAGTGTTACGAGAGGTTTCAAAGGAGACAACGACAGCCAGAATCTTGAGCAAACTCGAAGGGTTGTATATGACGAAGTCCCTGGCTAACCGACTGTACTTGAAGAAAAGGCTGTATACTTTCAGTATGGCATCAGGCAAAACTCCGAAGGATTACACAGACGAATTCAACAAGTTAATTTTAGATCTTGAAAACATTGATGTAACAATAGATGATGAAGATCAAGCCATATTGTTCTTGACATCTCTACCTCACTCCTTTGAACACTTTGTCGATACTTTGATGTATGGACGAGATACATTGTAAATGGAGGAGGTGTTAGTTGCATTAAATTCGAAGGAACTCAAGAAAAGGGCATATATGAAGGATGAGACAGGTGATGGGCTTGTTGTTCGGGGAAGACCTGAAAGTCGGAGTTTCAAAAGAAGGAGTAACTCAAGATCCAAGTCCAAATTCGTTAGAAGATGTTTTGTATGCAACTCAGAAAAACACCTTAAACGTGACTGTCCAGAGAAAGAAGAAGAAGAAGGAGTCCTCATTTGAAAAGGGCCAAGGTTCTACTTCTCCTGATACGTCTGTTGATGGGTATGAGTCAACAGATGTGTTGATGGTGGCCAAAGGGGAGTATAATAGAGATTGAATTTTGGACTCCGGGTGCTCCTACCATATGACCTCGGATCTAGGAATGTTCAAGGATATTCATACGGAAGATATGGGTGTAGTTCAGCTAGGGGATGATCGACCATGCCTAATAAAAGGGTATGGGACTGTACACCTCAAACTAGACAGTGTTGTGGTGTTAAAACTGGAGAAAGTGAGATACATACCTATGCTCATGAGGAATTTAATCTCACTTGGAATCTTTAAGGAAGCAGGTCATCACGCGAGTTTGCGTAGTGGAAAGGCCAGAGTGATAAATGGGTCTTTAGTTATGTTGATCGGAACCCGAAAAAGGGAATAATATCTATGTCTTAGATGGCAAAGTAGACAAAGATGTTGCAGCAGTGGCAAGGGAAACCAATAATGATCAGGCAATGTTATGGCATAAACGGATGGGCCATATCAGTGATTTGGGTCTTAATGAGTTAAAGAGGAAACAAGTCCTTGGAGATTTGCAGACTAGTGCTATTGGGTTTTGTGAGCATTGTGTATTGGGAAAGGCACGTAAAATAAGGTTTGGAACTGGAAGGCGCCATTCCAAGGGTGTACTGGATTATGTTTATTCAGATTTAGCATCTTTGGGTGGTGCAAGGTACTTTATGTCCTTGATTGATGATTTTCAAGAAGGGTATGGGTATTCATATTAAAGCACAAGTTAGAAGCATTTGAGACATTCAAGAGCTAGAAGGTGTTGGTAGAAAACCAAACTGGAAGGAAAGTAAGAAAACTTAGAATAGATAATCGTCTAGAATTTTACAGTTGAGAGTTCAACCATTATTGTAGAACCCATGGGATTGCTAGGCATCTCACAGTACCAAGGACATCTCAACAAAACATTTTGGCAGAAAGGATGAATCAAACCTTGATGGACAAGGTTAGGTGTATGCTGATCAGCTCAGGATTACCCAAGAAGTTTTGAGTAGAGGCTGTGAACACAACTGCCTATTTGGTCTGTAGGAGTCCATCATCAGCCATTGATATGGTTACTCCTATGGAAAAATGGTCTGGGATCAAGTCAGACTATAGTAATCTAAGAGTCTTTGGGTGTCTCTATTATGGCCACATAGATCAAGGCAAGCTGGAGCCTCGAGCACTAAAGTGTGTGTTTCTGGGTTATGGGGATGGTGTCAAAGGATATAGGTTGTGGAAGTTAGAGGATGGTAGTTCAAGAATCATTTTGAGCTGGAATGTAATATTTAGAGAGAGTATTATGTATAAGGATGTGATGGGAAAATCATGTATGGAGGACATGAGTGAACATAGTGGTGAGCAAGGTGTTAATATTAAGGTGGAGTCAGCTGGTGAAATAGGTGTTGATAGTTCGAATAGTACTGCTAATATAAAAGGTACTCATACTCATGACACTCAACCGTCTACTTCTCATTACAGCATTTCACAGCATAGGCCTAGAAGGCAGGTGGTTCCACCAGCAAGGTATAGATCTAAGGAGGATCTATCTACCTTTGTTTTTATGATTGCTAAGCAAGAGAGTGTTCATGAGCCTATTACATATAAAGAAGCTGTGTTTTCCCCTGATAAGGAGAAATGGGTGAGTGCAATGGAGGATGAAATGAGTTCCCTACACAAGAATGGTACCTGGGTTTTAGTTGATCCACCTGTGAACCAGAAGTTAGTAGGATGTAAGTGGTTATACAAGATTAAAGAAGGTATTTCGGGGTAGAAGGACCTATGTTCAAAGTTAGGTTAGTGGCTAAAGGGTATACACAGAAGTGTGGGCTTGATTATATTGAGATATTTTCCCCCGTGGTTAAACATTCTTCAATAAATATACTTCTATCTTTGATTGCTATTGAAGATTTTGATTTCGAACAACTTGATGTGAAGACAACATTTTTGCATGGGAATCTAGAAGAGCAAATATATATGAGGCAACCAAAGGGTTTTAAAGAGAAAAGCAATGAGAAAAACGTGTGCTTGTTGAAAAAATCTCTTTATGGATTAAAGTAATCACCAAGGCAATGATATAAAAAAATTGATGATCATATACTAAAGAATGGTTTTCCTAGAAGGTCATATGATAGCTGCGTTTATTTTAAAGAGTATGCTGCAAATGAATATGTTTACCTATTGTTGTATGTGGATGATATTCTTATTACGTGTAAGAGCAAGCATGAGAAAAAGGTCACCAAAGATTTGCTTATGGTGGAGTTTGAGATGAAGAACTAGGTGACGCTAAGAAAATAACTGGGATGGATCTACATAGGGATAGAGAGATTCAACTGTTAAAACTTACTCAAAGTTCCTATGTTAAAAAGGTTTTGACTAAGTTCAATATGCAAAGTAGTAAACCTGTGACAACTCCTTTAGCTCAACATTTTAAGCTATCTAATGCTCCCTCGTCACCAAAAGAAGAAGAAGATTATATGAGTAAAGTGCCATATGCTAGTGTAGTGGGAAATCTAATGTATCTGATGGTTTGTACTAGGCCTGATTTGTCCTATGCAATAAGTGTGGTCAGTCGTTACATCTCTAATCCGGGATATGTTGGAATGCAGTGACATGGATTTTGAGGTATTTGAATGAATCAATAAATGTTGGAATTACATTTGGTAGATTTGATTCATGCAAAAGGCATATTGAGGGATATGTTAACTCAGATTATGCAAAAGATGTAGACAAGGGTAGATCTATTTTAGGCTATGTATTTAAAGTACTGGGAGGTGTTGTCATTTGGAAAACATGTTTGTAGTGTGTGGTAGTTTTGTCTAGTACAGAATCTGAGTATATATATTTGACTGAAGGTATTAAAGAAGCTTTGTGGATAAAAGGCTTTGCATCAGAATTGAGTATATGTCCTTCGGATGTTGTGGTGTTTTGTGATAATCAAGGGGCAATTCAATTGTCTAAGAACAATATTTTTCATGAACAAAGCATATACAGGTTAAGTATCATTTTATTAGAGATGTAGTAGGTGCTAAGGAGGTTCTTTTAGAAAAGGTGAATACATTAGAGAATGCTGCTGATATGCTTACAAAGTGTCTTCCTGGTCCTAATTTTCTAAAGGGCTTGGAAATTTTGGGCGTTGGATAATCATGTTTTCTTGCTATTATGGTGGAGATTGTTGGATATAATAAGCAAGATAACATGATGTTCCAAAGTTTGTTGTTGTTTGTAATAAGCTGTAAGTCTAGGGACTAATATTGTACATTCTCACTAATCTTTCGTTAGTTGAGAATAATCGAGGGAAGAGCGTGTAATGTGACTTCTTCAATTCTCTCAATTGATTCATGTATTTTCTTTCTTTTTTGTTAATCGTTGTATGTTCATTGTTAAACAAGTAAAGAATTGTGTTTTGATTTAGAATTCTTTAACAAAACAAACGTAAGGCTACGACATCTAAGTGGAGATACAGATACTCCACTTCGGTTAAGAAATCATGTCTCAGAACACCACGCAATGTGAGCTAGCAATGACCAAAATCAATTTAGCTCACACATGAGATAAATCAATCACAAAAAAATATATATTCATAAACTCACTGCCTACTCTCTTCTTCATTTTCAAATTACATAGAGTAAACCAAAAACACAACTCCGCGTACCTTAGTTCTAGGAAATAAAAACAAAATTTAAATAACTACTTAATTAAATTAAATATGGGAAATAAAGAAAATAAATTAAACATTAATTGACAATAAGATTGCAAGTGGAGATAAAATGCATGAGTATAAAAACATGGTTGCATCTGCATGGGTTGGTTTCGGGTTATGGTTCGGTGATCCACCCGGGTCAAATGGCCCCAAACATGTACCCCACGTAGTCCCCCTATTGCTCCGATCGTTGTTAACGGCTAGGATCCGTTGGCTCAAGAGGTTGCTATCACTGAGTGTAGCACACATAGTGCATATGCAGATTTCAGGCAACTCGTGTGGGTGTTTAACTTCCTGAAGCTAGAGTACAAGATTGATTAAAAAATAGCAAACATTTTCTTTTACAAATCGTAATAATCTTCAATATGGTAAGCGTTTATTAATCTAGACAGACAAAAATAACCAGCAATAGAACATTATCATCCATTTTAATATACGAAGTAAAACATCAATTACCAAACAATACATGCTAAAGTTTCTATCTAAGATAAACTAAAAATTAGTAGGATTATTGCCCCCCTTTGCCCTTAAAATTTAATTGATACTATGTATATGTTACTAAATGTCACTTTACATGAATGTTGAACAAAAAACACATATAGATGTTCAGCGATTAGTTCAATTAGAATTTTTCAAATAGATTACGATACTTTAAGATTTAAATCGGAAAAATATACGATGTTCAACAACAATATCTTAGAAAGTATATATCATACAAAGTTGTTTAACAACTTTACTTCCAATAATGCTAAAGGAACCTTACAATTTATTTAACTATGTAATATAAGTCAATTTAGCACAACAATTCTGTTTTGTTTATTGATATAACAAATAATCGAACTAGTAATGAATAAGCTCACTTTTATCTGTCATACAGGATATCCGAAATCTACGACCAACCGACCTATTTACACTCTTACATCCAATGAGAATCTTTTGAAATCTGGTTATTATTATATTATACAACAATAATAAAAGCAATATGAAAATATGGGCTCAAAACTCTAAAGGCGAACCTTATTCATCAACCAACAACCCAAGCCACGTCAACGAACAAACGAAAAGATTCGAAAGACATCACAACACCAAAATAAAATGATAAAGTGTTCTTCCAACACGATGACGAAAAAACCCTAATAATGGAAACCTAAATCACCAACAACTAATTCTTCTTCCTCATGTCAATCACATTGCATTCAACATTGGTCACTGCTTTTCATCAAGGTAATCGTCGATTCAACCCTTGTTTCATCGTCAATTGTTCCAATTTTGCTTTGTTTGAGCTTGATAATCATATGATTTGAGATAATGTAATTGAAGTAGAAGTGACTTTTACATGATTTCTTAGGTGTTTTCTGTTTGATTGTAGATTGTATGAATGGTTTGATTATCAATAAGTTCGATTTGGATGTGTTGTGATAAAGGGTGCAGTTAGGGTTTGTGTTCTTGATCGGTTTTTGTGTTTGACAGTGGTTGTGATTCAGATATGGCAAACTCCAGAGGGTCATCAACTGGAAGGAACTCTTTACTTCCCCCTAAGTGTCCATTTCCAAGCATAGCTCCGTCGTATGCTGATTATATTTCAACTTCTGCGATTGGGCAAAAAAGAATACCTAAATACAGGGATGGGAATCATTCGCACCATCATCGGGCGTCATCTGAAAGCCTTGTGATTGAAGAGCAGCCTTCTTGGCTGGATGAGCTTCTAAATGAGCCGGAAACGCCTGTGCAAAGAGGCCATAGACGCTCATCGAGTGACTCTTTTACGTACTTGGAAGCAGCCAATGCAGCTAATACAGAATATGCGGTGAGAAATGAACACCAAGTGAGGAACTTGAGTTCTAATCCTTCATGGGGATTTCAAGATTTTCTTTATAAAGGTGCTCGAAATAAGCCAGTTTTTGTGGACCCGAATGTTGTAATGAAAAATAGAAGCCGAGGATGGGATTCACCAAAAGATGACAACTTGGTTCTGCAACGATCAGTATCATTGGGTGCTACACAAAAGCTTAGTGGAATTGCTTCAACTGCTAGCGAAAAGCAAGATGCAGCTGAATTGGGCCCACAAGATTCAGGTGAAGCTCGCCCTCATGATGTGAACTCTACTTCTGAAAGGAATGATTTCTCTAATAACAAGACTTCTGCATCAGAAACAGATACAAAGCGTGCCAAGCAGTAAGGATGCTCTTCATTTGTTCTTTTTCTTCTACAGTTTATTTGTTCTTTTTCATGCCACTTTTTACCATTTTAGGATAAACTGAATAAGCTAGTTAAAATAGTAGTCTAGTATTTCCGAAGTTTCTTAAATGCAAAGCTTCTTCAATTGTAGAATGCATGATAAAGCACCTTAATTAGAAGTTGTAGGGTGGTTGCATGCGAGAATGGATACGTGACCCACTAAGAATCCTTTGTTTACCTCAACAAGAAATCAGTTCAAAAATACTGCTCATGTTTTTGGGTTTGGTAGCATTACACACACCAATATGACATGTTATACTCTAATAGTTGAACAATTCTTTTATGGTTTTGTAATGTCAACTGCTAGTTTAAAATTTTAGTTGTCAACTTTATAGTAAAAAACAAAAAGTTATGTGGTGTTATCTGGATTTTTAAACATCATAAGCATTTAAAGCTATTAGTGTATTTAGAAATCTAAGAGCTGTGTGATACAGGCAATTTGCTCAACGTTCGCGGGTGCGGAAGCTTCAGTATATAGCCGAGCTAGAGAGGAATGTACAGGCTTTACAGGTAGCTTAGAACTTGACAAAATCTTTTGTGAATATGTGTCAAGTAGGCGTGTTTGTTTAGATGACACCAGACAATAACGGAACCAAGAACCCTACTGCTTCAAATAGGTCTGGTTTGTTTAGAACTGGTTTGATCCCAAACCAAACCGTAAACCAAATACAAACTTGGGCTTTTCAATAAATTTAGAACAATGTTTCTAGTTTGTAAAATAAAAGGTATAGGAAAAATCGGTTTGGTTCTGGTCCTGGCTCCAAACCAAATCAAGAACATATCAGTTTGGTCATTTGGTATTATCGGGTAGAACGATTGTGCAAACCCGCTAAAAGTGATCTTGCATCTTGCTGTGATTACAGGCAGAAGGTTTTGAGGTTTCAGCCCAACTGGAGTTCCTGAACCAGCAAAGTCTTATACTGGGAGTGGAGAACAAAGCACTCAAACAGCAGTTGGAGAATTTGGCTCGGGAACAACTAATAAAACATTGTAAGTTTGTATTACACGTATTGGTTTTTCATTTTGGCTTGTTCTTTGCTACTTATGCCTATTAGTCTATTACTGATAGTTGATATCTAGATTTGTAAGTATAATATAAGTTTAAGATACTTCTGTTAAGCAGGTAGGAATAATACCCGTTTGATGGAGTAAGTTGATGAATCAAACTTTTTTTATTTAAGAACCTCTGGCTGGAATAAGAACTGATAAATAGGAAAAACAAATAAATAACTTGATCATGCTTATTGGAAAAGTTTCTGTGGTTACTAGGAAAAGTCTGATAAACAAGAGGAATCGAGGATACATTGTTCTTAGAGAAGTTATTTGTTGCCCTCATAACTCAAGCTGGACTAAACTTTGATGATGAACATGCTAATGATAAATATTTGAAAATACACATACAAGAAATAGTATGATATGTGTATGTGTATAAATATTATGTTCACTAGTTCATACTGCACAAATAGGTAGGGGTGTTAAACGGGTTGTGTTAGCAGGTTGACGGGTCGAGCCTGGAATTTCTTTATTCTATTCTTTTCCTCTAAGCATTACTTTCTAAGCTACCTAGATATTGCCTTTTAAGAGGGCTGCTATGAGACTGTCTAGTTCCAAATTTTAGTAAGGCAACCCATCAGTTTGTTAGAAAAATCTGACGTTTAAATGTCAATTAAATCTCTGGTACAACCCACAAATAGAGATGGCAGCATTGCCCATTTCTTATGGATGGATCAAAAGGTAATTTTGATATCCAATGGTTTAATACTTTAATCAGGTAAAAAAGACTTAGCTGAAAGGAAATGAGTCAAAGAGATTGAAAGTCACACAGAATGTATTCGATTGCATGAAACCACTTAAATCATTTCATTCGAAAAATAAATTTTGAAAAATTGTAAATTTTGTAATAATATTTGACGCACTAATGATAAATTAAAAGTTAAAGATTTTGGACTAAAAGTGCTTTGTGCTAGCCCGCCCTGTTTCATCCTGTACAAATAGACTACCCACCGACCACAGTTAACTTGTTACTCAAACCGTTACCAGCCTGAGTTGTCCATTTTCCCACTTTTAATATGAAATACCAGGAGCAAACCTGCAGGCTTTAACTCACCTGCTTTGTGAGTTAGAAGAGTAACTATTTATTGTTATCTTATCAATGCAAGTAGAATTGTTCACATTTGGAAGCTAAACAAGTTATTTTCACAGTGGAGCATGAAATTTTGGAGAAAGAGATCAGGAGACTACGAGCCTTGTATCAGCAGCAGCAGCAACCACCAACGGCACCACAATCGCAACAGCCGCCACAAAGTCACCGGCGAACTGCTAGTCATGATAGACTGGATTTCCAATTTGCAAACCTTACTTTAAAAAGTAAAGACTCTAGCCCTGTTTCAGATAATGTTTCTAGCCAACCCCGGGTCTGAAAACAAATACAACTGTCCTTTGTTTTCCCTATTCAGCGGCATGGTATGCCCTTTGGGTTTGGGTTTGGGTTTGGGTTTGTTGCTTGTGTGGGTCTATTTTATAAGCTACAATTGCATCTTATTTGCACCTGGTAGTCATTTCCCCTGAAATCGTCATTTTTATCCGGTTGGGAACTCACCCGAGGTGGAAACTTGGGAAAATGATTAAACTTGTCATTTCCCTTTGGTTTCTTGTTGTTTGGTCAATAGTTGTTAGAGACTTGTTTACTCGTATCTTAATGATGAAATCTCGTTGTAATAAGACTAAATAATTCTCAATGAAGCTATCTTGCTTGTTTCAAATAATTCTCAATGAAGCTACTCTTTACCTTTGATCATTGAATGAAGAAAAGAAGAAAACCATTTAGTTTAATGGAACTGAAGAGTTGCCTACTGACATGTGTGCTCTAAGGGCTAATTGGTAATAAAAAGTAGTGGTTCTTATTTGAAACCAAGTGTTATAATTGGTTAAAGTTTGAATATTGCTTAGAAGTGGGTAAGGAATGAGTATTACTCGGTGCTTATACTGAAACATTATTCTTTTTAGCTAAAGTAAATGTATTGAAAAAGGTATGTGGTGATCAAATAAAATAAGATAAAAAATAATACAAATACTTCCCAAGTGTTGTCAAGATATGTTGTATTAAGATTGGGTAACCATCCATGTGCAACACCTTCAATTTAATATGAGCACTTTTTGTTCTTCCACATTTCTACCTCCTAATAAACAGATATATCCATTACTTGATTTCACTTTACATTTGTAGAAGTAGGGATGAACGTTAGTCAATGTAATTTGGTTGTTGATCACATATAACTAACTGATGTTTTCAATCCGTTCGCTTTTTTTTCCTAACAGATTATTTATTTAATCATTGATTGATTGTATAATACAACATAATACAATACATTGAAATATATATAGGAGAATAAAACTTGTGGAAGAACTCTAATTTATTTTGGGTGTTAATAAACACAATAATATATATTTATAACACTCCTCCTTTGTAGGTGTTGATAATCACAATAATTTATATCAATAGTATATAATATATATATATATATATATATATATATATATATATATATATATATATATATATAAAAAAGTAATTAGGATAACATATGACACTCTCATGTTACTCAAAAAAATTTTCCTGTCTAAACTAATATATTATTTTAGTCAAATTTTTTATTTTAAGAAACTAAATTAATAGTAATCATTCATCTTGTTTTGAATTTATTTTTTTATATTATCAACTTAATTGTGTAATCATATTGTTTTGAACTATACATATTTTTATAGCCAAATAAGAGTCAATTTAAAAAAAAAAAACTAAAAAGAAAAAAAATATTTATTGATATATTTATATATTATAGGTTAGTATGATTTTAAGACAACTTCTTTTTAATTTTACATGGGTTGATTGCATGGTATATTATTCAAAAAAGTATTCGAATATTTATAACTTATAAATGTAACTTTTATTTTTCATTATTATAGTAATATGTAACTTAATCATACGAAATATTTATACATTTATGAATTATGTTGTTTTCATATTTTCAACTAAAGCTAGTATATATTTATAACACTTCCTTTTGATTATCAACTTCACACATTTAAAATGTTGTCTCATTAAAAAAAACCTTGCTAAGAAAACCCAATAGAAAAACCGTAGCTAAAGAAAAAAAAGTACAGTGCGTATTGTCTTCCCCTGATCAAAACTTATGTTGTCTTATTAAAAACTTACCTACAACCCCAAAGCCAGAAAATTTAGTCAAGAAAATAAAGTGCAAAGTTTATAATATCCCATCTCATTTCTGTATCCTTTAAGTAACGAATGTCGGTCTTCGATGAAAGTTGTTCAAATCTTTTGTAGTCGATGATTTCCGCTTGATCGCTTGATGCACAATTCTTTTATGCAGGCCAATATTGTATGATCTTTATGCGCACTTCTGTTACATCCAATTGTAAACATATACCATATGATCTATGATTGTGTATGTTACATTGTCTGCATCTACAAGACTAACTAAATTTGTGTTAATGGGTTAGTAAAATATAAACTCGTATCTTTCATACTTTAAGAGTATTAAAATATTTATTTGATCATTTCCAATGTCTTCTCAAAAGACATAAGTTAATCTTGACAATATAAATAATATACCTAATGTAGACCAATAATTTTTATTTTTTGATAGAAGATGATAAGGGTCGTTTTATATATCAAGTGATTGTAAAACATTTAATATACTTAGAGGGTGAGTTTGTCCATAAATATGTTTCAGCATCTTATAAATATACTTGGATTGATTGATAAAAATATTATTATGTAAATGGTTAATTAGCATTCCAAGTTCTAAATTTATTATATCATCTAACATAACAAACTTTATTCAATAATTAAACTACTTTCGATCTTTTTAAAAGATATAATGATCTCATCGGCATATATTACAACATTTGTAATGCTTATATTGTTCTTTATGTAAAAACACATGGATGAACTATTTCATATTAATATTTCTCTTTTCGAGATAATCATCAAGTCGACTATACCGCACTCACCTAGATTACGTCCATACTCATCTTGTCAACTCTCTATAACACATCCCTTGAAATTTTGATTTCAATGCTTTAGGCATTTACAATCCTTCACAAACTTCATTTAATTATTTATGTGCATACAATTACCAAAAATTTTATCACACAAACTTTCTAATTTAACACAATGATTTTAGTATCATATGCAAATATTTCATGAATGATTTCTTCACTTCCAAACTTCACAATTTTTATATATACATTGGTAAATATCATAATCACCAAGTACAGTTTCTTCTATGTATGTTTAATTGTTTATTGATACACAATAACTACATCTTTAAGATATATTAAATTGTCCTTTAAGCACTCAAATGCTTTTTAAAAACTCATTAGAAGTTCAAGTTATTTCTAATGCAATAATGTATACATCGGATCCAAATGTGTATACAACAATTATAATGTTCTCAACGAACTTACATTGCATGACTTGTGAATCCAAGGATCGAAACAAGAATTTATCAGTTTGATTGAACAAATAATGATCGCAGAATTATCACAACTCGTTGTTTAATTAATTGTTTAAGAAATTGTAATTGTAACTGTAACGTAAATCGACGAAGAACATATGATAGAAATGGAAAACAAGTTAAAGTAATACGATAAACTAGTTTGCTTCAAACGATTTTCATTAATACTGAATTGGTTACAATTGGTTTTGATTTTTGATGATATGGTAATTGCTAGGTGATGTTCTTGGTGTTCTTGCTATTTTGATTGCTATTCTGGTGTAATCAGAATTGTTGTATTGTTTTTCTGTGTATTGTCCTGCTAAAAGAGTGCATCCATGCCTTCTATTTATAGGCAGAGGGATTTACTTTTACATGGGTAAATGTAACTTTCTTATTGTGGTAAGAAAGTTACTCAAATAAAATTCTTGACGTGACATGAAATATTCATTTTTGACAGAAGTGCAGTCTTCTGTAGATGTTGACTTGATGACATCACTCTAGAGAGTTTGACTTGTTGACTTCATGTGGCTTCCTTGATGATTGGAGTTCATGCAAGTACTTTGTTCTTCCGTAGGAGTTATCCTTCCGTAGGAGTTGGCTCTTTGATCTTCATATTGAACTTCATTTGCAGGAGCAAGCTTTCTTCTTCCGCAGGAGCAGCAGTAACTTGATCTCACGAGCAGACTTGTTATTCCGTAGATGTCAATGTTTCCGCAGGATATCCACGGATACATATTCCTTGACTTTTTCTTTTATGTTCCGCAGAACATCTACGGAAGTACAAACTTGTTCATCCGTATATAGTTCTTGTACTTGGTCAATTTTCAAAATTGACCAAGTATGATGTTTTCCTGTAATTACACATATAATCAACACAAATAATTATTTGGGTTAACATATATATATATATATATATATATATATATATATATATATATATATCTTGCATACAAAAAGATAAAGATTTACAAGAGTTCATTACAAGAGATGTATAATCTTCTAAACCTATACAATCAATCTAGACCTAACATGACTTTAGCTGTATCACGTTATCCATAAGACGTATATCAATTTTCTTTTGAATAACCGGACTAATGAGAAGTTAAAATGTTAATGCATCCACCACAAGAGAACATGTCTCCTTATTCTCATTTATAGGTCTTTGCGAAAATCTTTGTGTCATTAATTTTCCTTTGTCATTTAACTTGATTTTTGATCATTGCTTTTATATTATAGACCTTTTACATCCAACATATAAGAGAATTTAACATTATAATATTTGTTCCTGTCTATCTTGGTTAATCATTAATATGTTTACATTCATAAGCAGTTATATTTCTAGATCCTTACCAGTTTACTCACTTTAAGCGCTTCATCATATATCAAGAATCCTCAATGTTAATTTTATTTCGATTCCACAAATTTCAGACATGATATAATTTACTTGGATCTCTTCATATACAGGTATCTAAGGTTCATCCAGACCATCATGTCTCTTGTCTCTATAGAAAACCCTTATATTATACCTCGACTTGACCATCTTATTACGTGCTTCTTTTCCAAGGATTTTATTATTGAAATCGACTAGTCAACACCAATTCACATGTGCCATAGACTCTTTCTTAATATGTACTTGTCTTTTTAGGACACTAACTTTAATTGAAGCATTAGCAGTTGATATATGTGACTTGGTTAGTCACTCTTTTAGATATGTTTGATACTTGATTCGTTAATCTTTCTAAATGAAATATCCTTTGAACTTTTAATTCACATTATATAATTGAAGGATAAATGTTTAATTCATTTCACTTACCAACTGCTTTTTATCTCCCCTAATGTTGAGAATATGGATTCAATAAAATAAAAATTGATAAACTGAGCTAAAGACATATCTAGCAGTAATGGCTATACTAGTTTGATTACAGATATTGTTCATACCCATGATATATTCTCAATTTACATTAAAGCCTCATCTTGTGGATTATAGTAAACCAATTACAATTTATACTACATAACCATAACATTAGATGGGGAATATTTGGTTTCGGGCTAAAAACCAATTCTAACAGGGAGAAAGTATTATAACTTTGGGCTTGCTATGAATTTATGTTCTTGTATGTAATGTTCAAAAACATGAACTGTTGCTCTTATGATCATTGGTTTTGTAATCAATTGAGTGGCCATCTCAACAAAAGCAATTTGCGAACAAACTTAAGCATTAGAAAGTTCAACACTTATTATAATAATCGTTAGTATCTTATGAAATGAAGTCACTCTATTTACCAACGGTAATATATGATAATATGAAATAATATGCTTGCTACCTCATTAGCTAAGGCACAACACATACAACTTTAAGTTTTGAATTTTACAACCATTTAGACGATGCATCGATTTAAACCTTTAATTGGTATATATGTTTGGGTTAAGATTCTCAGGGTCCCCCCCACTTATGGACTTCGAAAATCTTCAACGACGTTGGACGTCGCTTCGGAAGGGTTGTGGTCCCATTCATTGTAGATTGACATGATGGCAACCTTGGGTTCGATTTTATCGAAATCCTTATTAACTCTAGCAAAAGATTGGGAGATGATTTATTGTTAAAATGGAAATCAAAAGAATTTAGGATTTGGATTTCAAAGGAAGATGTTAATTGGCTTCCGAATTTTCTAGATCACCAATCTATTCCTCCATCGGAATCCGCGATGTATCAACCGCCGACAAGGTATCAATCGCCGATGACGTACCAATCGCCGGCTTCGTATCAACTACTGACAAGGTATCTATTATTATTATTACTATTATTATTATTACTATTATTATTATTACCATTATTATTATTACAGTTATTATTATTACTGTTACTGTTATCACTGTTATTGTTATTATTGTTTTTATTGTTATTATTGTTGCTGTGGCTGCTGCTGTTGTTGTTGTTTGTTGTTGTTGTTGCTGCTGCTGCTACTATTATTATTGTTGTTGTTGTTATTATTATTATTGTTATTATTATTATTATTATTATTATTACTATTATTATTACTATTATTATTATTACTATTATTATTATTATTATTATTATTATTATTATTATTATTATTATTATTATTATTATTATCATTATCATTATCATTATCATTATCATTATCATTATCATTATCATTATCATTATCATTATCATTATTATTATTTTAATTTCAATCTAGTTAATAACTATCTATGTTTATAATATATATTTTTTTTAGATTTTAAGTCATTTTTATTACAAAATTCATTAATTAGACACTTATTTATATTTTATTTGAATTTTGTAGTTATCGGATGAAGCTCGGTGATTTTTGGGAAGAAAATCCAAGATTTTAAGACATTCAAGACGAAAAATACTTCTGATATGACCATATTGAAGCTGAATATGCCCATATAAGCTGTCAAAGTCTAAATAATTCATTTTTGTATCTGAATATGATCATATCACTTTAGATTTGGCCATATTCGGGTAGAAAACAGGTTTAGCATCATCCACCCCATTTCCACTCAAAATTGATTTGAATTACTCTAGATCTACTATGAGTTCTTCCATGTTCTTGAGTTTGGGTGTGTTTTTTGTAAGCCTTATGAGCTAAACTCTTATTATCACTTGGATTAGATAAAACTTAGCATGATTTAATAACTTGTAAATGATTCTTGGTGTTGTTTATGTTAATGTCAGGATGAAACTTGATTATTCTTTAATGATTATGTGTATTTGTTCTAGTTTGATGAAATATTCAACCTTGTTGGTGTTGTAAGCATGTTATGTTGAAAAACCTCATGTTCTTACAATATTTATGCATATGATTGCATCTTTTGTATGTAATTTTGTGACATTTGACTAGAAATGATGAATGAAGGTTGGGGGTTTAGTAAAATTGGGTAAATATGCATCCTTATGCTTATGTTTGAGAAAACCATGGTGTATGTCATGAATCTCTCTTGTCATTGGTTATGAATTGATTTTGTAATTGTGGTTTGATTTTCATGAGTTGAAAGGTAGTTATAGTTTTGTCTATTTTACGCAAGTTGAGGAGGTTGTCTTGTGTTTATCGTGTTAACTTTCCAAAAGTTTGTGGAATTAGGTAACCCTAACGGGAGTCTAATTCATCTTTAACATTGATATGATTGTATCATTAGTTCTTCATGGCATAAATTTAGGTGGCTATTGTGTGTTTATCACTCTAGCTTTCTGAATGGTTATATGTCTAGATATCCTTGATGGGGGGTTTTGGCTACTTTCATGTATCATGTGTAAAAAAATGGTCTCACCTAGAGTTTGTGCTAGTTGTTAATTCTATGCTAAGTGGAATCAAAGTCCAAGTGGTATCTTTAATTGATTGTGTATCTTCATCTTTACTTTCTTAATTTATTAGTTTAACTTGCTAATTGTTTTGGTTAATTATAATATTCACAAATCCAAACTCTATTGATCGGTTAAATAGTGATGATGATTTAGTATTTGGAGCCTTTGTGTCCAAGGATTGATACTCGTTTCTTACCTCACGCTATACTACTATACGATAGGTGCGCTTGCCTATTGTGTGCAGCTAGTCTAAAAGTGATAATTGTTTCTTAAAAATTAAATCAAATTGTATGAATTTTCAAATCAAATATATATATACTTTACACACATTAAGTTTTTGGCTTCGTTGCCGGGGACACGGTGATTTCATGAAAAATCGAAGTTGCTACTTTAACCATTTGTATATATTTTAGATTCTTTTTATGTTTGTGTTTATTTTTTTTATTATTTTATTTCTATCTGGTGCCCGTGGTCTTTTTGTTTGAGTGTTCTTTGTAGTGACTCACATGGATCGCTACTACGGGAGTTACTATGAAGGATACCATTTTAATCATGGGGATTACCAAGAGAGTATTTGGTGCAAGATATGTGGAGGACGTCATTAAACACCAGAGTGTTACCATTTTCAAGGGTATCCCACAAATTATTATGAAGAGTCGTATCCTTACTCACAACCATTTGAGTAGTTTACCATAATGCCATTCCAAACCGAACCCTGTCCATTATTATATAAGTTGTTGCAACAAGGAATTGATATGTTTTCACAACCTACCATTAGTTGTAATCAAGATGAGGTTGAGCAACAAGAAAGCCATGCTAGTGAACTCGTTAAACAACATCGTAGATTAGAGGCATTGAGTGTTGAAGTTAACAAGATCTATGTCCAGCTTCTACAAGAGAGTTCATCTTGCAACACAGATCCGAGCACTGATTTAGAAAAGAAGGATAGAATTGAGGCCAAGCCTGCTATATACTTTGATGTGTTAAATCAAGAACCAAAATTGGAGATAATAATGGATGAAGCACAAATCCCACCTCCAGTTCAATACACATTCAAGTTTGATGAACCATAATTAATTTGTCACCGTGTGTTTACTAATGACGAGTAAGATGTGAAGGAAATGCAAAGGGAAGGACAGTGGGAGGAGGTCATGGATGGGATGGAATTGGTCCTCCATAGTCTCATTGATGGGAGGACGAGTTTGGAGATGAATTGGTGAGCACACCTCTTGTTGAAGGGAAGGAGTATGGTTCGACCCAGTTAGCGACCTTAATGATTTAGAAGCACTACTTTATGGGAAGCCAACCATGATGATCAAAGAAGAACCGTACCAAGAAGAAGATTTGCAAGAGGATGGGTTCACGAGCCAATGACCATGGTGATACTCAATCCTTATATTTGCATGAAAGATAACTGGCTCATGATTGAGCATTATGATGATTCGTCACATAAATCAAATGAATCACGAGAGAGGGCAAACTACTTCACGGACCAATGAACGATGAAAATGCGACATCCTTGCATTAAATATTGCAAATCAACAATATATTATCAGGATAATCGCCTACTTTATTACATATGTTGTATCATTTTTGGTCTGGGCAAATACAAGTGTTGGTGGCATGACCCGTTTGCATCGTGTTGTGTTTACCATTGGTTTCCTTATTAATCGGTGGTGAATGCACTAAATCAAATAGGATGGATAAGTTTTCGAATATCATAAGCCACCTGTTTGTTGATTTGTTCCATTACTTGCCCTAGAACGATGAAAATGCGACATCCTTGCATTAAAAATTTCAAATCAACAATATATTATCAGGATGATCGCCTCCTTTATTATATATGTTGTATCATTTTTGGTTTGGGCAAATACAAGTGTTGTTGGCATGACCCGTTTGCATCATGTTGTGTTTACCATTGGTTTCCTTATTAATCGGTGGTGAATGCACTAAATCAAATAGGATGGATAAGTTTTCAATTATCATAAGCCACCTGTTTGTTGATTTGTTCCATTACTTGCCCTAGAATGTTTTGCATGTAGGGCCGAGTCAAGCTAATGACTCATTAATAAACAAGCGCTTTCGGGAGGCAACCCGAGGTTTTTCAAGTCTTTCGTACTTATTTGATTTTGTGTATTTATTTAATTAGCTTTATTTTTGTTTTTCAGTTAATGATCGATGTTGAAGTGTGATTGAGAATGGATAATTTTGGTTGGAATCTTAATACGCGGAATCACTTAGTGGCCATTTAAAAACTTCTTGGGCAGTTGTTTCATGAACTTCAAGGGAGTTTTCTGTTTCACCTTCTCCCCCACCCCTTATTTTTTGCATTACATGTCCATACATTGATACATTAAAGGCAATGTATGTTTCAAGTATGGGGATGTCTTGGTTTTTGTGAACTTATGCAAGTCTTTTATATATTTATTATTGCACCTTAAAACAATCCCATTTGACAAAAAAAAATTTCAAAATTTTGAATAAATGGAATCCATTTATATTTATTTAGATCTTAAAGCATGATTGAATTGTTAACATCACAGAATTAAGAGAAACCAAGTGGATTATGATAAAATGTACGGATGTTTAGTGAGCATTGCAAGTTGAAAATATGATGTTTATGCATGGGTTTGAACCTTACCCTTATCCCTTCATTTCTGTAAGCTTATTTGTGACCTTATCACATGAGATCATATGATTTAGTGTTTGCTTATATTTTTGTTGATTCTTGAGTGTGCCAGATGTGCATTCATGTGAGAACTTGCCTAGGATATGCATTTCAAGACCATAAACTAAGTATTGCATGAAAATGACAGAGGCGTTAGGAATACCTACCTTATTAGCCATTTTTCTTTTCTTTTACTTCACCCAATTGTTACCATTAGTCACCATGTCGAGCCATTTTCCCTTGTTTCTTTGTTATTACCCATATCATTAGCCACTTAGCCAAATTAGCCCTTTTTGTCTTTTAAACCCTTGTGATAAAATTCCAATTATTTCTAGTCTAAATTTTGGCATCAAGTTTGTTTAATGTTTATTTGTTTTAGTTAGGCGTCCATTGTTCTATGGAAAAAAACAGAGAAAAAGAAAATTATGAAAAAAAGAAAAGAAAAATAAAGAAAAATGAGAAAAAATGTTATATTGTTAAATTATGTTGTTTAGAATAGGAATAAATAAATGTGAGTTATTTGAGGCATAAAAAGAACAAATTTCATACATAGCTCATGTTTAGTGGATTTGTATTAGTTTGGTTATATTAAATCGCTTTTACGTATTAGTGTAATGTATCATATTTAACATCTAGATTTCTAGAATTTTTATCCGTTTAGCCACCTTCACAAAAAAATTCCATACCTTTTTACCGAAGCTTCGTTACAACCCGTTAAAGCCCTTTTGATTTATGTATTTTCGATCTCATATTAGTTGATGGAGATTTAACCCCTTTGCAAGCATATTACTATGTTTATATCATTGGTTGGCATTGAGTGATTCACTTATACACTTATACATCTATACATATAAATAACCGAGTGTTGAGTGATTTTTGTGAGATGTTTACACTCATGCATAAAAGAAATTTCATAGGCATGTGTTGCTCATTTGAATATCACTACTATTTTTTAAAACAGCATGCTTAAAACACTCGATTTCTTTTTATGAATGTGCTATGTTTGACGGTCAATATGAGTTTGGATCTTCATTCAAAAAATGGTTTGCCTCTCATCATCTTTTATGTCAATGGGATTTCTTTTGTTAAATGGTTGCATGAGAGTTTGCTTGAGGACAAGAAAAGTTCAAGTGTGAGGATGTTTGATATGTTAATAATTATATATGTTTATAATATATATTTCTTTATATTATAAGTCATTTTTGTTACAAAATTCATAATTTAGACACTTATTTGTGTTTTATTTGAATTTCGTAGTTATCGGATGAAGCTCGGTGATATTTGTGAAGAAAACCCAAGATTTGAAGAAGTTCAAGAGGAAAAATACTTTTGATATGGCCATATTAAAACTGAATATGCCCATATAAGCTGTCAAACTCTAAATAATTCATTTTTGAAGCTGAATATGGTCATATCACTTCAGATATGGCCATATTCGGGCAGAAAACGGGTTTATAACCCAAATACACCTCATTTCCAACATAACTTTTATTTCCTTTCAAACCCTAGCCTCCCTTAAACCCTTATGTGTTTTTGAGATTTTCTCAAGAGTTTTTGGGAGTTTTGAAGGCAACATTGAAGATTTCACACTTTCAAGAAGGATCTAGAATCATCCACCCTATTTCCACTCAAAACTGGTTTGAATTCCTCAAGATCTACTATGAGTTCTTCCATGTTCTTGAGTTTGGGTGTGTTTTTTAAGCCTTATGGGCTAAAATCTTATTATCACTTGGATTAGATGAAACTTAGCATGATTTAATAACTTATACATGATTTTGGTGTAGTTTATGTTAATGTCATGATGAAACTTGATTATTCTTCAATGATTATGTGTATTTGTTCTAGTTTGATGAAATGTTCAACCTTGTGGGTGTTGTAAGCATGTTATGTTGAAAAACCTCATGTTCTTACTAGATTTATGCATATGATTGCATCTTTGTATGCAATTTTGTGACATTTGACTAGGAATGGTGAATGAAGGTTGGGGGTTTAGTAAATTTGGATAAACATGCATCCTTATGCTTATGTTTGAGAAAACCATGGTGTATGTCATGAATCTCTCTTGTCATTGGTTATGAATTGATTTTTAATTGTGGTTTGATGTTCATGAGTTGAAGGGTAGTTATAGGTTTATATATTTTACGCAACTTAAGGTGGTTGTCATGTGTTTATCGTGTTAACTTTCCAAAAATTTATGGAATTAGGTAGCTCTAACGGGAGTCTAACTCATCTTTAACATTGATATAGTTGTATCATTAGTTATTCATGGCATAAATTTAGGTGCCTATTGTGTGTTTATCGTTCTAGTTGTTCGAATGGTTATATGTCTAGATATCCTTGACGGGGGTTTTGGCTACTTCCATGTATCATGTGTAAAAAAATGGTCTCACCTCGAGTTTGTGCTAGTTGTTAATTCTATGCTAAGCGGAATCAAAGTCTAAGTGGTATCTTTAATTGATTGTGTATCTTCGTCTTTACTTTCTTAATTTATTAGTTTAATTGCTAATCGTTTTGGTTAATTATAATGTTCACAAATCTAAACTCAACTGATCGGTTAAATAGTGATGATGATTTAGTATTGGGAGCCATTGTGTTCACGGATCGATACTCGGTTCTTACCTCACGCTATACTACTATACGATAGGTGTGCTTGCCTATTATGTGTAGTTATTCTAAATGTGATAATCATTTCTTTAATATTAAAACAAATTGTGTGAATTTTCATATCAAATATATATATACTTTACACACATCAAGAACCGGTAACAATTCTCACTTTCTTTGTCTTCAAGAAACGCAGTTACGTAATTATCCCCCGGTCAAATCTCAATCTATATGAGGAAACTCGAATTTTGATCACGAGTGGATTGATGCTTGCGGACGTTCTGGTGGTTTGGTTTCTATCTAGAATCCTTATATGTTCACCAAATCAGGGCACTTTAAGGACTTAAATTTTCTTATGATCTCTGACAATATTAAAGGGGTAGAGTCCCTTTTGCATGTTTTTAACATGTATGCCCCCCACTATTCCAGCCAGAAGAAGCTTTTGTGGGATAAACTCTTGATGTGCCTTGACTCTATTTCTAGTCTGATTATATTAATGGGAGACTTTAATGAAGTTAGAGACTCAGAGGAAAGATTGAATTCCAAACTCAGTTGTGCTTCCTCTCATGCTTTCAACAGTTTCATAATCCAGGCTAATTTGAAGGAATATAACATGGGTGGCCATCTATTCACATATGCTTCTAGAGATTTCTCTATACTAATCAAAATTGATAGAGTTTTGGTTAACCAATATTTCATATCTCAGTGGACGAATGCTTCTTTTTTGGCTCTTGATTGGGGTCTATCTAATCATTGCCCCTAATCCTTAGTTGTTTGTCTTTAAATTTTATGTCGCTGCCCTGCAAATTATTTAACTCCTGGCTAGATAAGTCGGGCTTGGAAAGGGTGGTTTCATCGGCCATGGCCAAACCATCCATCCAAAATGGAGCCCCTAACATTCGATTGGCAAGAAAACTTAAAGATGTGAAGATTGCAATAAAAAACTTGACATCCATTGAGAAAGCCAGGGAGGAGGCTAATCTCTTTGAATGGTAGCCTCATATAAAGAAATTAGATTTGAAAGTTGAAGAAGCGGAGATTATGCCTTCTGAAATTGCAAAACATGGGGATTTAAAGAAAGTTGTTCTCATGCTCCTCAATGCAAAAACCAAAGATCTTAACCAAAAGGCAAAGGTCAATTGGTCTATTGATGGGAATGAAAATTCTCACTTTTTCCACTCCATGTTTGTAACACCCGAAACTTTGGGGTAAAATAAAAAGAAAAGAAAAGTATCTAGAAGAAATAAAAGAAGGGGCAAAGATGAGGGGTGTAAAGTGTAAAGTACACCAAAAAGTCAAAAAGATGTGTATAAGGAGCATGGTCGGCCATGCTCTTTCTGCTGCTGCTGCTACCGAAAGAAAAGAAGAAGAAAGAGGCTGAAAATCTTGTTTCTCTCGGTTTTGAAGAAGAATAGGGCAGAAACTTTGAAGGTTAGTGTGTTTTGGTGTTAATTGGTTCGGTTTTTATGGGGTTTTCAACCTTAAAACCGATTATTAAGTGTTCTATGTGGTTTGGTGTTTGTTTTGTTTGTTTTTAGGTGTTTGAACTCTTGTACAAGAAGGTTTGGAGGAGTTTTGCTTGTTTGCTACAATAGGTGAGTTCTAGACCCCGTTTACATGTGTTTAAAAGTATTTTTTGGGCTGAAAATGTATATAAATGGGTTTCTCAACTTGTTTCCTTGTAATCATATATATATGTGTATGCCCATGTTTTATGTTTGTTTTTGTGTTGGGTATGCTTAGAAATGTATGTTTAAGCTTTAAACAGGTGATGAAACAGGACTGGGTTGATTCTGAAATGTAGAAATGCATAACTGGTAGCCATGCGCCTAAATAGGGCCCATGCGCCTGGAAATTTGCATTAGAAAATCATGTGGGGGTTCATGCGTCCCAATAGTGCCCGTGCGTCCAAACCTTGCCTAATTGTTCTAAGTATGGACTCAAGCGCCTGAACAGTGTCATGCGCCCAAGACTTTTCTCTAGTGACTAAGTGTAGTCCCATGTGCCTGAAAAGCTCATGCGCCCAGGATTGTTGTTAAAATGCCTAAGTATTGAAGCCATGCGCATGCATAGTGGTGATGCGCCTAAGCAGGGCTCATACGCCTGCATAGTCCTCATGCGCCTACAACTCTTGGAATATTTTCTGAAATTTTGGGAGGAAATAGAATTTTAGGGTTTGACTCAAGTTTGACTGCTGTTACTATTTGATTATTTTACTCATGTTTTATGGTTGATCTTGTGTTCCCTACTATTATATTATGTGACTTTACGTGGGTTGCTTATGCTCGTAAAGTATTACTATTAATCAAGAGAAAGATTAATATTAATGAAAAGTGGAAAGTAATGAATAAATGAAAGTCTTGCAAGCAAGGTTGAGGTGAGTGACTGTGTCGTCACAACAGACTCGTAAGCCAAGGTTGAGGTGAGTGACTGTGTTGTCACAACAGACTTGTAAGCCAAGGTTGAGGTGAGTGACTGTGTGTCACAACAGACTTGTAAGGGGTTTAATCCATGAGATTGACCCGAAACATGTCATGATGCTCACTCCGGTTCTGTGACGGTCTTCGGACATGAGGCGGGGGTTGCAAAAAGAGACGGGGTCCTTGTCGCGTACCCCGGTACTGTAACGGTCTTCGGACATGAGTTGGGGGTATTGCATGAGACAGGATCCTGATATAAGTAAAAGATAATGATGAATGTATGAACGTACGGAATGGACGATGTGAAGATAATAATTAAGATTATCAATGTGTATGTATGAGGTGTGGTCATACAAAAGAAATGTACATTATTTTTAATGGGTATTTTCATATACAAACCCTACGTAGTATATTATGGTTTTAAAACTAGGACTCACTCAGCAACGCTGACTTTTATACATTTTCAGTTGGCAGGTAATTTGCTGAGGATGGCACTCGGGGAGGCTACTCGTCAGGGCTAGACTGGCATCTGTTCACTCTTAATAATATTGTTGTTTTGTAATGCAATTAACTGATCTTTTGTAACTGATAACAAACACAAATGTATTTCTTGGCAACAAAGTTTATTAATGAAGTGAATGGTTTTTGTTGTTAACTTCGCTGCATTGTTTTAAGAATTATGTAATGTTTTTATTTAATTATACTGTGATTGACCAACTGTGAGGTCTCCGGGAACGGAGCCTTACAAGTTGGTATCAGAGCCAAAGTTTAAGAGAAATGGGTAAATATTTAAAAAAAAAAACTAAACTTAAACTGAGAATAGGACGAATGGAGTCAGGATAGGATACTAATGTAGTCAGGATAGGAAATGCTGGGGGGATGAAGAGTAAAGTAAGTGGCTAATCACAATTGGCCATTGTAATTAGGGACTTACTATATTTAACATAACTGAGCTATTACCTTGAATGACCGTGTTTGTGTTTGAATCTTATAGTGTTTAGAGGATGGCTGGGGGAAGATCTTCAAAAGCTTCTCGAGGTGGAACGCGGGGCGTTCGTGGTAGGCCATGTAATACAAGGAACAAGACGAAGACCGCAGAGGCGGCTCCTACTGAGCCTGAGCTTCATCACCCAGAGGGGGTGGATGAGAGTGTGAATTTGAGAGCCTCGGTGAAGGAGGCAGTGGTGGAGGAGGTTCACCAAGTCATGCAGACGATCCTACCGTCTGTCATGACTGAAGTGATCCGAGCTGTTAGGGAGGACGAAAGGAGAGAGAAAGAGGAAGAACAGAGAGCCACCGCTGATAGGAGGAATACCGGTGGGGATGAGGAGTTGGATGCAGGAAGAGGAGCCTCTAGTGATGACGGGGAGGTGGTAGTGCAGGAAACTGCAAGGGGATGCAGCTATAGGGCATTCCAAAGGTGTAAACCCCCTACTTTAGATGGCAGTGGTAATGCCGCAGCTGCCCACCACTGGATAAGGGAGATGGAAGCGGTACTAGAGATCAGTGAGTGTCGGGAGGACCAGAAGGTAAAGTTCGCCACCCACTCCTTTGTCGACACGGCACTGTGTTGGTAGGACAACCTTGTCCAGGCCGAGGGCAACCGGATCATTGGAAGGATGAGGTGGGGAGAACTGAAAAAGTTGATGATCGAGGAGTTCTGTCCTCATCAGGAACTTGACAAGATTGAGAGAGAGTTCCTATAGCTAGAGGCGGGCACTATGACCCACCAGCAATACACCGCCAAATTCAACGAGATGGCGAGGCTGGTGCCCGATCAGGTTACGCCAGCATCACGGAAGATTAAGCGGTATATTCAGGGGTTGCCATTTGACATTCGCTGGCACTTGATTGCTGCCCGGCCAAGCACTTTTGGGTCGGCAGTGGATTTGGCGGGAAGGTTGTACGATGAAATGGAGGTAATGGTGGTGGAGGTGAAGAAGGCAGATGGTGGTGGTAATAGCTGGAGAGGAAAGAAATTTGGGCGTGGCGGTTTCAACACAAATAGTAAGAGGATGAGAGTGGATGACCGTAGGGCGGTGTCATCTGGCTCTGGGGTGAAGAAGTGCGATCGATGTGGTAGGGAGCACACTGGGGAATGCATGAGAGGAGTGACTGTGTGCTTTAAGTCTGGGAAGCCCGGTCATATAGCGAAGGATTGTAAGGTGGCGAAGCGCTATAACTGTGGCGGGACTGGCCACAGGAGCCACGAGTGCAAGAGGCCGAGAGCTGAGAACTCCGGGGCCAAGAAGGGTACTGAAGAAGGTGGATAGAGGGCAAGTGCTAGAGCCTTCACGATGACCCGAGAGGAAGCCCGGGTAGACCCCGACGTTGTGTCAGGTATGTTTGGTAAAATAAAAAGAAAAGAAAAGTATCTAGAAGAAATAAAAGAAGCGGCAAAGATGAGGGGTGTAAAGTGTAAAGTACACCAAAAAGTCAAAAATATATGTATAAGGGGCATGGTCGCCCATGCTCTTTCTGCTGCTGCTACCAAAAGAAAAGAAGAAGAAAGAGGATGAAAATCTTGTTTCTCTCGGTTGTGAAGAAGAATAGGGCAGAAACTTTGAAGGTTAGTGTGTTTTGGTGTTAATTGGTTCGGCTTTTATGGGGTTTTCAACCTTAAAACCGATTATTAAGTGTTCTATGTGGTTTGGTGTTTGTTTTGTTTGTTTCTAGGTGTTTGAACTCTTGTACAAGCAGGTTTGGAGGAGTTTTGCTTGTTTGCTACAATAGGTGAGTTCTAGACCCTGTTTACATGTGTTTAAAAGTATTTTTGGGGCTAAAAATGTATATAAATAGGTTTCTTAACTTGTTTCCTTGTAATCGTATATATATGTGTATGCCCATGTTTTATGTTTGTTTTTGTGTTGGGTATGCTTAGAAATGTATGTTTTAAGCTTAGAACAGGTGATGAAACAAGACTGGGTTGATTTTGAAATGTAGAAATGCATAACTGGTAACCATGTGCCTAAATAGGGCCCATGCGCCTGGAAATTTGCCTTAGAAAATCATATCGGGGTTCATGCACCCCAGTAGTGCCCGTGCGCCCAAACCTTGCCTAATTGTTCTAAGTATTGACTCATTCTCCTGAACAGTGTCATGCGCCCAAGACTTTTCTCTGGTGACTAAGTGTAGTCCCATGCGCCTGAAAGGCTCATGCGCCCAGGATTGTTGTTAAAATGCCTAAGTATAGAAGCCATGCACCTGCATAGTGGTGATGCGCCTAAGCAGGGCTCATGCGCCTGCATAGTCCTCATGCGCCTACAACACTTAGAATATTTTCTGAAATTGTAGGAGGAAACAGAATTTTAGGATTTGACTCTAGTTTGACTGTTGTTACTATTTGATTATTTTACTCATGTTTTATGGTTGATCTTGTGTTCCCTACTATTATATTATGTGACTTTACGTGGATTGCTTATGCTCGTAAAGTATTACTATTAATCAAGAGAAAGATTAATATTAATGAAAAGTGGAAAGTAATGAATAAATGAAAGTCTTGCAAGCAAGGTTGAGGTGAGTGACTGTGTCGTCACAACAGACTCGTAAGCCAAGGTTGAGGTGAGTGACTGTGTTGTCACAACAGACTTGTAAGCCAAGGTTGAGGTGAGTGACTGTGTGTCACAACAGACTCGTAAGGGGTTTAATCCATGAGATTGACCCGAAACATGTCATGATGCTCACTCCGGTTCTGTGACGGTCTTCGGACATGAGGCGGGGGTGTTGCAAAAAGAGACGGGGTCCTTGTCGCGTACCCCGGTACTGTAACGGTCTTCGGGCATGATTTGGGGGTATTGCATGAGACAGGATCCAGATATAAGTAAAAGATAATGATGAATGTACGAAACGTACGGAATGGACGATGGTGAAGATAATAATTAAGATTATCAATGTGTATGTATGAGGTGTGGTCATACAAAAGAAATGTACAGTATTTTTAAATGGTATTTTCATATACAAACCCTACGTAGTATATTATGGTTTTAAAACTAGGACTCACTCAGCAACGCTGACTTTTATACATTTTCAGTTGGCAGGTAATTTGCTGAGGATGGCACTCGGGGAGGCTACTCGTCGGGGCTAGACTGGCATCCTTTCACTCTTAATATATTGTTGTTTTGTAATGCAATTAACTGATCTTTTGTAATTGATAACAAACACAAATGTATTGCTTGGCACAACGTTTATTAATGAAGTGAATGGTTTTTGTTGTTAACTCCGCTGCATTGTTTTAAGAATTATGTAATGTTTTTATTTAATTATATTGTGATTGGCCAACTGTGAGGTCTCCGGGAACGGGGCCTTACAATGTTCAAAGCTCATGCCACGGTCAACCGAATCCATGGGATGATCTTGAATGGAACTTGCAGTACAAACCCTTCGAATATTAAAAATGTTTCCAACGATTTTTTTACACAACGATTATCGAAAGACTTTTCTTACAGACCTTGTTTCACTTCCCATCTCTCAATAAACTCAACAATGATCAACAATTGATCCTTGTCTCGAGATTCTCTTTGCCCAGATAAAAACCACAGTTTGGGAGTGTGGAAATGATAAGAGCTAGGGTTCGGATGGCTTTTCCTTTGGGTTCATCAAAAGATTCTGGGAACTTTTGAAGGATGACTTTTTGTTGGTTATGCAACACTTCTTTATTCATAGGAGGATCAGCAAAGGATGTTCATCTTCTTTTATAGCTATACTTCCTAGGATTCCGGACTCGTAATTCTCCAATGATTTTCGGCCCGGTCTCTAATTAGGGTGATCTGTAAGGTCGTTGCTAAAGTGCTCGCCAATAATTTGAACTTAATTATCAACTCGATTGTGTTGGAAGAGCAATCGGCTTTCAAAAAGGATAGAAACATAATGGATGGCCCTATCATTCTCTCTGAAACAATATCCTCATTAAAAGCAACAAAAAAGAATGCGTTGATCCTAAAATGTGATTTGCTCAAAGCCTTTGACTCGGTTAGTTGGACGTTTTTGCTAGAAACATTGAAGCAAATGGGCTTGTGATCGTGGGGTGTTTATTCGATACTTATAATGTTAATTGCTTTATTTTATACAAATATTAGTGCGGAACATGTGTACTTTGAGTGTGTTAATGTTTGCAGGTGCTAGAAGACAAAAGTACATATGGGAGCTATATTGGAGCAACTGGAATGACCGGATGTGTAATGACATGAAAGATGGAGTCAAATGAAGTCAATCAAGAACCACCGTATACACTACCGTATCATAATCTGATCACCATTTCCACCACCGTGTCATATGATGACCAACTTATTAGTCACCATATCCTGGATCAAATCCAGTGAACAAACTTAGTTCAACTTCACTCCCGGCGTATGATACACCGGTCACTTCAATAACCTCCGTATTTTAAGGATTTTCTTCCCTATTTGAACCCAATCATTGGGGTTTTGAAAGGGACTTCTCAGATGTGAATTTTGGATGCTTTTAAGGCAATTTTGGAAGTTTCTTTCACCACAGTTTCAACCGAATCAAGCATCAACAATATCCAATCAATCATTGAAGATCCAATCATGCCGATGAGCGGCTAATCTTATTCATGATCATCTCCGGGTGAAGGGTTCTTATAATACTCATAGTTATCTTGTTTAACTTAGATTTATTGGATTGTTTTTGTAGTGATAGTACAAATTTGATTGTGGTTTGGTTAATTTAAATGAATTATTTATGTTTCAAACATCTGTCTATTATCATTTGATTTCGGTTTCCCTACATCGTGAACAGTTTGGTGTAGAGGGGTGTTTGGCATCTATAATTGGGTAGTTGGGTGCACGAGTTAGTATTAAAAACTTGTACTTGATTATCACTTTAACGAGATCGTTACAAGTTCATGTCTATGTGTTCTCCAAGCTAGGATAACAAGTTGTTATGAATTTTTGAACTCGGATCCCGGAAGTGATCGCTTTTCTATTAATAGTTTTTAAAACCCATAATCAAGTTTGTTGATTTTTTAATTATTTTCATTAAATTTACTTTTCAAATTAAATAGAAACCCAAAAATATTTTCTTTTTAGTATTTCCGTTTTGTGTTTCAAGTTCTTAAGTATAAAGTTTTACATTTTCCACCAATTCCCTATGTAGACAACTCTTACTTACCCATACTAGTTATAGGTAACTAAGTCTTTAATGTTGAATTGTTTTTTATCCAACCACGACATCACGATCAAAATGGCGCCATTGCTGGGGAATACGTACACAAAGTGTTAAGCTTTAGTCTAATTTAGTTTTATTTTTTATTCATTCAATACTACTCTCTGTCTTCTCGTTGTTTGCAAAGACATGTTATGCATACAAGAAACTCTGGAAGAAAATTACCTTTGATATTAGATCCGAAAGCGGAAAAAGCATCGAGGCGAAACCAAGCAAATCAAAGAGCAAAAATAGTTATTACCCCATCTGAAAGGGGTAATACTCATTCTGAAGAAGAAACATCTTCTGTGAGAGCCCATCGTATTCTACAAAGATTGTCTAAAACACCTGAAAGCCACCCATCAAGAACAATGGAAAATCTTAATCCCGGAAACAACTAAGGTGAACAACCGCCTCTACCACCAACCCCTTTACATCAACAACCACCGCCACAATTTCAAAATTTCCAACCATTTAATCCCGAGCCTAACCAACCAGCAGATCTAAACTACCCTAACTGTATGGTTAATCTTTTTGTTAATAATAAAGAATCTTTCCATGATGAATATCAAACTGAGAGGGTAGATGATTAGGATGTGGGCTTGAATGAGGAAGATGGAGTTTATGCTAAAAGGGGACATGCTGTACCAAGATGAGCACGAGGTCCAGGCCAAGGAGGTCGTCAACAACCTCTATATGGAAACATGGGTCAAGGAGCATGGAATGGACCACCACCACCAAATCATAACTATGGAGGTATTCCACCATTCAACGGTGTTCCTGGTAATGAAGGTTACCAACAATTTCATGTTCAAGGCGTGGGTAGTCACTTCGTCCCGCTATTGCTGTGAATGCCTCTCTAATTATACAACCTCTTGCAAGAGGGAGGCAATTCTAGGTAAGACCCCACACACTACAATACCTCCCTAGTTTTCATGGAAGAGCCACCGAGGAACCATATTTACATATAGCAGAATTCGAAGCGGTGTGTACAACAATTGACGATGGTCAAGGTTTTTCTCAAGATGAGATTAAATTGGTTCTCTTCCAATTTACCTTAAAAGACCAAGCAAAGCAATGGTTCTTGGCATGACCTTCAGCAAGCATTTACAATTGGTGACAAATTCAATAACAAGTTTCGGAGGAATATTATACTCAACAAAAGACAAGTGATGCTCGCAAAGCTATTAGAACTTTCCAACAACAATCGGGAGAAACTTTCTACGAGGTATTCATGAGATTCAAGGAACTATTGAGAATGTGCCCACACCATGGAATTGAAAAATGGGAGCTCATATCAGTTTTCTATGAAGGGTTATCAGCTGATGATGCTAGAGACGTGCAAGCAACAAGTGAAGGATCATTTGCATGAAACCATGAGAATGTGGATTGGGATATCTGGGAAATGGTGGCTGTGAATTCGAAGAAACAAGCGCAAAACAGCCAAAGACCTAAACACCCGGTGGTTAAAGCAGTCCATAATTCTACCTCAGATAACAGAGTGGTAGTGCTAGAAAGACAATGACAACATTTATGAAGGTTCAAGCTGGAGTTGCAAATGTGTCACTAGAATATGATGTATGTCAGCTTTGTAAGGATATTGGTCATACTGCACTAACATGTCAAGCACACCTTGGTAAAAATGAAGAAGTTAACCAACTCCATGGAGACTTAAATAAACCATATGATATGAACTCAAGCACATATCACCCGGGCCTTTGTAATCATCCAAAATTTAAGTATGGTAACTTAAACACTCAATTGAACCACAACTTCCAAGGAAGCAATCAATACCAGGGTGTCAACAAAATTACAATCAAGGAAACTACCAACATTGTTACAACCAAAGTTGGTATCAACAAAAGGTTCAATACAATCAAGGTGGATACCAATAGAAGAATTACCAGCAACAAGGTCAAAATCAACAAACTAGACCCTCGAGTGACAGTTCCATGAAATCTCAATTTAACACTATTCTGAAAGTTCTTAAAGAGATAAAGAAGGATAACGAGATAAGAGACAGAGACATATCAATAGCAGCATTGACCAAACAAGTGGGACAATTAGCAGAAGAATCATCTAGAAGAGATCTGGGCAAGTTACCAAGTGATACTAAAGTCAACCCACAACATCAAGCATTCAGGTCAAAGAAAAATGTGCACATAAACTCGATTAGTTTCTTTCCTAACTCTTAATGTATTAATGATGATTTCACCTCTCCTTCTCAAGTAGTTGCAGGTAATAATAAGAAAGGTGATAAAATGAAAGAAAGTGATCCGGGAGCTTCATTCATTCCCATTCAAGTTAGAAAATTTAAAATCAAACAAGCACTTTTGGATTATTGAGATGGGATGATCATCCTTCCAGGGAGTTTGTATGACCAATATAATTTTGGTCCGTTACATAAAAATGACAACATGGTGGTTCTTGTTGATTCAACATGGAAACACCTCCGGGGAATGGGATAAGGATGTGATAATCGAGCTATGAGAGCTCTACTACCCAGTGGACTTTATGGTGCTTGATTATACACATGTGAGGATGAACGAGCAACCAAAGGTATTTTTGGGTAAACCATTTTTTAACAATAGCCAAGACTCAAATCAACTGCCGAAATGGAGTAATCGACATGACCTTCAAAAACCATAAGTTATTTTTTAATGTGTTATCAAAATCAATTACCTATGTTGTTAATGATGATTGTTATACAACATATGCTACTAAAGGGTGTGTTCCCCTTTACATCTCACATATAAGCGAGGACATCACCAATAAGATTGGTTTTGATACTTACAGCGTTTAGGTCAAGAATTTTGAAAAGGAGTAGAATGCCAAGGTGGACATAATGAGGAAGGATAACCCGAGACGTAAGGTAAAGATGGGTAAACCACCAGATTAGGTGAACTCAAGGGTCAAAGGAGATATTTTTGGCCAATGTTAGAATGAACAAGAGGATCTATCATATTATGAGAAGCAGTTATTTGAAGAGAGCTATGGAGCAAAACACTCAATAAGACCACCGTAGTGGTGAAAGGTATGGTCTGGCTAAAGACCTAAAACTTAGCGCTTATGAGAGGCAACTCGAGAAATTTATGAGTGTGTTTACTATAAACCCTTACGAGACTTCACTCATCCAACCAGGCCTACCGAGTGGTTTAAAAGTCTTGTTGCATATGCTAAATGCAACCTTGATTCCTACAAGTAAATTTTATTTTTATTTTTTAGTATATTTGTTCTTTGTTTCAGGTTTGTTTTGCTAGTTTCAATCACCAGATGCAAACACTCAAGTGTGGGTAAGCACATGGGTGTTTAGAAGCATATTTGAGAATGTGTTTGGGCAGCTTTTCCCACAACTACCATATAACATTGTTGAAACACTTATTGATCGTCTATGATCAGGTCTATGTATTCCTCCTTATCTTATTTATTTTGTTTATTGGTGGTTAATTGTGATTATGATTTGATTTATTTAATTATTAGTAGTTTTAGTAATTATTTTCATTTAGGTCATAAGAACTCATTCTTTGGGAACCTCATCCTTATAATTCTTTATAATATTGCAAAATATATATTAAGGACAATGTATCTCAAGTATGTGGATGAGGGGAATGGCGTGATAGATAAAGAATTTAGTAAACATTGAAAAATTTTAGGAAAAAATTAGTGAATTTTTTGAAAAAAAAAAGCCTCAAGCTAGTTTAATTGTGCATTAAACATAATTTTTCAATGCACATGTAGAGGTCTTTTGACATGGTTAGTAGAAAGTCACATGAAAGTTTTCTCAACAAGTAGTTTTTTTTATAAAGAAAGAGGATTGCCCAGTTAGGTGTAACAAGCTAGATGGTGGATAATATGCATGCTTCACATCCTTAGCCTATTCAACCGTTTTCGTGACAACTTGAGCTTATGTGAGCATTATTCATATTATATCTAATTTCCCTTTTCTTTTCTTGAGTGCTTACCATAATGTGCACTTACTTTTTAACTCGTGTATCTTATACATATTAAGATCTTGAACCACTGCAATGCACAAACATGATGGAGGCATTAGATAAACCTTTTGTTTAAGCCTTTTCATTTGATTTTCCCACCTTAACTTATTTCCTTTAGAATCCCTTTTAAGCCCCAATTTTTTATTTGTATGAGCCTATATTGTTAAACCAGTAAAGCCTTCAGCCTTTTCTTTTAACCCATGTAGTGGAATCCAGTTTAGGAAGTGTTTAGATTTTCTATTTACGTGCTCTTCAATTTAAGTATGTTAATTATATTCAGAAGCAATAATAGCTGATATATGTGAAAAAAAAATATAAAAAAGAAAGAAAAGAGAAAAATAAAAATAGCTAGATATGAGGTCAAAATAATTAAAATATGAAGCGCCAAAGTGAAATATTGTAGTGTGTTCGGGTCAAAGTAATCCAAGTGATGTTATCTAGTTCATGAATTTAGCCTTCTAAGGTTGAATTTCATGCACCATTAGCCATGTTAAATCCCTTTCACTCACCCTTAACCTTAGCCTAACATTACAACCCATTATTCATGTAATCTAGTTCTTGATTTGTGCATTTTATAACATCCTTTATTTTTTATTTTTAACTTACTTGATTAAATCTTTTAATGACTATGGTATTTTCATATGTAAACAATGATTGAATTCAAGTATCTATTTGTGGAAATTATCTTATATTCCATACATTGTGATTCATTGCAATACTATTGCATGCTAGTTTGATTATATGATAACACGTGTGTAAATACTAGACCTTGCTATAAACAGTAACTTGGAAATGCCCTAATATTAACCAAATTCTATAACAATGTAAAATTACAACATAAGTGAAACATATATAACTATAAGGATGAAAATTTTACATATATGTAACTTAGGGTTACATATGCAACTTTTGTTCAAAGGATAAAGATTTAATTAAATTAAGTCCTATAATAATCTATATATATAGATAATTACAAAATTATATATATATATTATTTTATTATTTTAATCATTTTAAGTGATATACATCTAATAAACTAATAAATAATTAACTGGTAATTATCATAAATCAAAAAAATATTAAACTAAACTTATTCTAACTCTAAAATATTAAAATAATTCATTCATCCTCATTTCTACTAAAAATATGAATTTTATTAATAAAATATTAAGAAAGCATATCCTAATTGAAACCTAAATCCCTAATTTTTCAACTATAAATAGGGGATCTTATTCTTATTATCTTTCACACCAAAATCTAAGTCTAGAGCTTCTATAGAATCAAATATCAACTCATAGCACATCACTTGAAGATCCAAGAAGTTTCCCCTATCGAGTAAGTTTTAGTGTTCATAGTGTTCTTCGTGTTCTTCATGTTCATACCTTTCCAATTTTGTTTTATCAAAATTAAATCATAACTAGCTAGGATCTATGATTAAATGACATGTTTGTGAAGTAAACATAGATATAATTGGGATGAAAACATAAAAAAACATGAAAATATCAAAACATTGCTTAAACACATCAAACTTAAATTTTCGGATTTTGACAGATGCACAGGGTAACTTTCGGACACCAATATCTCCCTCATAACAAATCATTTTTCAATGATTTTTTTTCATAATTAAATTCAAAGTCTTATCTTTCTAACCATATAAATAACGTCATCTAACTCATTGATTATCCCATCAAACAGCTCGTGCAGGTTTAGTGCGCGAATCTGTCCAAAGCTGTCAAAACCCTAAATTTTACAACTTTTCAATATTTTCATAAATATAATGTAAAGAAACGATTTTTATTATAAATAAGTAATGTAAACATGTTTTAAACAATAAAAAATCCAATCTTTAATGATTCTTATGATTATCCATCAACTTGAATCATGTTTCTAGTAAAATTCTTTATATTTTTAATTGTAACCCTATACTATACAACTTGTCTATTCTCAACCTTGCTAAACTTATATTTAAACTTGTTCCTTATACTTTATAAACATATCAAACACACCTTTGACTTGGTCTAGTATACATCTAGAATCGTTTCACCTGGTATGTAGTTATATAGCAAGCAAAAGGTTCCGGCTAAGGAAAGACGGGGTACTTAAGTGATAAAAATCCACCAACTCTTTCCTGGGAATCCTTTTGTCGGATGTGCTACTAAGGGATGACACATATCTAGTAAACGACAACCATTCTTGAACTTTTACAATAACAACCCCTCAAGTATCGACAAATACAATAAACTTACTTACGGCAATCCTCACTCCAAGTTACTAGAAGTTGCAAGATCAACCCACTTACTTTACAAGGTGAGTTCATAGCCCCTTTTTATTTTGTATTTTGTGGTAGATAGATCTATTGGCCTGACAAGCCCATTCGGTACTCTGGTTGATGCATGCCAATCAATACCGAGCGTCCTTTGAGTCAATGTATTCTTTTTTACTTGAAAGGAGCTGGATGTTCAAAAACAGCATACTAGACAAGCATACTATTAGTCTGACCTCTTTTGTCAAGGGGTTAGACGGGAGGGCATTTGATCACTAGGGTTGGTTGTGGACTCATGTATAATAGTTTACTTACTTGTATTTGGAAAATTGTTTATTGGTTTGTACATTGTTATCTACTATATGTATACTACTAAACCTATGTGCTCACCAGCTCTTTAGTTGACATATTTTAGCATGTTTTCAGGTAAGGGAAACTAAGTTTGTTGCTTTGCGCTAGGTTTCAAGGATAAGCTTTAGTTGGACCTAGGTAAACTTTGAATAAATGAAGACTTATTTACTTGTTTGGTTTATTTGTTATTAGGAGTGGATGTAACCAACTATTCAGTTTTAATAATTAATTTCCTTTAGTACTCTTTATCCTTGTGTTATGATTTAATTTCATCACTCCTTGGTGTTTTCGCTTTAGCCTGGGTGTGATAGATTGGTATCACAGCCCAGGTTATAGAGAATTAGGTTATTAGAAATGAAATGACCTAGACTATAACTAAATACCTCACACATGAGTCCTCTCATGTATCTTATATGCTTAGATAGGAATTTACCTAGACTATAACTAATTACCCCACACATGAGTCCTCTCATGTATCCTATATGCTTAGATAGGGTTTAATTGGATATGCCTTACATGATTATTCTTATACTTTGATTACAATCAATGCACATATAATTCTCAATTCATATTCTAAGCCATTGTGCCTAAATCAAAAGGATTTTCAAATCTCAATTCTCACTTATGATTTTCAAATCCCATCAAAGTCTGTGTCCCATAACTGAACACATGCAATGCCGGAAGAGTTGGATGCCTGTATCTCAGGGTGTTCTGTCTAGGCAAGGTATTTATATAAATCCAAATCAACCAATAGATCCATTTACCTTACCTGGAAATCCTTGGGGTGACATGTCTTCATTAAGGTTGTGGTTGACCTAATAATTTGACAAGTCAACGTAATCGCTTTGGTTTGTGAACCGAACGTTTACACTAGGAACAACTCATTGCTATTTTGAATCATCTTATCCTTGATTTTTGCTATTCCAAAACTATAAAGCTCATTATTCAATTCTAATAAAGCTCCTTAATAATCATTTTGAATGTCTTTCAGTCAAAACCGTTCCCGTTCTGGGAAACCTAATGTCTCCTTAAAGGAATCAATGAGTTCTTCCAAAACAATAGGGATATACATAGACTTGGATCTATTATCCGATACTGAGAGTGAGTATTGACTTAGAACGCCATTCTAGAACTGCAATATAGCCCAACTAGAAGTGCTGAATGTCGAGTTGGACCATACCTAATTGCATCTAACCCGGCTTTAACTATACGATCTAGTAAACAAGACCATTCCTCTTCTATTCCTACGAGGCACAAGGGAGGCCGCTAGGCAGCTTACACACCTTAGTACGTCATGCTTCAAGGGTAATCACACCAACTTAGATGCTAGTTAGCGCTTCAATCCTAATCTATCCACTATATTGTTTTTCTAACTATGTACTAGACCTAACGCACCATCGTCTCCATTGATTTTCAACCCATGCTTAATTCAAACCTGCTAATTTAAATCCACCGTATACTATTGAATTAGCTAATTCACATTATTACCCAATGTTGTACTCTAAATCTTGACGACCAACTGTTTGACATTGTCACACCCTCAAAATCCGCGTGCGGGGTTTTACCGTGAGGCGCGTGACATACCAGGATCTCAGTCATTAGTTACACAGAATGACTCTATATGAACTAACATTCAAAATCAGAGTTTAACTTTAAAACATGCGGAAGCGTTAAATAAACTAGTAAACCCAAAACAATGTAACATGATTTGAAAATGCGCAAACATACGCGCCCAAGTATTATGCAAAACCAAAACACGATGTTTAAACAATCTTAATCCAAAACAATGTTTCATAATGTGCTGACAAACACCATGATGCTGACCCGTGTGACATGATCCTAGGCAATAACAACCTTAACCTGAGAATAGCATACTAAAAGAGTCAACACAACGGTTGGCGAGTTCAAGAGTTTGCGTTTAAACATAAACCAATAACAGTTGCAAGATATAAGAAGTGTATTGTAATAGATAGCTAGTCTATAACAAATAGTAATAATCATAGTGATTTCACGATTGAAGCTGACTGTGTTACGTTTGTTGCCTCCTGCCACGACTTACCAGGTCGTGACAAATGTTCGTTAGGACAAAATTGCACCCGTTTGACCTCGAGTCGCACAGGTGGGGCTCGTCAGACCCAATAGTACTACCCAAGATTTCCCGCTAATCATCATTATTAACAATCCGAAAGTGTGAGGACTTTCATGGTATTCAACACTATATCATACTATACACAACTCATATAAAGTAAGCGTTTGTAAAACCAGTATGCTATCTCCCCCAAAAGAGAGTATGTGAAAGAGTGGGGCATGAACTCACCTGATGCGTGCAAGAATTAACTTAAAGCTTAACTTGAAAGAAAGAGTGGAAAGACAACCTTCAAAGGTCACCTAGAACACATGAGTACATAAGTACGTGTACACAAAATCAATATGAAACCCTAAGTGCTCTACAAACCAAAGAACTCAAGGTTTTAGAAAGACAAGACACATTTGACCCAGTTGACCCGTTTGACTTGTTGGTGACATTATAGGTGAAAATTTCATTCAAACAAGCATAACAGTACATCACACCTGGTTAACATACAAGCTGATCACATATGACACCTCATTACCCACATGTACTACCTAGATCATCATACAGCCAGATATCATACAAGTCATGTGAATCTCAAACAATTATCATGTTCAACATAACTCTAACACAACCAAAGCATCATACATAGAATCAAATCATGCACGGCATGCCATGTGAAGCCACTCACGACTTCACACCCTAAACCCTGCCAATCCTACTAAGTAGGGGCCTCAGATTCGTACGCGTGTATGATGATCATCAACATACCATTCAACAGAAATCATATCATCCAAAATGTTCAAGCATGATCAACCACAAACCAACAATAGTCCTAACATACCTATATGACCCATTACCATGAATTCCCATAACAGGCCAAATCAGATAACTAACCAACTAACCATTCATACAACCCAAATAATACATTCTACCACCTTAGAAATCATCCATGAACATACTAACATGATCCTAACGTCACAAACATACTCAAACCATCATATTCAAGATTTTGTGCAAAAAAGTTTCCCTTTTGGGAAAGCACATCCCAAAATCTATCAAACACTCAAGACATTCATGAATTCATCAATAATATACCAATTCAAGCTCATGATAACATCTAAACGTGATCAACAACATCCAATTATCACAATTCATCAACCTTCATAGCCAAAAGTTACTATCTTTAGTAAGACATGAACTACAACATTCATTCTTGGATTTCTAGCATTCAAATCAACAATCTAACATCCAATTATCATCACAAACACATCAACAACATCAATTCATCATCAAATCACCATATCCATGCAAATAAAGTTACTATTATTAGTAACCTATGAACAACGCATCAAAATCATAGCTTTCTTGTATAATCGACGTTAACTAGCATCAATCTAACCTAATTAACATCATAACATCATCAAACAACCAAAAATCAACATGTAATTGCATCATTCGAATAGAAACTTTCGGCCAACATGAAAAACCATTAAAAACATGTAAAAATCTTACCTTTAAAACGTGTAATGACTTGGAATTGAAGATTCTAACGTGATATAGTCCTTGAAATCGATCAAATTCATGGCTTATTGCTTGGTTCTTGGCCGAATTCGAAGAGGAGAGGGAGAGGAATGAAATGTCGCGGCCGTAGGGGGTGTTTAGGGTTAGGATTTTTTATTTTGTAACTTAATTAATCATAATTACCCTTTTAACCCTTATAATTTGTATTTTATAAAGATTAGGCTTTTAAATAGTTTTTTTTTAATAGTTTTAACTACTAAACACAGTTATTATTGGTCACAAATAATAATCATGCATAATTTCCATTTGCCACAAAACACACGAAATAATTATAACACGTTTCCACTTTAGGCGATAAAATTCCCAATTAATATTTAAATCACGTAAACATATAAGCACAACTTAGTAATCATATCATTAACTAAATTATTATCAGATAATCATTATTAATTATTATTAAGATACCAACATTCAACGACAACTAGTGTATGCTCACGACACGTGTATGCAAGACTTAACGGAACTAACGGAGTTTGGTAACGAAAAATTACCGGATGTCATAGACATCAAGCTCATCCTCATGGATCTTGGTAGCTTTGATGTGGTTATTGAATTGGATTAGCTATTCAACAACCATGTTGAGATCATTTGTGCCAAGAAACTAGTTCGCATTCCCCTAACATCTGGAGATACCCTAAATGTTCACGGAGAGAAACCTAGAAGGAACATGAAGATCATTACCTACATGAAAGCTCGCAGCTACCTAAGGAGGCAATACCATACTTTATTGGCTCATATAGTTGGGAAGAAGTTAGAAGGAAAGAAGCCAAGATGATCCTACCATCCGTGAATTTCCAGAGCTTTTCCCTGTGGATTTCCTCGACTACCTTCAAGTAAACAAGTTGACTTCTGAATATGTCCTTATACCAGGAGCAAAACCCTGTTACTTATGCAACGAGATAAAATTCATTGCTTATGCATCTAGATAACTCAAGATCCACTAAAAGAGCTACACTACTCATGATCTTGAGTTAGGTGTTGTAGTATCTTCCCTAGAGATATAGAGACACTACTTGTCGGTATCAAGTGTGTCATCAACACCAATCATAAGAGTTTGTAGCATATCTTTGATCAGGAGGAACTCAACATGAAATAAAGTTGTTGGGCGGAACTATGAAACAACTATGATTACAAAATCCGTTATCACCTGGGAAAAGAAAGTGTTGTAGGTGACACACTCGGTAAGAAAGAGAAAATCAAACCCTCATGCATTTATGCAATGGGAATGATTATTTTAACGAATCTCAAAGATTAAACTCTATAATTGTAGAAGCAAGCCCTTGCCAGAGATTACTTGAAGAAAGAACTGGAAAGTATAGTCGAGCATCAGCCAGAATTTAGGTCTAATCAAATCCTCTCCTCATGGACGAATATGGATTTCTAACTCCAACAAATCTCCTACAACTTATCATGAATAAAACTCACAAGTCATGATATTTAATTCATCCAGACACTGATAAAATGTATCAGGACCTGAGAGAATATTATTGGTGGCCAGGAATGAAGAAAGACATTACGCAATATATTTGCCTCACATGTTCGAAGGTCAAAGCAAAACATCAGAAACCCTCGGGATTAATCCAATAGCCTGAAATTACTCAATGGAAATGGAAATAGATTTCCTGAATTTTATCACCAAACTACCCAAAACCTCTTATGGACATGGCTTGATTTAGGACATAGTCGATCGCTTGACTAACTCCGCTCACTTTCTCCATATACGTGAAGACTTCAAGTTGGAGAAGTTAGCCAAACTTATCATCGAGAACGTGACTAGACATGGTGTTCTACTATCCATCATCTATGGTTGAGACAATCGTTCACTTTCAAGTTCTAGAAAACATTACAGAAATCTTTAGGAACACATGGATCCTTGCATGGCATATCACCCTCAACCATTGGCCAAAGTGAAAAACTATACAAACTCTTAAGGATATGCTTAGAGTCGTATTCCCATCATCAAAGTCAGAAGGAACTTTAAACAAGGTTCTGAGTTCACCTAGGAATGTGAATACCAGATGAAGCTCAAATACCCATACCTTTTTCAAGCTAAACCTCTACTAGTTATATTTTGGGATGAAATTTCCTTAACTAAGGGAGTTCGTGACAACCATGATATTCTATTGCTTTTGTGTTAAGCACTTTCATTTATCTCAATTTGAATTCTATGCTTATCTGTTTGATCTCTATCTTATAATCTGGATTGGATATTTCATTTTTATGAATCCACATCATTTCCTACTTGATCAGGATTCTTATATCTCAAGCTAATTTTCTCTATCATTTCTATTGCATTTTGAATTCTATTCTATGACATTGGCAACTTCTCTCTTATAAAACTATTATCACCTTATGAATGCATAATAGAGGGACATAGCACACTCGGTAAGGTGAATTGACAATTACGATGCACAACGTAATGGTGAATTTACAGGTGCATTGGTGTGTGTTGAAATTCTGTTGTGTAGCTATTACCCTATACCTTTAAAAAAATTTCTAAATTCAATCTCCCATGACAAAGGCTTTGAAAAAAGATTTATGTCATCATCACTATCCAAGTTAATGATTAGTTTTGGTTGGTGACCGGTACGCCTTTGAGGTGCCAAAAGTGTAGTGGGTTAGCTGCGGTACACCCTATGTATAAACACTAATGGTGCATTGAAGGTGGGACTCGAAGCCGGACCAAGAACTACTCCTAGATAAAATAAATAATGAACCAATATTATTTTAAGAAAACACAGACACTACTCGTTGAATTTCGGGATGAAATTCTCTTAATTAGGGGAGACTGGAACATCCTTGATTTTTTTATTTTTAACCTACTTGATTAACTCTTTTAATGACTATGGTTTTTTCATATGTAAACAATAATTGAATTCAAGTACCTATTTGTGGAACTATCTTATAATCCATACATTGTGATTCATTGTAATACTATTACATGCTAGTTTGATTCTATGATAACACGTGTGTAAATACTAATTATTACTATAAATAGTAACTAGAAAGTTCCCTAACGTTAATCAAATTCTATAACAATAAAAATTACAACATAAGTGAAACATATATAACTATAAGGGTGAAAATTTTACATATGTATAACTTAGGGTTACATATGCAACTTTTGTTCAAAGGATAAAGATTTAATTAAATTAATTCTTATAATTATCTAGACATAATATATATATATATATATATATATATATATATATATATACACATATGCATGGATAATTACAAAATTATATATACATATTATTTTATTATTTTAATCATTTTAAGTGATATATATCTAATAAACTAATAAATAATTAACTAGTAATTATCCTAAATTAAAAAAATATTAAACTAAAATTATCCCAACTCTAAAATATTAAAATAATTCGCTCATCCTCATCTCTACTAAAAAATATGAATTTTATTAATAAAATATTAAGAAATCATATCCTAATTGAAACCTAAAACCCTAATTTTTCCTCTATAAATAGGGGATCTTATTCTCATTATTTTTTACACCAAAATCTAAATCTAGAGCTTCTATAGAATCAAATATCAACTCATAGCATATCTCTTGAAGATCCAAAAGGTTTCCCTATCGAGTAAGTTTTAGTGTTCTTCGTGTTCTTCGTGTTCATAACTTTCTAATTTTGTTTTATCAAAATTCAATCATAACTAGCTTGGATCTATGATTACATAACATTTTTGTGAAGTAATAATAGATATAAGTGGGATGAAAACATCAAATAAACATGAAATCATCAAAACTTTGCTTAAATACATCAAACTTAAATTTTCGAATTTTGACAGATTCACAGGGTAAACTTCGGACACCCATATCTCCCGCATAACAAATCTTCTTTCATTGATTTTTGTTCATAACTAAATTCAAAGTCTTATCTTTCTAATTATATAAATAATGTCTTCTAACTGATTGATTTGACCCATCAAACAGCTCGTGCAAGTTTAGTGCACGAATCTATCCAAAGCTGTCAAAACCTTAAATTTTACAACTTTTCAATATTTTCCTAAATATAATGTAAAGCAATGATTTTTATTATAAAATAAGTAATGTAAACATGTTTTAAACAATAAAAATCTAATCTTTAATAATTCTTATGATTATCCATCAACTTGAATCATGTTTCTAGTAAAATTCTTCATATTTTCAATTGTAATCCTATACTATACAACCTGTCTATTCTCAACCTTGCTAAACTTATATTTAAACTTGTTGCCTATACTTTATAAACAAATCAAAAACACCTTTGACTTGGTATAGTATACATCTAGAATCGTTTCACCTAGTATTTAGTTATATGGCAAGCAAAAGGTTCTGGCTAAGGAAAGACGGGGTACTTAAGTGATAAAAATCCACCAACTCTTTCATGGGAATCCTTTTGTTAGATGTGCTACTATGGGATGAAACATATCTAGTATACGACAACCATTCTTGAACTTTTATAATAACAACCCCTCAACTATTGACAAATACAATAAACTAACTAAATAAACTTACTTAGGGAAATCCTCACTCCAAGTTACTAGAAGTTGCAAGATCAACTCATTTACTTTACAATGTGAGTTCATAGCCCCTTTTTCTTTTGTATTTTATGGTAGAAACATGCTCTGCATATCAAACTAGAAATTCAAATTCTAAAGTCAAACTAGTATTTTGCAAACTTAATGACAACTTTCTTATACTAGTAAAATTAAACTGATTATACATGTTGCTATATTCTATGACACTTTTTACTATAAAGTCCTTTTTTTTCTAAAATCTACATAACCATTAAATTTGGGGAAGCCACGGGAGTACGTAGATAGATCTGTTGGCCTGACAAGCCTATTCGGTACTCGGGTTGATGCATGGCAATCAATACCGAGCGTCCTTTGAGTCAACTTATTCCTTTTTACTTGAAAGGAGCTGGATGTTCAGAAACTGCATACTAGACAAGCATACTATAGTCTGACCTCTTGTGTCAGGGGGTAAGACTGGAGGGCACTCAATCACTAGGGTTAGCTGTGGACTCATGTATAATAGTTTACTTACTTGTATTAGGAAAATTGTTTATTGGTTTGTACATTGTTATCTACTATATGTATACTACTAAAATTATGAGCTCACCAACTCTTTAGTTGACATATTTTAGCTTGTTTTTAGGTAAAGAAAACTAAGTTCGTTGCTTTGCTCACTCTAGGTTTCAAGGATAAGATTTAGTTGGACCTAGTTAGACTTTGAATAAAATGATGACTTATTTACTTGTTTGGTTTATTTATTATTAGGAGTGGATGTAACCAACTATTCAGTTTTAATAATCAATTTCCTTTAGTACTCTTTATCCTTGTGTTACGATTCAATTTCATCACTCCTCGGTGTTTCCACTATAGCCGGGGTGTGATAGTTTTGTGTTTGTTGATGAAGATGTGATTTGTATACGAGCTTATGAAATAATGTAAATTATTGGTTTTGAGTGTTCCAGACATACTAGTGCAATCACTAGTCCAAAAAACAAACTAAGACGAGATATTGATTATGAGAGGTGTGAATGCATGTGTGTTAAAAACTTGAAGCAAGTTGACTTGATTAGACAGTTCTAGGTTTAAAGCAAGAAATCACATATTCTTGTTGGATTTTAAATCTTGAATGATGTAAACCTTGAAACTAGGTATGTTTTAGGACCTTAACTCATAAAGTGCAAGAGGGAGTTTATTGTTTTTAATTGATTATTGTTGAAGTGTTACAAGAAGGCTTTGCTTGAGGTCAATCAAAGAATAAGTGTGTGGATGTGATCGTGGGTTGTTTATTCGATACTTATAATATTAATTGCTTTATTTTATACAAATATTAGTGTCCAACATGTGTACTTTGAGTGTGTTAATGTTTGTAGGTGCTAGAAGACAAAAATACATATTTTGGGAGCTTTAAGGAAGTATTGGAGCAAGTGGAAGGAGCGGATGCGTAGTTACACAAAAGATGGAGTCTAATCAAGTCAATCGGGCACCACCGTATACACCACCGTATCATACTCTGACCATTGTATCCCCCACCATACCATACGCTGACCATCGTATTAGCCACTGTATCCTGCACAAAATCCAATGAACAAGCTCCGTACAATTTCACACTCGGAGTATAATTCGCCGGAGTGGGCGTATGATATGCTGGTAACCCCAACGATCTTCGGATTTTGAGGATTTTCTTCCATGTTTGAACCCAATCATTAGGGTTTCGAAGGGGACTTCTCGGATGTGAATTTTGGAGGTTTCCAGGGAAATTTTGGGAGTTTCTTTCACCACAGTTTCAACCGAATCAAGCATCAACAATCTCCAATCAATCATTGAAGATCCAATCATGCCGATGAGTGGCTAATCTTATTCGTGATCATCTTCGGGTGATGGGTTCTCGTAAGACTCATAGTTATATTGTTTAATTTAGATTTATTGGATTGTTTTTGTAGTGACAGTACAAATTCAATTGTAGTTTGGCTAATTTAAACAAATTATTTATGTTTCAAATATCTGTATGTTATAATTTGATTTTGGTTTCCCTACATCATGAATAGTTTGGTGTAGAGGGGTGTTTGGCATCTATAATTGGGTAGTTGGGTGCACGAGTTAGTATTAAAAACTTGTCCTTGATTATCACTTTAACTAAATCGTTACAAGTTCATGTCTATGTGTTCTCCAAGCAAGGTTAACAGGTTGAAATGAATCTTTGAACCTGGATCCCGGAAGTGATCGCTTTTCTATTAATAGTTTTCAAAACCCATAATCAAGTTTGTTGCTTTCTAGTTATTTTCATTAAATTTACTTTGATTAAATAAATACCCAAAAATATTTGTTTTTTCGTATTTTCATTTCGTGTTTCAAGTTCTTATGTATAAAGCATTACACTTTCCACAAATTCCCTATGAAGACAACTGTTACTTACCCGTACTAGTTATAGGTAACTAAGTCTTTAAAGTTGAATTGATTTTGATCCAACCACGATATCACAATTAGCTTCCCCACTAGATTGGATAAAGGCTTGCCTCCACTCTTCTAGAGCCTTTGTCTTGATCAATGGATCTCAATCTTTGGAATTTGATTGCTCTAGGGGTCTATGGCAAGGGAATCTGTAATCCCCTTTCCTTTTCACTATTACAACGGAACCTTATTGGTTATGCTATCTCAAGCAGTGTCTGTCACACCTCGTTGACCTGGTCTGGCCATGACCGACTGATATCATCACAATGCAGCAGAAATTAATAAATTCAAACTTAATCATTACATCATCCACTAATAATCAATTGTCAAATTGTCTAATATTCAAATAATACATATTAGTTTAATTGTTCATAAAAGATAAGATGGATAGGGTGGTGGCTAAATCTCCAAAGATTCATATAAGTCGGCACCTACCCTTTTGACACTTGTTAATCAATCTTCTTCTGAATACACACCCAAAATACGTCAACATAATATTGGTGAGCTCATGAGTTTAAGACACATTACCTTTCATAACTAGGGCTGTTTAAACCGCTCGATGCTCAACGTTCGCTTGATATTCATTCGGAATTTGCTCAAAAAATGCTCGTTTGAATTTTTGCTCGGTTGTAAACGAGCCGATCAGCTCGGATCGATTTGTAAACGACCCAAGCACGAGCAAAGATCTGCTCGGTTCGGTTCGGCTCGAATTAATATGTATATATAGTTTATGCATGGCACTCTAGTAGATTTGACCCGATATATACAAATATATAATAATATTTATGCATACTTTATCAATCAACCTAATAAAGAATTCTACATTAAACACAAAAATGAAATCTAAGCCGTTAAGAGATATTTTATCGATCATCTCCCGCTCTCACCGTTATCGTTCTCTGCAATATTCTCTTCGCCTTATCGGCTACATCCTTAGCCTCATCGTCAATCACAACATATTGTCATCTATGAAAATATTATGTATGTCTGATTTTAAGTCATTAAACCTTATTCGCTGCAGTATAAATCATATGACACACAAGATAGTTGTGTTGTATAAATTGTTCACCGCTCGTTTGCACTTGCTCAAAAATTTAACACTCAAAAAATGCTCGTTCGATTTTCCACTCAGTTGTAGACGAGCTGATCATCTCGGTTCGTTTTGGAAATGAGCCAAGCACGAGCAAAGGTTCGCTCGGTTCGGCTCGGCTCATGAACAGCCCTATTCATGATGGATATAATAATATTACAAATTTGTTATTGACTATAACATTAATATAATATCCAAGGTGCACTATAGAATGTATCACAATCAAACCTGACCCGGACTTTCCCTGCATATAGGGCCCATTGTGTGCAAGAGATTTCTCAAATAGTACTATCCATAAATCACACGGATCCTAATGGAGTTAATGATTATGCTATCAGGAACAAGAGAAAGTACTATTGCACCACAAAATAATAACTAAAAATTATGTATTCCACCCCAAAAGTTTTAAAGTGAAATGGTATTCATGAGACTCACCTGTGGGTTGATAACGTGGTTAACTTGGAACGTTTGGATGGTACCGACTGGGAGGGTTCCTATTTTTATCTCAAATTAATTAGTACTTTATTAAGTGATCAATTATCCCAACCCTCATGTTTTGGATTTGTCTTACTTAGCTTGATCATTTTTATTACACATGTGTAATCTTGTTTTAAGTCTTTGAGTTTTGTGTTCATATCTTCATGTTTTGCTTATGTTTAAGTCAATATCTTGCAAGTATAGATTATTATTGTTCTTATGAGTGTTTTATGGTCCCAAAACAGTAAAGTTTTAATAATTGACAAGTTTGGTCCTTCAACTTGTTAAATTGAAGTTTTTAACCCCAAAGTTTGGAATTTTGCTATTTCATTACTTGTAAGGGTTCTTATTGGTTTGAGTGGATTAAGATACTGAAATAAGTTAGTTTTTATGTCATTAGGTCTTTATTAATGGTTTCAAGAGCTTGCTTTCAGTTTAGGTGCTTTATGGAGGTATATTTAGAGGTTTTCTTATTTGAGGTCGTTGAGTAGTCCAAATGATGATTATGTCTTAATTATAACTTAATTAAGTAATAATTGGCCTCTAGAGTGTTAAGGTTATGGCTATAGGATTGGTGAGTTATTTATTGTATTTTTAAACGTGTGTCGGGTCGTGATTCAGACGCGTTATATAACATATTTTTGAGTTCATTGATTTTATTAAATTTTAAGTTGTTCTTTATGTTTGAGGGACATAAATTACTGGAAAAATATCAAATTACCTAATTTAAAGATGCTTGACTATTTTAATTATTTTTCTTTCTTGAGAGACGTTAATTAACTTATATCAAAGGTAACTTTTTGTATGAATTCCTTGATAATTCCATAAATGCTAATATTTGTTTTTTAATTTATGTTTTTCATTATTAGGCCTTGAGTTACTGGAGTTTCATGTTTTAAGTTTTTTTTCTCGCTTTTGGACTTTAAACGTTAACGGTTTGGGTTTTAACGGGTTTTTGGGTTTGGGTTATCTTTGGTCAAATTCTTGCCATATATGACTTTAATATACTTATTAAAATTCATAGGTTCTGTATTTTTTACTAATATTTTTACTAAACTCGTTTTGTTAATTTTTCTCTATTTTCAAGTGTATAACTTCTGTATTTTTGTTTATCAATGAAATAAAGTCTAAAAAATTATGCAATTTAATTTCTAGGGTTTTATTAATATAATATGTCTAATTGAATTTTTATATAATCAAAATTTCATAGTTTTACCATTTTCATTAGCTAGCTCGGTTAGTCTCGTTAAGTGTTCGTTAAGTCCTGGTGTTTCTACATTAAGCACTTTAGTTTGGTTTTCCTATTCTCAATTAGTCCTATATGATAAATAATATGCAACTAACCCCATATTTCAGTAGTTTAAGTCCCCAACTTGATTTCTACAAAAATTATTGAAATTTCCATATTTTACGTTATTCATAAAATACAAATAGTTATTCTATAAATTATGAACTTTTATTCTTAGGTTTAAATAAGTAATTTTAACTTCCAGAAATATTTAAATCACACTTTATGAACTTAGATTATACACTTTTATATTTTATGAAAAACAGGTTTTTCGGTTGGACAAGTTTTATCAAAACCAGGTTTGTGACCAAGGTGGTTTGTATGAAAGCTTTTGTATCATTTAGCTACTGAAAAATGTTGTGTTTTAGAAGTTCACAAGGATTTGGGATGTCATGGAGTTTGTTGTGTCACTTTCGTCATGATACACGATGTTTCGCGTGTTTTCGGGTTTCAACGGGTTACCTTGATGCAACGGTTGATCGTGGGGGGTTTAAGGGCTGAAATGAGGACTTGAAATGGCAAGGTGAATATTTTCAAAAGAATATATTAGACAAGTGAGTGATTTGTGTGATTATCTTGGCTTAGTGAGGTTGATGGTATTGCACTTGTGGGTCAACCAAGGCTTCAAGAAGGCTGGAACTTTAATGTTCTTGGATGTGCAAGAGAGTTTCTGCTTAGTAGTTTCAAGTAGAGAGAGTTTGAGAGTGTTTAGAGAGTGGAATAGATGAAAGTTTGAAATATGAGGGTGGGTTATGGGGGGTGTTCAACCGAAGGAAGGAAAGAAGGAGGAAGGGGTGTAGTATCTAGTTTCTTGGTTAAAACAAGATTTTATTGAGATTTAGGGGAGGTGAGTTTGCTAGGGACACAACCTTCATGCATTGGCTTAAGATGGAGGTGATTTGACTAGGCTTTAAACATTCATTTTATTTAAAGTTTCAATAAAATTATTTATGTTAGTTGTATGGAAGTATGCACCGTGTGTGTGTGTGTGTGTGTGTATGAATGTGTGTGTTGTGTTATTATTTTAGGAGTTTAATAAAGTTACATAAGTATTATAATAATTTTGTCTTATTAGAAGATTTAGTAGGATAATGTATAATTATCTATCTAGATTTAGCAAGATAGGATGTGACATGTCATGAATTTTTATTTTTTGGTAATGTTTTATTTAGTTGCTTTAATTATTTAAAAGTGATCACATATTATTAGTTGGTGTAAGAGGTTTTTATGTTTCTATAAAAATTTGACTTTTGTATATTTTTATGTGCTTATAAAACATATAGGTACATCATTTATTATTTAATTTAAATGCCTAAAATGTTATAATTTGCAAGGTTACATGTAAGGCCCCGTTCCCGGAGACCTCGCAGTTGGTCAATCATAGCATAAAACATTGAACAACACACATTTCATAAAATATTGCAGCGGAATTAAGTTAATAGAAACCATTCATTCTATTAATAATTAACGTTGTTAAGCAATACATCATTGTTTTCTTGAATTACAAAAGACCCTGTTTCGTTGCATTACAAAACATCAATATCATTAAAGATGAATGGATGCCAGTCTTGCCCTGCCGAGTAGCTTTTCCCGCGTGCCATCCTCAGCAACAATTACCTGCCAACTGAAAATGTATAAAAGTCAGCGTTGCTAAGTGAGTTCTAGTTTTAAAAAGTTTAAAATACCTTGTAGGATTTATATATGAAAATACTCTTTTCAATAAAATACTTCCTTTACTTTCGCACATGAGCATTCATCATACATACATCAAGGTATAAACTTAATTATCTTTCATTAACTCACGTATTCGTTCATTTCATACATTTTCATTATCTTTCACTTTCTTATCTGGATCCTGTCTCATGCAATACCCCCGACTCATGTCCGAAGACTGATACTGTGTAGGGATACGCGACAAGGGCCCCGTCTCTTTTTGCAACACCCCCGCCTCATGTTCGAAGACCGTCACCGTACCGGGGTGAGCATCATGACATCTTTCGGGTCAATCTCATGGATTAAACCCCTTACGAGTCTGTTTCGACAACACGGTCACTCACCTCAATCTTTGCTTGCAAGACTTTCATACTTTTCTTATGTTCCTCTTCTTTATTAATCTTTCACTTTCTTTACGATAATACTTTACGCATACGAATATAAACACTACGTAAAGTCACATTATACATAGTATAAAGCATCAACAGTAGCCCACAACACGCATCACCACAACAGACATGAAACAACAAAACATTCAAGAACTTACCCGTTACATTCTACTTCCCAAGCTTCAGAAAAATCCTAAGCCCTTAGACAAATGCGGATGAACAGAGACTAATGTGGATGAACAACAACTAATACGGATGAATGCCTTCAGATTATTCCAAGTGTCCAACTAAATGCTGGTAGAACAAATGCGAATGACTGAAACAAATGCGCATGAACAAAAGAAATGCGGAAGAACACTTGGGCGCATGAGCAACTACAAATGCGGGTGAACAAACAACAAATGCGCATGAACAAAGTACTTAAGTGTATGTTCAGCTCTTAAATGCGGATGAACTAACCGACCTGCAAATGCACTTATGCAATTATTCATTCCCCAATACTCGATCTAACACATCCTTATCATAGATCTAACATGCTTAACATCTAGAGCAGGCATACAACCACGAAAACACCAACAGTTCGTAACCAATCATGCTTATCCATCTGTTCGAAGCTTATACTCAACATCCTAAGCATCAATAGCACATAAACCACCATAAAGCACAAACATAAGCAGTCATATACATACAGTAAAGCATAAAACAGCTACAAAACCTTTAAAACATGCATTTTCAGCCCCAATAAGTTTAAAACACATAAAAACCAGGGTCTAGAACTCACCTAGTGCAGCAAACAAGCAAAACTCCTCCAAACTCGTGTGCACAAGAGTTCAAATGCCTAAAACAAGCAAAAACTACAACCGAACACATAAAACACATAGAAATCGTTTTCATGGTCAAAACCCAACATAAACCGAGCCAATTATGCAAAGAACACTCACCACAAGCGAGAATCAGCCTCATCTTCTCCTTGAAACCGAGAGAAATCGAATTCAGCTTCTTTTCTTCCTTTCTCAGTCGAACTCAGCAGCAGCAGGATGATATGGGCGGCCATGCCCATATAAAGTTCATTTTTTTGACTTTTTGGTACTATTTACACAAAGCACCCCTCAACTTTGCCTTCTTTTTATTTTCTTCAAAATACTTTTCTTTTTATTTTGACCGAGGTTTCGGGTGTTACATTACATTTGCTAAATTTTATTGATTATTGATCTGGTTGTCGAGACTCGATCAAAAACAAGTTAATATATCGGTCTTAACTACCTTTATTACGTAAGGGTAAGTAAGATCGTCTCCACAAGGAATATGTGGATAGTGTTTAACAACATGACTCAATTAACTTAAAGACACAAACTTTATAATTAAAAATTGAAAATGAAATTAAAAACACAATTACAAAAAGCAATAAACTTTGAAAAGTATTTATTTAAATAATGAATAACAATTACTTCCGGGTTTCTAATTCTGCAAGATCCACAATTGATACTTTTAAATTACCTTTTGATTAAAGTGGTACAAAAGAACAATCTTTTAAGACTCATTCATTCACAAAGTTACCAATTCACCTATATCATGTTGTCTACTTTTCTTAATGAGCTCACGATGCAAGGAAACCGAAAACTGATAATCAAAAAAACAATTTTATTTATAAGCAAACCTTTTAAATTAATCAAAACATAAAACTTCATTCAATCACTCACTGTTCATTACAAAAACCTAATCAAACATACCAATTGTCTCACTTGACAAGAGTTGTACTCCCGAAAGCAATTAAGCAAGAACTAGCCACTTATGGTCTTTATTGAATCTTCAATCTTGTTTTGATGATGATTAATGATGATTTGGTGGGAGTTGGGAAGCTTGAAAGAACCCAAAATCACCTTGAATTTGCTAGATTTCGGCTGAAAAAAGTTTTTTTTCGAGTTGGGGTTGGATAGGTTTAAGTAGGCATCAAAATCCACAAAATCCAGGTGTTAGTTGAAGACCGGCGTATGATACGCCTAGGGTCGGCGTATCATACGCCCCCCTCAGCTTCCTACGCCCAACTTTCTGTAATTTTTGTCAAATACGCCCACTGATACGCCGCCCATACGCCGACCGGCGTATTATACGCCCATACCTGGCTTATCATGCGCCGGTATGCCTAATTTTGTGCCTTTTTTTAACTTTTGATGTTTACATCTTCGGTCCTTGTAGTTTCATGTTTTGCTCCTTTTTCTCCCAAATAAGCCTCCTTTAGCTCCTAACACCTATAAATCAAAACACAAACAACTTGAAACTATTCCACTATAATCATGATGTAAAATCACATAATTAGATCAATTAAACACTGAATTTTTTACTCGTGATCACATCCCCACACTTAACCTTTTGTTTGTCCTCACAATTCATCTTACTTAATCAAACATGCTAAGTTATCATAACTTTGTATAAGCTAAGGTCCCAAGGCATACTTATTCTTAAACTTTCATCAAGTATGATTCACAACCCAACATGTAATACCACTTATGTTTTAAACTTAGAATCTTTAGTTGGTATAACTTCACCTTTTGCTTCAAACATTCATGCATTCATAATGCTCACAATGAACACTCCTCTTGGTTTGTTTTGTGGACTAGTGATTATATACTAGTATATTTGGAACTCTCAAACCAAGAATGTACATTTTCATTATAAGCTTGTATATTAATCATATCGCCATCAATTAACACTATATAATACATAAATCAAGAGGTCTTTCATGGGTTGTAATGTTAGGCTAAGGTTTAAGGTGGAATAGAATAGGGATTTTAGAGTGGGTAATGATGAATGAAATCCAATTTAACATGCTAGACGTCTTATTTAGCAATCTCTATTATCTAGTAGCAATCATATCATAGAGTTCTCACACTATTTTTGTTGCTTCATATCTTGGTCATTTTGACCTCATATTTAGCCTTTTTTTCTTCTTTTTTTTTCACATATTCATAACTAATTATACTATTATTGAACTATTACTGAAACGACACTTCTAAACATATCATGAATTGGACTTCATCACCCTATGTTTCATAAAAAGGCTAAGGCTTTATAGGCTTATTGTGTTGGGTTATTCAAACGACAAGCTGGGGCTCAACATGGTGTCTAAAGGAAAATTATCAAGGTATGGAATTCAAAAAAAAGATTCAAGCAAATGGTTCATTCCTAATGCCTCTATCATATTTATGCACATATTGGTTCATGATCTTGACACGTATCAATTACACGAGTTCTAACTTAAATACACATTATGGTTTCCCTCGTCATGCAAAAATATAAAGCAAATCAACATATGCTATGAATTGCTCAGTTAGGCTTAAATTTTCACGGAAACGGTGGAAAAGGGTTAAAAATGTGAAGCACATATGTCATCTACAACCGGTTCGTTATGCCTTCTAAGAATTCTACCTAAATTTTTATAAAAACTCATGTTGGGATGCTTTTCTTACAATTTCAAAACAACCATGCCAATGGATCTATACATGTACAAACAAGTGATAAATAACCACGTATAAAATTTTTTTAGGTCTCATGCATAATTAAGCTTATTAGAAGATTTATTTTTAAAAAAGGTTCAATTTTTTTCAATTCTTCCCTCATCCCCACACTTGAGATACATTGTCCTCAATGTATGATAGTCACAATTAGTATTTTCATAGCATAGGGAAGTAGATTCTTAATTTCATTCCTATTATTGCTAATCAAGACAATTCATTACGAAGGAAGACTAGTATGCCATATCCTAACATATTATCAATCAATTTCAACGAAAGCATGAAAGGAATATTGTTCAAAACCAAAGTAGTGGAAAGAGCACATGGACCTGATTTCAATCATTATTGGAAGCCTTCATCAACCTACTTGTGCCTCCCCACACTTGAGTGCTTGTATCTCGTGATTGACTATTAAAACAAAACAAAGCAAACCAAAGAAAAAAAACAAAAACTAATAAAATAGTTAAAACTCACTTTCGTAGGAATCACGATTGCATTTAGCGTATGCAACAAGCCTTTAAACCCCTCCGTAGACCCAAGTGGACGAGTTGTAGTCTCGTGAGGGTTTCTAGTGAACACATCCATAAAGTTCTCGGGTTGCCTCCCGCAAGCGCTAAGTTTTAGGTCTTAAGACAGACCTTACCTGAGACCGCTTATGGTGGTCGTATTAAGTGCTTTTCTTCAAATTTCTCTTTTAAGAACTGCTTCTCCTGGCTTGATAGATTTTCTTGTTCGCTCCCATATTGGTCAAACATCTCTTCTTTGACCCTTGAATTCACTTGATCTGGTGGTTTACCCATCTTTACCTTTCTTCTTGGATTCTCCTTCCTTAATGGCTCCATCATTACATTTTCATCACCTTCCACATTATCAAACTCAAACCTGTAAGGATCAAAATCATTTTTCATGGTGATGTCCTCGCTTACATGTTAAATATAAGGAGGAGCACACCCGTTAGTAGCATCTGTTACAATACAATCATTATTAACTACATATGTAATTGATTTTGAAAACACATGAAAGAACAACTTATGGTTTTTTAATGTCATTTCGGTAATTCCATCTCGGCAATTGATTTGAGTTTTAGCTGTTGCCAAGAATGGTCGTCCTAAAATTACCTTTGGTTGCTCATTTGTCCTTACTGGTGCATAATCAAGCACCATAAAGTCTACAGGGTAGTAGAACTCTCCTAACTTGATTATCACATCCTTAACCATCCCTCGGGGTTGTTTCCATGTCGAATCAGCAAGCACCACTATTTTGTCAGTTTCATGTAATGGACCAAAGTCATATTGGTCATACAAACTTCCCGGAAGGATGCTCACACCGGCTCCATAATCCAAAAGTGCCTGCTTGATTTTAAATTTCTCCACTTGAATAGGAATGATTGGTACTCCTGGGTCACTTCCTTCTTCTTCATCTACTTCCTTATCGTTGCCTACAACTACTTGAGGAGTAGAGGTTAAATCATAATCAATATATTCAGATTTATGAAGGATACTAACCTAATTGATGTGCACATTCTTTAAATTTGAGGCTTGATGTTGAGGGTTCTTTGTTGTATCACTTGGAAGCTTCCCCGGTTCTCGTTTGGACAATTGTTCGGCTAATTGCACCAATTGCTTGGCAATGGCCTCATTGGTCTTTTCTTGCACCTCTTTGAATTGCTTAAACTCTTTCATCTCCGTTGCAAGGTCTTGAATCGTTGTAAGGATTGCATTGTCATTACCATTACTTGTAGAAGTCTCTTGTTGATGTTGTTGATTCCTTTGTTGGTATTGACCTCTTTATTGGTAACTCCCTTAATTGTAGTTGTTTCTTTGATAGCCGCCTTGATTGTAGTTTTGTTGTCGGCCTTGATATGGTTGCTTCCTTGATTTGGTACCTGAAAAGGAGGATTCAATTGATTAGTATTGTTACCATATCTAAGATTTAGGTTATTTCTAAGACTGGGATGATATGTGTTAGAATTCATATCATATGTCTTCCTTTCTCCTTGGCCTTGTAATTGATGTACACTTTCACTCTTCCCCAAATTCAAGTAGCATGTGACTGATGTATGGTTGATGTCATTGCACATGTCACATACTTCATACTCACTAGATATGTTCGCCACACCACTCTTTCCAACTTTAAGGCTTGCAATTTCTCATTCTAGAACCGCAATTCTATCCATGGCCACATGATCATTCACCATCTTTATGTTTGCACCCCTTGACCTTCGGCTTGATTGTGCACGCTCCTTGGAGATTACACTCATCCTTTCAAGAATATCCCAATCATCATCCTCATGGTTTAAGGTGAACGTTCCTGCACTTGTGGAATTTATATCTCTAGCATCCTCCGGTGATAGCCCATCATAGAATGCTGAAATCAACTCCCACTTAGCTATGCCACGATGTGGACAAGTTCTTAGAATCTCTTTGAATCGGTGAAAAGCTTCATGGAACTGTTCACCTACTTGTTGTGTAAATCCTCGAATGGCTCACCTTGCATCACTTGTCCTTTGGGAAGTATAGTATTCATCCAAGAATTGTTGTTGCATTTGTACCCATGTGTGCATACTTGCAGATCATAGAGATAGGAACCATTGTTTGGCCTTGTCTTTAAGGGTAAATTGGAGTAGGACCGATTTAACTTCATCCGGTGAAAATCCTTGGCCACCAATGGTGCTACATGATGCCTCAAATTTGGATATTGCAAATAGGGTTCTTCGGTTTCCATGCCATGGAAGTAAAGGAGAATTCCCAAGCATTATGGTCGGACTTCAAAGCTCGTCCCCTTTGTGTTGGTGAAACTATAGGAGATGAATTGATGGCAATGGCGGGACGAAAGTGACTATCCACACCATGTGCTGGTACATAATGTTGCGCTCCTAGATTGGCCGGTATGCCATTAAATGGTTGACCTTCAACATCGTTGTGAATGGGTGGTTGAGCATAACCACCCTGATCTCGATTTGGTTGACGGTTTCGATAGCCCGGTTGGTTCCCATAATCCTCAAAATAATGTTAGTTTGGTCCGTCCATGTCGACTTGATCTTCAATCCACTCTTCCACATAATTAGTGTGGTGACTTCCTTCAACTGAAAACCGGTCCTCATTGCTATGATCGGTCCCTTCCATCATGCAGAAAACTTGGATTATGAACCTAGAAATTTGGCATCGGTTGGAAGTTCATGGGCGGAGGTTGGTTTTGCACACCTTGATTTACAGGGAACGGCCCCTGAGGTTGAGGTTGCACTGGTTGTGGTTGAGGTGGGGGATCATCAGGTGGAGGGAACACGGGTAATGGAATATCTCCCAAAGGTTGGTTGGGTTGTGGTACCCCTTGGTTTTCTGGATTGTCCATCATTCTTGACTGGTTACTTTCGGGTGTTCTTGAAAGTCTGCTTAATATCCGATGAGCTGTTGCTAATGATGTACCTTCTTCCGATCTTGTTTGACCACTAATTTGAGAAGTCCTTAAAGTTGATGTTTTTTGAAACACACGATTCGCTCTTGTAGTCTTCTTGATTTCTGGATCAAATTACAGTGGTGAGGTCCTTCCTGAAAATCTCGTATGCATTAACATAGTAGCTACCTGCAACAAGAAAACACAAAATACCTCCCCGTAATACTGAACAATAAAAACAAATTAAAAGGAAAAAAACAGAAAAGCAAAATCTTTTTGGGATTTTTTTTTATAAAATTTTAAAAAGAAGCAAATAAAAACTATTAAACACTAAGTGCACTAATTCCCGGCAACGTCGTCATTTTGATCCGGTTGTCGAGACTTGATCAAAAACAAGTTAATATATCGGTCTTAGCTACCTTTATTGCGTAAGGGTAAGTAAGGTCGTCTCCACAGGAAATATGTGTAAAGTGTTTAATAATATGACTCAATTAACTTAAAGACACAAACTTTATAATTAAAAATTGGAACATTGGATGAAATTATAAACACAATTGCAAAAAGCAATAAACTTTGAAACGTATTTATTTAAATAATGAAAAACAATTACTTCCGGGTTTCCAATTTCGCAAGATCCACAATTGATAGTTTTAAATTAGGGTTTGTAAGAAACAATACTTCAAGATCTTAGCTTTTGATTAAAGTGGTAACAAATGAACAATCTTTTAAGACTCGTTATTCACAAAGTTACCAATTCACCTATATCACGTTGTCTACTTTTCTTAATGAGCTCACGATGCAAGGAAACCGAAAACTGATAATCAAGCAAACAACTTTATTTATAAGCAAACCTTTTAAATTAATCAAAACATAAAACTTCATTCAATCACTCAATGTTTATTACAAAAACCTAATCAAACATACCAATTGTCTCACTTGACAAGAATTGTACTCCTAAAAGCAATCAAGCAAGAACTAGCCACTCATGGTTTTCATTGAATCTTCAATTTTGTTTTGATGATGATCAATGATGATTTGGTGGAAGTTGGGAAGCTTGAAAGCACCCGAAAGCACCCAAAATCACCTTGAACTTGCTAGATTTCGGCTGGAAAAAGTTTTTTTTTCGAGTTGGGGTTGGATAGGTTTAAGTAGACATCAAGATCCATAAAATTTGGGTATTAGTTGAGACCGGCGTATGATACGCCCAGGGTCGGCGTATCATACGCCCCCCTCAGCTTCCTACGCCCAATTTTTTGTAATTTTTGTCAAATACGCCCACTGATACGCCGCTCATACGCCGACCGGTGTATTATACGCCCATACCCGGCGTATCATACGCTGGTATGCCTAATTTTGTGCCTTTTTGGTAACTTTTGATCTTTATATCTTCAGTTCTTGTAGTTTCTTGTTTTGCTCCTTTTTCTCCCAAATAAGCCTCCTTTAGCTCCTAACACCTATAAATCAAAACACAAACAACTTGAAACTATTTCACTATAATCATGATATAAAATCACATAATTAAATCAATTAAACACTGAATTATTGACTCGTGATCAATTATCTTAAGTGGTACTAAATGTTATGGGTTCGTTTAGTTGTTTTTGTTTGGATAAGCCGGGGTTAATGGTTTTAGAACTTTTATATACGTTTGGATTTCACGTGCTTATTTAATTAATCAAGGTTCATCTAGTAACTTTCGTCTTCTAAGTTATCGGGCCCGAGGCCCATTTGATTGGTTCATTATGCCTCATAATCATGTGATGGCCCATTTTGGTTTTGTAGTTTAAAGCCCGTTAAGTTTTATTAAGTTTTTATATTGGAATTCTCAGAATTTTCTATATGATCTCTGTCCTAAATTTAAAGAGATACAAATAAATCTCATATTTTTGGGATTGGTATAGATGAGGCCCAACTCCATGAAGCAGCCTTTGAGTCCCAATTTCTCCCTGGTTCGCTTCCTTTCACTTTCACATACGTTGGGGGGAATATGAACGTGTGCAGGAATTGGTCTCCGATGGTTCAATAGAATATTATTCAAATGGAAGGGGAAAAACATGTCTATGGGAGGGAAAATTACCTTTAATCAAAACTATTCCACTATAATCATGTACAACTGCTCAATGCTAGGCTAGCCTGTGACTCTACTTTATCATTTTGAATTTCTTTTAAGTTTTTTATTTACGGTTTTTTATTGTTATATACTTTTATTATTTTAATTCTTATATTTTACTTTTTATCATATTTTGTTTTTCTTTCTAATCTTTAAAATATATTTATAAAAAACTGTAACGCGTTGGCTTACGTCATGGTTTTGTTTTTTACTTTAAAATTTGAATATTATCAACTTATCATCATAATACGTGTGGACTAGACATATTTAGTTTAATCAATGTTTCCACGTTAATTTTTGTCATGGTTCAACGTCGCCGTTGCAACGTGCGATCTAATAACTAGTTTGTTTTTATCTAAAAAAAAAATTAACATATATCACGCTATCCATATGACGTATATCAATTCTCTTTTGAATTACCAGACTAATGAGATGTTGAAATGTTAATGCATCCACCACAAAAGAATATGTCTCCTTATAATCATTTATAGGTCTTCGCGAATATCTTTGTGTCAACAATTTTCCTTTATGTCAGTTAACTTGATTTTTGATATTGCTTTCGTATTATAGACCTTTTACATCCAACATATTAGAGAATTTAACACTTTCTTATTTGTTCCCATCTATTTTGGCTAATCATTAATATGTTTTCATTCATAGGCAGTTATACTTCTTGATCCTTACCATTTTTATCATTTTAAGTGCTACATCATATATCAAGCATCATCAATGTCAATTTCGATTTCACAAATTTCAGACATGATATATTTACTGAGATCTATTCATATACAAGTATCTAAGGTTCATCTAAACCATCATGTCTATTGTCTCTATAGGAGATCTTTATATTATACCTCGATTTGACCATCTTATTACTTGCTTCTTTTCCAATGATTTTATTCTTGAAATTGACTAGTCAACCCCAATTCACATGTGCCACAGGCTCTTTGCTAACATGTACTCGTCCTATTAGGAACTAACTTTATTAAAGCATAGCAGTTGATATAGTGATTTGGTTGATCATTCTTTTAAGGTCAGTGAAAATGTTTGATACTTGATTTGTTAATCTTTCTAAATAAAATATCCTTTGAACTTTTAATTCACATTATACAATTTGAGGATTAATGTTTAATTCATTTCACTTACCTACTGCTTTTTATCTCCCCTAATGTTGATATTGATTCAATAAAATAAAAATTAGTAAATTAAGCGAAAGACATATTATCAATAATGGCGATACTAGTTTGATTACAGATATTTATTCATACCCATGATATATTCTCAACTTACATTAAAGCCTCATCTTTATGCATTATAGTGGACCAATTGCAATTTATACTGCATAACCATAACATTAGACGGGGAATATTTGGTTTCTGGCCAAAAACCAATAATAACAAGGAGAAAGTATTATTAGTTATTGGCTTGAGGTAAATTTAGGTTCTTGCACATAATGTTCAAAAACATGAATTGTTGCTCTTATGATTATTGGTTTTGCAATCAACTGAGTGTCATCTCAACAAAAGCAATTTATGAACAAACTTAAGCGTTAGAAAGCTCAGCACTTATTATAATAATCGTTAGTATCTTATGAATTAAAGTCATTGTAGTACTAACGGTAATATGATAATCTGAAATAATATGCTTGCTACCTCATTAGCTAAGCCGCAACACGTACAAATTCAAATTGTGAATTTTACAACCATTTAGACGATGCATCGATTTAAACCTTTAAATGGTATGTACGCTAGGATATGTGTATCCTTAATCGCTTTCAGAATTATGGATTCACATTCTACTTTAGTTGGTAAATAAATAATTTTTCTTGAGAGCAAACATTGCTTGTTTATTTATTAGAAAGAATCTTTGGTCCTTCAATACATCTACATCATCATTGAGCCGGTGTCGTCTAACCGGTCATGCCAGTTAATTAATCATGATCCCGGTAATGATCATATATGCTTTATTTAAAGTTATGCTTGTACAATGCATATAGAAAATACACGACAATAACATATTATCATCTTATACTATCATAGATAATATTGTTATCATGGATTTTAGTTTTGTGCTTGAGCAGCATGCCTTTTGAATTTTTAGTTGCAGTCGCTATCAGTGGTTCCTATGTAATGGATGAAAACATTGTTGAATTATTTCGGAGGTTAGTTGCTTTGATTCAGCAACATCACAGCCAGCACCATCACCATCACCAGAAACAACAGGAAGCAGCACAACAACAAAACGAACCCTTTTTGAATCACCAGGCAACAGTTCCATATTCCTTAAAAGTTAATCATAGACTCACCAAACTTATACATCTCAACTTGCCTTTGTTCTCTATATTTCCTATGTAAATCAGGCAATGGAATAAGTGACACAAAGAGGACAAGATACCCCCACAGACAAGACGTATAAAACACGAAAGCAAGGTTTTGTAATGGGGCTCTTACGAACACATCCAATAGAAGAATGGACAACACTTTTTACGACCTACTTTACAGCTGGGCATCCTATCTTGATTTGGCCCCAAAAGTTAGGCACCAAAGAAACTAGATTTTAGATTTCATCTACAAGAAACTATATTACACAATCACTGCCCTTTTGTACATAACACTATGGCTGGTAAGCTGCTTATAAAACAGTTTACTATAACCAATGCTTATAAATCTTTCCAACTGTGTTAAAACGAATCCCTCAGGCACAAGCTTCAATTAACTCAAGCAACACGCGGCGGTAATAAAGCTAGTTTGTTTGAAATGACAAAAGAGAAAGTCTGGTTTCACATTTAATTTTGTTTCTAGATTTTAAAAAAAGAATAATTTCCCTCAATTTGTTAATCTTCAACATCTTCAATATACTTATTAACTTATAAAAAAAGTATTTGTAAAATCCATATTTTTTTTCATTCTAAGTTGACATTGGTCTTGCAATATTTTACAAAAAATCATGTTTTTTGAGAGTCTAATAAACTGTTGATTGCAACAAATACATCTAAACTTATAATTAAAATGTGTCTAACAAATTACAACTTACGTCAAATGTTTCACATATGTTTTGGTTTTATAATTTGTTTTTCACTATGTGACTCGGAACCGTGTCTAGTGTTCCAATGTAATAAATTTTGGTTATGTAAGTGTCTTACAACGGTGTGCTTAGATCATTGAATGTGTGTACAACTTTGAGTTGATTATTGAAAAATTTGTGTATATTAGATTAAGGGTGGGGTTATTTTACAAAGTGTATTTTTGCTATAAAATGTGAGAAGACACAATGAAACTAAAAAAATCACAAAAAAATTATATCTCACAATCTAAATCGAATTTCAAAAAATATTTCAGAGTCTTTGTTCCTCTCGTCGTCCTCTTTCAGAAAGAAAATAAATAAAAAATTCATTGTGTCTTTTATGACACAATGACGTCATTGTGTCTTTCATAATGACACAATGACGTCATGTGATGTGTCTTTCACAATGAAGTCATTGTGTCTTTCATAATGACACAATAACGTCATTGTGTCTTTCATAAATAACACAATAAAAAAACGTTAATTTTTTTATTTTCTTTATTTTTCGTTTATTATTTTTCTTAGTGAGGACGGTTAGGGAACAAAGCTCGGAATTACTTTTTTGAAATTCGATTTAGATTGTGAGATATAATTTTTTTGTGGCTTTTTTTGACTCTTTGTGTCTTCTCACACTTTGTAACAAAAATACACTTTGTATTTCAACCTCTTTCTTATAAATATTCTTAAATTTTGTACATATTCTCGTTAGTTCATCGAAATGAAACGAATATGTATCTAAACCTAACTTCATCGTACATAGAACAAAAAATCAATTTAAAATGTACTTAAAAAATTAAATTTGACCAACCAAATAACGTTAATTGGTCTTAGATATTTAATCTAGAGAGTGTCTTCTTCTTGTAGCCCCAATAGGAAGCTCGGTGTTCCCGCTCTCCTGAGCCATTCCATTCAGATTTTCTCTACCAATCTCTCCTGCTCTTCACAAAAGTTTCTCCAAATTATCAGGATTGGTTCCCATTTTGACTTTCGATTAGGGCTGCAAACAAACCGAACATTCAGCAAACAGTTTGTGAACTGTTCGGCGGGAAGTTCGTTTATGTTCGTTCGTTTAGTAGATGAATGAACACGAACAAGAAATTTTCGTTCGTTTTGGAGTGGTTTCCATTTTGACTTCCGATTAGGGCCGCAAACAAGCCGCGTTCGTTCATTTATGTTCGTGAATGTTCGATAATGTGTCTTTGATGTTCGTTAATGTCCGTTCGTGAACGTTCGATGATGTGTTCGTTTATGTTCTTAATTTTTGTGTTATTTTGTTTTGACAATTATATCAAGTGTTTTTTTTTATATTTATGTTAGAACTTATTTATTTTTGATGGATTTTGTGTAATGTTGTTATGAAAGTGTAATTTTATACTAAAATAAATATATGATCATTTGTATTCGCTTGTGTTCATAAACTTTTTTGTGTTTCTCATATTCATGAACATTAGTTTGTGTTCGTTTGCTTTTGTTTGCGTTCGATAAGTATTTGTGAACAGTTTATAAACATGTTCATTTTCTTAATGAACAAACACAAACAAATAATCTTGTTTGATAAGTGTTCGTAAACAATTCATGAACAAATATATTTCTTAATGAACGAATATGAACAAAGTTTTGTTTGTGTTCGTTCGGTGTGTTTACAGCCCTACTCCCGATTGCCACCTCCCGAAGGCCACGGGCAGTGTTCCTCCGTACCGATTGCCACCTCAACCTTGACTCGCCTATTCTCTTGTCTACTTCGTCCACCCGTTTCAACTTTTGGCCCATGAAGTGATGTTATTATTTAATATGCGAAATATGGATTTGCAACTAATTTGTTTTATATATAATGTATTCTAATATGATTTTTTTTGGATGTTAATGTTAACTGAATTTGTTTATTAGTCGTATAACGTGGTTTAAAAATTATAAACTAGAGGAGATTGTTTTATCACACATTTCAAAAGAATATGTATAAATTATTTGTCTATACTAATTGTAAATGTTATTAAAAAAATGCTTTTGTAAGACTTTTACAATAGAGAAGATTAAAAAAAAAGGAGTTAAAAGCATTTATGATAGGTTTTCTATTTTTATATGAATGTGTACCCTAGAGGTGGTCAAATAAACTGGTTCGGGAACCGGTTCGTTAAAAAAAACCGAAGCCGGTTAAAAAAAACAGGTTTAGGCCAAACCGGTCCCAAACCGACCCGAACCTCCGGTTTCCGATCGGTTTCACATTTGTTGGATGTCAAACCGGTTACAAATCGGTTTTCAACCCGAACCCAAACCGGTTTTTGAAAAATCTAGCCGTTACATAACGATTATATAGCCGTTTTTTGACCGTTGGGAGGATTTTTTGACCATTTTTGTGTTATTTTTACCATTATATCCCCATTAGGTTAGTATATATATGTATTGGATTTTTTGGTTGAAGCACAACAACTTAAAACGCTCTCTACTCTCAAAAATCTCAAAAATCATAAAAACACTCAATACTTTCGTGCATTAAAAAAAACTCTCAAATGGCTTCGTCAAGTGCTCAATAATTTATTGGTTGTGATGCGTCTTCAAGCAACGTGGTGGTAGCAATCCTTCCTACAAATAGAAACCACGAGATATGATGCAATTATAATTTATATCAAATGGCTAGCGGTCCGAACAAACCTCGTTGCAAGTTTTGCAATAAGTTTTTCAAAAAAGATGCAAATACAACCTTGAAAAAAAACATTGCGCATAATATTGTAAGGCGTTGAAAGGTGAACTGTCTCAATACAAGCTTCGATGACAAACCATGAAATGTTTGGGCTTATAACGTTGATGCGGTTCGGGAGCAATGACGCATTTTGTAATTCAAGAAAGCTTGTCATTCAAACATTTCGACAACAAACGTTTGACTCGACTCATTCATCGAACTCTCCAACCACGTTACACCAATGTAAGTCGTGCTACTCTTCGAAGAGATTGTTTAAAAATATGGAAAAAAAAACTAAAAATGAATTTATATCTTATATTGAAAGTTTACAAACCGGTGTTAACTTAACTAGTGATGTTTGGTCGACTCCTCACGGTTCACCGAACTCGTACATTTATGTCACCGCCCATTGGGTTGAACTCGATTTATGGCAAATGATGAAACGTACGATTGCGTTTGAATTGTTTGATTATCCTCACACCGGTGAAAATATTTTTTATCTTATTGACAAAGTTATTAAAACATATAAATTAGAAAACAAAATTTTTTCTATATCTTTTGAGAATGCATCAAATAACATGCTTGCGATAGAACATCTAAAATTAAAATATAAACCAATTTGTGACGGTGTGTTTTTTCATAGTCGATGTGTTGCGCACATCATAAACTTAGCCGTTCAAGACGATTAAAAATGATTGAACCAACAAAAGATGCTTTTAAAAGAATGTTACATGAAATTTTAGTAGTAACCAAATATATAATAAATATCGCAAGTTTTGTAAAGACGCAAATTTCAAATGTTTAGGTCTAAATTAGGACGTACCTACAAGATGGAATTCCATTTGTAACATGTTTGAAAAGTCTATTGAGCAAAAAAAAAATTTAATAGTCTTTCATAATATTTTGGTGAGTCGTGGAAGGCTTTGGCTTACCATCCATCGGGTTGGGCTATTATTGAAGAAATAAGCAAAATGCTTCATGTTTTTAAAACCGCAACTACTTGTCTTTCTGGAGTTTGTTATCCAATGACTCCATTAGTAATTCACCAAATTTACTTAATGACTTCAAATTAAATGAGTTGTCGTTTAAGGGTAGATCTTATTCGGATATGATACCCCAATGAAAGACAAACTAAAAAAGTATTTTAAAGAAATGCATCTAGTTATTACCTATGTCTCTGTCTTAAACCCTTGCTTAAATACATCGAGGGTTGAAACTTTACTTGATAAAATTACTCTTAATTTGGATTTAGAAGAAGAAAACATATTTTATGGTCAAAGTTTAAAGCACATTTATAAAAAATGTTTGATGGTAAAACATCAAATATTCATGAGTCATAAGGCATTGCGACATGTGCCGGAAGTTCAAGTGATCAAATGTTTTGCTTTGTATAATAATTTAAGGAATGAATGTAATAAACGTCAGCGTGGTAACACTTCGAGTAATGAACTCGGGAGGTATGGTGGAACATACTTTTTATCCATCATGACTTCACAAAATTTTAAAATTTTTGATTTGTTGGCTTGGTTGAAAGGTAAGAAAGATCAATTTCCCATCCTATCCATCATGGCCCGAGATTTACTAACCGTCCAAGCTTCCACGGTAGCTTCGAAATCTGCTTTTTCTGTTAGTGGCAGGATTATATCGATAAGACGAACTCGACTCACTCCCCAAACGGTTGAAATGTCAATTTGCTTGAAGGTTATTTGGATGTCGCGAAAAGTATACAAGACAAATGTTCAATTAAAGGAGTATCGGAATATGAAGTTGAATTATACGATAACAAAGTAGAGAGTGGATTTACACCCGAAATGACCGATGATGAAGCGGCATATAATGATTGCCTTCGTAATAGCTCGGGTTCGGGGGGTGAAGAATAAAAGCATCAAAATACACAACGAATGAATGGAGAACGACTACGTTAAATGTTTAGTTTTTAAAAACAAAAATTAGAATTTTATGTCGTTTGAATTGTTTCTATATTTTATATCTCATATGTAATGTTTCTATCTTTTAATTAATTGTTTCTATGTTTCTATGTTTTAATTTTTACAAATAAAAATATATAAATGCGTCTTGTGATTATAAAAATAATTAATTGTGTTTTTAATTCATCATCTCTCATAATTTTATTTTTATGATTTCATAGTTTATATTTTTAATTACTTTGTAACGATTATTATTAAAAAAAATCAAACCCGAACCCGTTTCCAAACCGACCAAACCGGTTTGTATAGGGTTGAGATTTCAAAACCTAAAACCGGTTTGGAACCAGAACCGGTTTGAGCCAAACCGTTTTGACCGGCGTTGAGCAAACCGGTTTAGGTTTGAAACCAAAACTGATTTTTTTAAAAAAACCCGGTTTTTACACCTCTAGTGTACCCTATATTATGGGGATGGTTGTGAGTGGTTGTAATATTTCGAAAAAATACGGTACAACCCTCATAAATATTATAATATTTTTAAAAGTTGATGTAAGTGAAGCAGAAAGAAAAAATAATAATAAAAATAAAAATATATATATTATTTAATTGAAAGAGAGAGAAACAAAGTTGTGTTTATAACGTAAATATAAGGATAGAGCTGAAGAGAACGAAAAGAAGGGAGTTAGTTTGAATGCTCTCAGACAAATAAAAGTAAAAAAAAATATATATCATTTGTTTTCCGAGTATAATAATATAAATATAAACTTGCATTTTCCACATATCACAATCTAAAAACCAATCTTTAAATCCGTGATTTAATATACAATGTTTTTTTATACATTAAACATGAATGTAATGGCTTCCTAATGTTTTAACATAAGAGTAGGTAAAAGTCTACTTCTTCATATAACTCTTTACAGAAATATACAATACAAAATTAATTAAAAAAAACTTAAATTTAAATCAATTTTTTATAAAAAGTTTGCCTTTTGACCTTTTTCTGCTTCCTTTAATTAAACCAAAAAAATAATAAAATAAAAAGAGCTAAAGACACTACAGAATCAGAAGTGGGTCTCCATATGCATATCCACTTCAAAACAGAACCACAATAAGATTGTAGCAGGTAACCTTCCAAGAAGACATGGGAAGGTTCTTTTTTTAATCAGCAAACTTTGTTGACAAACATGAACCCTTTAATTCATTAACCCAAGCTCAAGCGCGTTTATTAATAAGTTTCATCTCAACATCGCATTCACTCCAGCTCATTTACGCATTCAACTTTAACGGGTCGATTTCAATCTGGTCAGTTACAAACTTTATATAAGATCTATAGAAACAAAAGAAAATATAGTAAGAATGGCATGTGGGCAGGTGGGTTTGAAGGAACAAAAGCATATGTGAGCTCATCACTTCCAATGCATGTGGAATTAAGATGCATACTTCCCCATTAATGAACCCAACAAATTAAACCCCACAAAGCGCAGATACAGCCTAATGTAACATACTTTGTGCAGACCAAATGCAACTTCTATATAAACATATAGAGAGAGATAGCATAGATCACTGTCAATCTGCGTGAAAAGATTCCAAATTTCATGATTTAAATAATACCCACATTGTAGCACGAAATGCGCAGCATTTTGGGAGCACCCAACTTCCTAAATACCCTCAAAGGTGTCAACTTTCTTGAAAGTGTGAGGAAAAAAGCTTTAGATTGATGGGGAAAGTGACAATGGGAAGATTTGATCAGAGAAGGAAGATCTTTGGCTGAAACACCAACATGGGCTGTTGCTACAACTGTTACTTTTATGGTTTTTGCTTGCTTGTTGGTTCAAAGATCAATTTACAGATTTGGGGGGCAAGTTTTGAGTTTTTCTCCCTAATCTTTTTTTTTTTTTTAATGTTTTGTTGTTGAGATTTGAGTGATTTATGGTGTTTGTGGTATGCAGTGGTTGAAGAAGACAAGGAGGAAGGCTCTGTTAGCTTCTTTGGAGAAGATCAAAGAAGGTTGGTAACATCTTTGTACTCAAAAGGTTTATATTGATTGATTTTGAGTGCTGTTTGTTGTTTTGCAATTAGTTTAATTATGTTAATTTGATGGGATTGCATTATTGAGCAAATGATGTTGTGGGGCTTCTCTTTTTTTTGATTGAAAAGTTGGGGGGTCAAGTACTTTCAGTATTTGCAGGGAAAATTTCACATAAAGGATACAAGAAATTATTAATCAAATATCTAAAATAACTTCAAAATAGGATGCTCTTTGACTCAAAAGCAACTGATCTTTGATTCAAAGTCTAATCATTGTCTTTTTTGTTCCAAATCATACTATTATCCTTATGAACCTTAGTAAAATAATTGCTTAAAAATAAATTATATGTTCTCCACAATTGCTGTTAGTGTTAGTTTGAGTTTCAAGGATAAATGGTTGACCAAAAGTACTCAAATTTGACTACCAAAATGTTGTGCATATCACACATTTAATCTTGTGAAAAAGCTACATTTAGTACTGCATTTGGGTTATGCAAATTTGAACTAGGTGGATTAATTCTTATAAAGTGATAATAGTACGAAAAAAGATCGCATTCAAGATATATATTTGATGGTGCGGTAATATTCAATTTCATTGATCATGAACTTGTATATTCTGCTTTTGATTGATGCAGAGCTGATGCTTCTTGGACTCATATCTTTGTTACTGGGGCAATGGGCACATGCGATCTCAGAGATCTGTGTGAATTCCTCGCTGTTCAGCAGTAAATTCTTTCTTTGCTCCGAAGAAGATTTTGAGGTGGATAAAATGGTCGTTTTCTCAAGATTATCGTCTTTTTCAAACGATACTGAAAAACCTCCTGAAGGGCTTCATGCTCACCATTTGCATCAGTGTGGTGAGGTAAAATCATATGCTTCACAGAAAAGGGTTGGGTTGGGTTGACTGATTTCCTTTTGTTTCAAACATTACTAAATATTTTGACACTAACAGAAGTTATGTTTATTCAAATAAATTATTTTTGGGGCTTTTATGCTTTAGAAAATCATTGGACCACTTTCACCATGTTCAGCCCGTTTGACCAGTTTCTTTTAAGCACTTTTTTATAACACATGTTTGACCTGAGAGAAATAATAGCATAACCTGCATTGTCACATTCATAAGTAAGCGCATCCAATTGTTTTCAATTGTATTTGCAGGGCCGAGAACCTTTTGTTTCTTATGAAGGCCTTGAGCAGCTTCATCGATTCTTATTTGTTCTTGGGATGACTCATGTTCTCTATAGTTGTGTGTCCGTTGGTTTAGCCATGATCAAGGTAACTGTTTATTGAATCCGGTTTGATAAACAAAAAATTGTTATGGATTACGTCCATCGGTTACTACAACTAGCTTGAATTAAGTTTCTAGTGTATGTGATTACAGATATACAGTTGGAGGAAATGGGAATACCAAGCATGCCAATCGGCACCCGAAAACTTGCAAGGTATGGACTAGACGTTGAATAAATGGACGGATTTGGTAACATATCAAAATGGCTAGTTTTTTGGTACGGATCTGGTTGTGTCAACCCAAAACACTTTTTATCCAAAGAGCTTAAATTCGTTTATTATTAACTAATGTGTCAATTATGATTACCAAATCTATTATGCCAATAGTAATTTAACTTTTTGAATAAACTGATTTAGGAAGAAGTATGCATTAAATAAACTGTGGATGAAATCAACCAGTTTTCTTTTACGCGCTTTATATTTCTTTTTCTCGTTAGACCAGTTACTATTAGAACACAATCCAAATCTAACCCATGGGCTGAGAGAACGAGTTCTCACAGAAAAACTATATTTTAGCTCCTAAATGTTGTCAAGAGTTAAGGCCAAAATCAACTTGTGCTCTAAGAGCTCATAAAGTAGTGTAGAGTCTTCTTTGTGTCTTACTTTCAATTCTCATCACGTGGACCAGAATCATTCCCGTGATATAATGAGACCCACGAAATGGAAAATTGTTAAAATGCCTAGATGGATAATCAAGATACAGAAACAATGGTTATTTGCTCATCTGTCTTAACATATATGTTTATTATAGCAAGGAAGATGAAGGTGATGAGACGCCAAGTTACTTTCATTAAGCATCATGCATCTCATCCGTGGAGTAGAAGTCGGGTTCTCATATGGATGGTAAGGACTTTTAAATTGATACATAAATAGATCTAGAAAGACGAAAACTCATTACGAAAGGTAACAAAGACAACAATGGCCACTTAATAGATAGTAAGTTGTAACATCTGAACCCTCATACCAACTCCATTTTACCCACAAGGTGTTACACTAACGTTAGCTTCCAAACTGATTCAGTTTGTTGATCTTGACGTTTGATTTGTTATGGTTCTACAAGAGATATATTTATAAGTGGTTCTCTTCAAGATTCTGTTTATTGTATGTTTATGATGATAAAGGTGGATTTTTTGTTTGTGTTTTCAGCTATGCTTTCTACGACAGTTCAAGAGTCCAATGCAGAAGTCTGACTACGCGGCGTTGCGGTTGGGTTTCATCACCGTGGGTATTTGACTTTATCTTCTACCTTCTGTTTCTCTCTTCACCTTCACAAGTTAACTTCATTCTTTCTTCTACTTGCAAGATCAAAGTCACTAGTCTAACGTAAAATCTTGGTGTACTATCATTTCAGACTCATAACTTGCCACTTTCATATAACTTCCACAACTATATGGTCCGAAGCATGGAAGATGAATTTTATGAAATCGTGGGAATTAGGTATGCCTCAACTCTTTGCAGATATATACTTTATAGAATTGTGGAAGCTTTATAGAAGTTTTGAATTTTCATAACTCTTTCTATTCATTTTGCAGCTGGCCCCTTTGGGCCTATGCCATAAATGCATCTTTGTAAACATTCATGGTAATAGTTTATTATCCTTTTTATCCAAAACAAATGCACATTTATCCATTTTCCAATGTTACTAATGTTTGAGTATTTTCAGGTCTTAACATTTACTTCTGGCTTTCTTTTGTCCTGTCATTGTAAGTTGATGTGTTCCATGTCAGGGTCGATTTGGGTAGTGTTTTATTTTCAAACGATTAAATCCAAAAAATTAGCTAAATGGGGAATGGGTCAAACGGGTCGGAGGTCCCAAAGTCTTGTTGGTGCATACATCTGCCTAAATCATTCTATCCAAAGTTTTAAAGTATTATTGTACTAAAATTGTTCTAGTTATCATAGTTAGCACATTTATTAGTTATTTATAACAAATAAATATTGAACAGACATAATGTAGTTTTTGACTGTTGGTCAATCCAAGCTGACCCGACCCATTGTGACACGATACCCAACTCGCCCAACTCACCCATCTTGCCACCACTACTTGTAAATGACTGTCGATTTTGTACTTGGCATATTCATTATAAAGTTTTATCCGTTTTGGTTGAAAGCTAGTGTTGCTGGTTGGGACAAAACTTCAGCATGTTGTGTCCTTGTTGGCACTTGAAATAGTAGAGCCACATGGCCCGTCCGTTGCAGGAACTCAAGTGAAGCCACGTGACGAGCTTTTTTGGTTCGGTAAACCTGAAGTGTTACTGCGTTTGATACAGTTTATCTCCTTTCAGGTAAAAAATCATTTTTCATTATATCTCACAGATAATAAAAGGTTAAGATAAGTTGCTCATAACATACATAATATGTTTATCTGACACAAGGTTTTATAAAAGTATTTCACTAATGCTCACTATTTTGAAGTCAAGAAGCAATTCGTTTGCCTCACAAAAGTCAACTTTTACATTGTCAATCTGCAGAATGCTTTTGAGATGGCAACATTCATATGGTCTTTGGTAGTAACCCCCCCCCCCCCCCCCCCCCCCCCCCCCCCCCCCCCCCCCGAATTGTCAAACATTTTATGAGTTTTGTTGCTTTTGTCACACAAGATCTCTCTGGTGTGAGTCTTTTTATGAAACCATCATCTTGATTATGCAGTGGGGATTCAAACAACGGTCGTGTTTCATGAAGAACCATGCAATGATAGTTGTTAGGCTGACTTGTGGGTATGTATTCCTTATGAATACCTTTTGTATCAGAATAAAACTGACCCATGATCAGAAACAATGGCTCTGTTATAATTCCTTTTGTATCAACAAAATTAATCTTTTTCGAAAAAGAAAAAACCGACCTGTAAACACATCTTATCTTTGGTTTTATCATCATGCTTGCAGGGTTCTTGTTCAGTTTTGGTGTAGTTACAGCACTGTGCCTCTAAACGTTATAGTCACACAGGTTCATATCGTACAACACGCTACAATATATTCAATTTTTTTGTTGTTGTTTTATGAAACTGATTATCTGATTATTGTGATTTCAAGTCACAATACATTCAAAACACATTTCGGTTTTATTATATCTGATTGTGATATTTTATTATCATATAATCACTTTCAAAACGCATATACAAATACCCATATCACTTCTTTTACACTTTCATCCAACCCAACAACCCTTAACCAAAATGTACCTTGTTTCATGACCAAAAGACTCAACCTGACATCCTAATATGTCTTTCCTCAGATGGGTTCTCGGGTCAAGAAAGCTCTGATTGCAGAAAGCGTTCGCGACTCACTTCACAGCTGGTGCAAACGCGTAAAAGAGAGATCAAAAGCGCTTCAGTCAGTCGCCACAAGGTCAACATGTTCTCTCGGGTCAACCATCGACGAGGGCGATGAAGTGATTACAGTTGCATCAGGGACTTTATCTCAGTCATCTTCCACAGGTACCCTTAACCACCTTGATGAAAACCATGACTCCAACCCTCTGCCAGAACAAGAACTCTCGTTCCGCATGTCGGAATATTGTCGGATACGATGAGACACGTGGCAGGAAATGAGGGCATTGAAGAGGAAGATGATGAAGGTAAAATTGTAACTCTTCAAGAATTGTTGCAGAAAACATGAGCAGATGTTATAAAACTTGAAGTTGTTCAACTGAATATTGTATTCACTGCTGTGGAGTTTTTCTGTTATGTAATAATAATTTATTTACTAATTACAAAGAAATAACAGAATATTGCGGTATGGTAAATTATAAAAATATTAAGTCTATAATTCAAATAATTTATTATTCCGGTACTGTTTTTTCAATACTTTACTGCTTTTACTGCTTTGGTGGTTTCTTTTTTTGGCTAAAAAGTTTGAAAATGTTTCTAAAATTGTATCTATCACCTGTTTTCGGTAAAAATTTTCGCGTATAAAGTAAATAGAAAGATATCACCTACAAAATTAAAATATTTGTTATAGTACACTTTAGAAATTATATATTAGGCACATATGTTTATAAAAAATGGTGAATGAATCATGAACGTGACATTCACCACGATGATGAAAGCTATCAAACATGAATTTCACACGACATTATCTAAAAATGTTTTAGAAAACCTTCTAATTGTGTTAGTTACATTACTTCTATTTAGCTGACTTAAATATTTAACTTGAAACAAAACAAAGGGATGATAAACTTCTTTCATGAAGAAAAATATTCTAATACGACTAGGGCTGGAAACGAACTGAAAGTTCAGCGAACAGTTCGTGAACAGGTTCGGCGGGAAGTTCGTTTATGTTCGTTCATTTAGTAAATGAACGAACACGAACAAGAAAATTTCGTTTGTTTAGTTAAACAAACGAACATAAACACGAGCCGTGTTCGTTCATTTATGTTCGTGAACGTTCGATAATGTGTTCGTTTATGTTTGTTAATGTCTGTTCGTGAACGTTCGACAATGTGTTCGTTTATGTTCGTTAATGTGTTCGTTTATATTCTTAATTTTTGTGTTAGTTATTTTTATGACTATTATATCAAGTATTTTTTCATATTTATGTTAAGTACTTGTTTATTTTTGATTGATTTTGTGTAATGTTTGTAATATAAATGTAAATTTTATTCTAAAATAAATCTATACTCATTTGTATTCGTTAGTATTTATGAGTTTTTTTTTTGTGTTCGTCATGTTCATGAACAGTTGTTTGTGTTCGTTTGCTTATGATTGTGTTCATTTGCATTTGGTAAGTGTTCGTGAACAGTTCATGAAAATGTTCATTTTCTTAATGAACGAACACGAACAAAGAATCTCGTTCGGTAAGTGTTCGTGAACAGTTCATGAACAAGTATAATTCTTAACGAACGAACACGAACAAGGCCTTGTTCGTGTTCATTCGGTTCGTTTGCAGCCCTAAATACGACTCATAACTTACGAAGGAAAATATTATTCAAAGATAAATAAATAAATAATAAACTAGTTTTTCGGTATCGGTTCAAGTCGGTATTTTTTGGTTTTTAACATTACTTGGTACAAAAAGCTCATCTCTACTTCACAAGGAGAATTATCATCGTCTTCATCCAAAATTGTTTCATAAGTAAGACTACAAACTAACTAAACGTTCAGCAAACAGTTCGTGAACTGTTCGGCGGGTCGTTCGTTTATGTTCGTTCGTTTAGTAAACAAACAAACATGAACAAGAAAATTTTGTTCGTTTAGTTAAACCAGCGAACATGAAAACAAGCCGCATTCGTACATTTATGTTCATGAATGTTCGATAATGTGTTCGATAATGTGTCCGTTTATGTTCTTAGTTTTTGTGTTGATTATTTTTATATTATTTTAAGTGCTTATTTATATTTGTAAATTTTGTGTAATGTTTTGATGAAAATGCAGATTTTATTCTAAAATAAATATATGATCATTTGTATTCGTGTATGTTCATGAACTTCTTTTTATTCGTTATCTTCATGAACATTTGTTTATGTTCGTTTGCTTTTGTTTGCGTTCGGTAAATGTTCGTAAACAGTTTATAAACATTTTCATTTCCTTAATGAACGAACACGAATAAGGAATCTCGTCTGCTAAGTGTTCGTGAACAATTCATGAACAAGTTTATTTGTTAATGAACGAACATGATCAATATCTTGTTCATGTACGTTCGGTTCGTTTGCAGCAATATCAAAATGATCATTATCATCTTGTTCATCCAAAATTGACTAAATTACTATGTAGAATGTTAAAAGTGTAAAATAGTCTTTTTACACAAATTTAACAAATATATGAAGGAAAGTTGGTGTTAGAACCAGTTGACACATTGAAACCACAAATCTTAAACACGAAACTTTTTAAAGTTAGACTTCAACTACCTTATTTTTGTAAAAGCATATGTATTATTGTGTAATTAACTCTAATCTTTATGATACAACGCAGATTTTTGGATTCCATCCTTAAGTACTAATAATTACACATTTAGTCCCCGTTGGTTTAACGCTTTCTTATGGATGTGATCCATAACACTTGATGTAAAATTAGGTGTTAAATTGGGTTTAAATTATCGGTTCACATTTTTTATTATACGCAAACAAATAAATAAAAATTAAACCCCAACGTCTGCATAGGAATGGTAACAAATCAAGTTTTGTAATTCAATCTCGTACCTAATTGTAAAACCGTGTCACATACCCGGTAGGTACACATTACTCAATACTTATTAGGTACGAGTGTTTTGGATATACCTATATATGATCTTATAGAGAGGATTATATGAAAACTCCTTGTTCTGGAAACGTTACGAGAACTTGCGAAAACTAGTCAAGATCAATCCAAATCATTATTTTTATTGTAGAATAATATTATTACTCATATACAACAATATGTTTTTTTATGTATATGTACAAATTCTGAAGTTAAAAACTATCATAAGTGTAAATTGTAACTCACACAATGTAAAATTACATGTATTTATATTGTATAAGTAACAATTTGCATATGTAAATTTACACTATGTAAAAATAATTTATACACGTTAGTATTTTAAAACATGTGAGTTTGAACATATACATTAAAATAATAATAATGTTATATATGCTTAATAATATAAATCCAATAATAAAAATAATAATTTGACTTGATTTAAACTATTTTCATACGTTTTTATAACAAAGACGATTTTCATTTGAACTTTCTCGGATGATCCTATATTAGTATATTGTTAATATTGTTAATTATAACCCATGGGATGTCCATTCACCATAACATGATTCAAATTCAACGCAAAAGTCAACTGATATGAAATGGTCACACACTCACACGGTCACACCCCTATCAATTTTATAAGTTCAAGCATTTAACTTCTTAAACATGCTATTTATGCTATTTTTAAGTTATACAATATATACATTCAGGTAATTGGGTCCGGGTAATTAGACAGATATCACCTAAATTCATACCGGCCCCAAACCCGAGAAAATTACCAAAACGAATGTTATATCTGAACACCCGTCCCATTACTTGTCCCCAATGTTTCATGTTTTTCCATGAGATTCGTGCTTTCCATCTCTACATCTATATTTCCATATTCCTTATTTCTAAGTTGCCATACCCCACCCCCTAGTCATCGACTTCCTCCAACATCCCCACCTGTTATATTTATCATCAGCATCGTCAAATGGCTAGCTTCCTAGCGATCATGTAAACCCGACTATCATGATCATCAAGCATCAACCTTATTGCCACTGCTTCACCCCTGGTTTATGTTGCACTAGTTAACCATCCTATCCACTATTGCTTCCATCCTTGTCTTCCTTATCCTCCGCCACCCCTTGACCTTGCTGCCTCCATTCATTCTGGCAAATGACAATACCAAAAAGACAACCAACGACGACGATAGTTCTGATGAAGAGGTGGTTTTACGGACAGTGGAGGAACATGATGGTTCTCGTCTCCTGAAGAAATTGTGCGCCTCACCTTCTTCAAGCATTCATAGAATAGCCAAGACGCAGTAAACCAATTTAGCTTCTAACTACAGAAACCCACTACCAGTAGTCAGTAGAGTTGAGGCTGGAATTGGCTTTTCATTGAGAATTCCTTTGGAAATGCACATTCGATTCTAATCAACTCATTCATCGATGGAGCAGTATTCCTCTTGGCTCAACAATGACGAGAAATGGGTAAAACAACCATTCTTAAAAAATAAATTACCATCACTTGGTGTTTAAAATCAAATCTGTGACAGCATAAGGTGTAATGTCTGATAAAGTATGAAACCTAAAATGATCTAAAATGTAGACAGCCTGTGTACTTTCTTAAGGATTCAAAGATGTTGTCTACATGAACCAAATATATGCATTGGTAAGTACACTCGACCTCGATGCATGATACATCTTTGAAGCATGAAGATACAAGTCACTTAAGCATCACAATGATGACTTTGGTTTGGAAGACAGTATGAAGTGGCTTTAGAAGCCGCATCAGCAATGAGATGGCACCATGAAAGACCAAAATGAACACAATGAATAGAACATGTATATAATAAACAATTAAACATCATCAGTTTCGCACAAAGTTCACGAGCACAAAAATGTACCCCCTCCCTGCCACTTGTTCAATGACAAAACCACAACTCAAGGTGGAATTCTGATGCTCACAAGAAAGAACTCAAAAAAAAAAGACATGTGGAACCAAAGTAACCTCATTCTTCTGGATAATAAAACAATCTCTGAATTCAAATTTCACATCAAACTTTCTAAACTCCATGAATAGGAAGGAAAAAATTATCAAACCTCCCTTAATCATCAGGAGTTAGGTATACTACTAATTAATCACTGACCGGACCTTGTGAAGACCCGGGTTTACGTACCTGATACAAGGCTTCCAATTGGTATTCGCTGTTAACTACAAAGGTCGGGGTCCACTGTGGGTGCTGTTCTTCCTATGAAAGTGACTTAGTCGCACTTGATGTTCCGATAGATCCTTCTCACGAACAAATTTGAGCCCAGGTGACCAACAGCTCCTGCCAATTTTGTTAAAACAATACCTAAACATTAGATTTAAGTTGTGTTTATTTCTAACGGATCAAACGGATAAAATTAAACGAGAGATAGCTTAAAGAAAATAGGGTAAAATTTGAAAATCATTTTATTAAAAACATACATTATTGCTGTAAACTTGTAATAATAGCTGACCTGCTACTTACTCATAAACAAAACATAAACATGTCAAACATTAAGTGTATTGGGCCAATCTGCCCAACCAGATCATAGCTTATGTTCTTTAGAAACAAGACACATAGTTATACAATGACATGAGCATGTAAGTTTTGGATTATGATAAATCACAAACGTATGACAGTAAGACAAAACACATGATAACAAGGAGAGAAGAAATTTTTCATGTCAACAAGAAAAAACAATCTTGTATACATCCTCATAGAGCATAAAGTAGATGACAATGGTCAAGTATTAGCAGACTGTTACTGTTAAATTATCAATAGATGTGGCAATTTTGACCCTATTACTTATAAATGGGTGGGTTGTCTGGTATTTCGAATGGGTCAAATAGAAAAATTGCTGAAATGAGAACAGGTAATATACTTGCGACGGTCGCCCTAGCGGCCAAGCATGTTTTTTTAGCATACAACCTCCAAAATCATTTTATCTGAACATTTAGATTGCTACAATAACAATATTGTATATGTAACCATAAATATTTTATATTATATAAAAAATTAAGATGAATGAAAAAGCGGTTGTTGGTTGACCCGTTTCAACTTGAACCTAACCACCTATATGATCACATTAAAATATAAGGAAGGTCGAAATCACTCTTAACGTGTCACTTTTAATAGTTATAACTCATTTTGTCACCAAGTGTGAAGTGTCATAAAACATAATGTTTCGATAGATATGCAGGTAAAAATGAAGCTATAGTTAGCAGATTTTAACTATAGAACACATTTTGAACAATAATTTGATCAAGTAAAATTGGAGATTGTGAAAATTAGTTTGTAGAAAGTGGAATCCTAGCCAAGTGACTTAACTAACTATATGTTTTACTTGTGGTAACATTAGATGTGACAAAATGGGAGGCTGTTGTGGGTTAAATAACAGTTTGAAACACCCTGGACTGAAACAGGTCAATATAATACGCGTCGAAAAAGACAAAGCATGTTTGTTTGACCGGCAAACACTTACGTGTCCATTTATAAAAGTGATACATGAATTAATCATGACTACTAAAACAATATTTATTACAACAAGAATAAAACCATTTAGACGGTGAAAATAGAGAATGGGCAATCTTGAACCTATTTTATCCATTCTGCTTTTTTTTACTTAACTCGTTTGACCCATTTGAGATAAAAATAAAACACAACCTAAAAATAACCCATATACAAGTAAAAGAGTCAATATAGTCCCCTCTAAGATAAAACCAGAGATGAAAAGTATTTTTGAAGGGGAAAGACATCAAATAATGTGAACTTTGGAATGACATGTCAAAACGCAAACAAGAGTTAAACTTACCACATAGAATTCCTAACCCAAGACAGAACATAGCAGTGTATCCAAAGTAGAAACTGGTTTGGAAGAAGCCAGACATCTTAGTCTTGACATAGTAGTAATATATTGAATACAAGTAGACGTAGATAGCTGTAGAAGCCGCAGAGAAGAATGAAGTCCATTGCCAATAATAATTCTCAGCGTTTAGCAAGAAATATGTCCCAACAATTGTCACACACACAGTCACTATTATGAGGATCAGAAATACAAGAAGCATAAACCCGTACACATAATACACCTGTAAACAAACAACGTAAGGAATCAGTATCCCTTCAATCATTCATACTTCAATTCAAATACAAAACAAAAAACATACCATTAGATTTTTATTGGTGATGACATTGTTCAGATCTAAATCATACCTTATAATTCCAAAAAGAAGTGAAAACAAAGTACATCTCAATGAAAATGCTGCCAAAAGGTAGCAGTCCTCCCATGAGTGAAACGATAGATGGTGTGAGATACCACTTTTTCTTGGGAATTGGGCGAGGAATAGTCTTCACACGACACGGATTGTTAGGGGCCCCACTCCAGTTCCTTCCAACAACAGTACCAAGAAGAGCAAGAGGGAAAGAAATAAAAGCCCAAATGACAAAAACAACCATCATTGTTCCAAATGGAATTGCTGCTAGAGATCCATAGAATATGGCAATAGTGTTGAGAATGAAACCAATTCCAAAGCACAAAAATGGAAAAAGCGATGCGGTCAGGATCATTGACTTTATCCATGTTTTCCCTGAAAAAAAAACAAGTCACGATCAGAAAACGTGAGACTTAAAAGATAAAATATCATATTAAATAAGATACACACCGCCATTCCGTGAGTACATCCCACCACTCACATAGCCAGAAACAAAAGAAGTGAGAGCGTAGCAGACAATGAATGTTGTTACAATTGATCCTCGTCTACAAAACAAATAATAAGAGTTATAGTTGAACTCATTCTTGCTCAAATAAGCACTGAACCAAATAGTTGAGGACTATTTTCGTCACGTACCCAACATACAACATTCCAATAATCGCAAACACGATGACGAGAAGAATCAATAATGCCAATTGGGCACCTGTTCCAACAACCGCTGACAGCAAAACCAAATTACGAGGTGGCCGGAAAACATCCCCATGTACAAGTTTCCAACCAGATTCTTCATTGACATCTCTTTCCTGGGAAAAATATAATTAAATAAGATTATATATGGTGACTGGATTACTAAACTGGCCAGTTACTTCATGGTGTCATTACCAGAGTTTCTAGATCATCATCTTCTCTGGCATATTTGGCATAGTCATTTCTAAGAGTCCGCATCAGTATCATGGAGACCAACCCAGTCAGAAAGATAACCATCATAAATGAATTGAATATGGAGAACCAATGAATCTGCAAAAAGATGAAGAAACGTTATTGCCTCATAAATGGATCTATTCATATTAATCTAGCATAGTAAATAATAATGAAAAGCTTGTAATAAGATAAATACACAAGTCCTAGCATTCACCTGATGCTCGAAAAAATGGTAATCCAGGTAAACATCAAAACGTCGAGCAAATGTGACCTTAGTTTCAGTCCACTTTACTGAATATGTCATGTCCAGTGTTTTACCAACTTCCAAAGGTTTTGGGTTTTCTTGAGTGAGATTAACATGAATGATCTGCAACAGTAAGAAACCATGGTATAAGACATGTTATAATATTAGTTACACCAGTTAACATACAGATGAAATGGTGCAAACCTGGTCCTTGTTGTATTGTATAGTGATATTCATATGTGTGAATAGCATATGCTTGCTATCGCTGTTCTTATCAGAGGGTAGCTCGCCCACGAAACCTATAAGCCCCGTAATAGTGAGAGACTAAAATTCTATAATAAAAAATGGAAATTATAAATGAAAAGACATAAACAAAAGAAGTTAAAGAGAGCTTGATAAATGCATACCCCACATTGGCAGATCATCTGAGTTTGTATTCGACGCCGCCATGAAAAGGAGAATATAAGATCAGAATTCAGAAACATGATGTATATAATAAAAATTTACTTAAACAACCACAGGGTAAATATTAAAGAATGAAAAATAAAAAAACAGCTATTTTTCCTTCTCTTTACAAGTCAAGGGTTTCTTTCTAATGCTCTATAAATTATCTTATAGTATATAATTTGAAGAAATTATAGGATACAAGAAGAAACAAATAGAACATACCAGTCAATCATATTTGTTTCTTGTACATTTTGTATACAAGTTTGATGAATTTAAAATATGACAAAAATATCAACAAACAAAGATGCTTGTGTGCACTTTGATGCAATTTAGTTTACCATTATAAATGCATTCATATATTTTATAACCAACTGGCATGAGCTGATATGGTAGACATGACAAATGAAGAATTGCACTTGTCAGTTGTGTCTCGGTATTTTTTAGAGGTGCATAAAATTCAGAAACAACTTCAACTAGGAGAAATCAAATTTAAGGAGCTTTAACTTATATAAAAGTGTTTGATAGAAATTCTCAAATTGGCATGATAAGAAAGAACACGACGCATACCCATGAATAATTCAAACCAGTAGTTATTCTCAATGGCCTGTTTAAACTGCAAGGCTTTCGATTCGTCAAGTTCCAGCTCGCAAACAGTAGATTTTTCCACATTTTCTGCCAGAACAAACATATGTCATGAACAATTCAAGCTATAATAAGTTATTAAGTTAATAACACAATAAAAGAGTAAAACATAAAGCATTCTACATACTTTGAAACTTGACATCCATTTGGCTGTCAATAAGCTCATTTCCACCTAATACTTCACCCAGACCGCCCCACTTGTGTGCAGCTTGAGCATGACCGTCGTGACGACAAAATGGAAGACTGTAAAAATTGTATGTTTCTTGTGGATTATTGTAAGGTCCAACTTTATTCACCCAAAGGATGACTTTTTCATCTGATTGATACTGCAGAGGTGAACAATGATGAGGGTCCAAATAAAATATGAACATTACATGTTTGACTAAGGGAAGAACCATACGACACATTCAATATGTTATTATGTCCCAAGAAGAATCTATACTCAAGCATAAATTTGAAAGAAACGTATCTCTTTCCAAGAAACATATGTATTTCCAAACAATTTTAGATAAATGACATTATCCAAGCATAAATATGTGTAGGCATAACCATCTTGCTGCAATCACAAACTCTTGCAGATGATATCAAAAATGGTTATCCGTGATCCGTCGTTTGGTATTATATGTGCATTGACTTTTATGACGTATATAGTTAATACATTTTTGTGCATACTAGCTGAGCTTCTAACCTTCAAATTAACATACATCAAGTCATCAAGAGACGATGTCAACTTTTAGCAGTATTACTATATCATGGAATGAAGTAACTCATGCAAAGCATGCAGGTGTGCCATGGGTCAATATACATTTACAAATATATTCCATATAAAGTGGCTTATGAAATTGACCATGTAAGTTAAACACAAAGGATCAAGTGCAAGAATCCAGAAACCACAATCCAACAAATGAATCTTCAGATAACAGATTCATTTCAGGCAATACCAGATTTTCAGCTGGCTTTTAATTTCTATTTTTTGCAATAGAACAGATTACACTGACCCATTTTTGCAATGTCACGTGTAATTGACTTCCTTGAGCAGTTATTACCCTGTCTGACCAAATAAAATGCAACATTTGCTATGCTAATATAGTCCCAAATTCTCACTGCCACAAGTAATCGTCTACACCTATAACCAAACTATACATAAAAACAAACGTCAGCTACTTTTGTTGGAGAGCGAGCATAAAGAACTTGGACCTACCCCTACAGCCCACATAATCAGTAGCCCATTAACGAATCACTTGTCATTATCTTCAACATTAACAATTTAACATCATCACAGATCAGATTTATCCACATCAAACAAACCACAACAATGTCAGAAAAAAGAATCATTTTTCCACCAACGATCTAATCATCTAAACCCTAGTCCAACACAAATCTCATCCTACACATCCTCACGCAACAAACAAAATGCCGGTACACAGATCTACCAACCAGACGAAAACATCACGACATTTCGAGTCAAAGATCTAACAGATCGAGAACTGACGATTGGAATAAGAAGTTGTGGTGGAAACGTAGGTTAACCTTGTGATCGTAATCGGAGGCGAGCACCGGCGATGAGATGATGACGATGATGACGGTGGCGAAGAGTGCTGCGGCAGCGGCGGAGGACGGCGGCATCGGGATCGCCGTCGGAGGAATTGGATGTTAACGGCGATTGATCAGATGATTTTGTGGTCGATCTGTGCCAGGGTTCCACTCGCGTTTTCTTTTTGGTTTTCTACTTCGTGCATTTTAATTTACTTACAAATCACACGGTCAACGATATAATAAGATAAAATAATAATAATAATAATAATAATAATAATAATAATAATAATAATAATAATAATAATAATAATAATAATAATAATAATAATACTAAATTATTGTTTGCATCCTGACATTTATCAAAAATAACTATTTGCATCTCTAAAGTTTAAAAATATTACTATGTCTTCTGATTTTTTTTATTTTTTCATCCATTTGCATCCTGAATACTAACACCCTTAGTATTTATGTTAAAAGTTTTATTAAAAAAACTAAACTACCTTTAAAATTCTTTAAAATTCTTAAAAAATAAGTGGGTGAAAAAAAGCTTGTGGGACCCACCTACCCACTTATTTTTTTCACATATTAAAACTCTCTATCTCTAAACCTCACATAACCTCTTTCTTTCATCTTTCTTATCTCCATCGCCACCACCACAAACCCCATCACCACCACCAAAACCCTCCATCACCACCACCAAAACCCTTCATCACCACCACCAAATCCTCAATCCCCACCACCATAGCCACCCACCATCGGTTTTGACTTTAAACACAGAACTCACTAAGTCTCACTTGATCGATAAAACACAGAATCTCAAACTAAAGTTGATAATAATATACGAAGTTAATGAACAAAAGAATGGTTTTCAAGATACTTGTATATATTACTTCTCAAACAAGACTCTTAAGCTCATGTTACCTAAGTTACAATGAGAAACTATATATACTACTATCTACAGCCGGTTATACTTGGAAAACCAACTGGAATCTATAACTAGACAAATACTACATTGCTAGAAGTAAAGTGTCTAAGATAAAATAATATCCTTGATAAGGTAGTCATGACAGGTCCATGACTTACCTTTTGTCACCGACTAAGGATGGCATCTGTACTAAATTGAAAAGATGAACAGTGGATTAAAGTATGATCAACTACATGGGTTAGGAAAAGCACCATGCAGTGTATCAGAGTCTGTCAGACAGACCATACAATGTCCACTGGTTCATAGTTGATTCTTCCGAAGCTAAACGGCTTCGGAAGAATAAGTTCTTCCGAGGCCATTTATTCTTCGGAAGAAACAACTTCTTCTGAATCTTCTACAGGTCTTTATGACTTTATTCTTCGGAAGACTTTGTCTTGGATCTTCTAAGTGTGAATGCTTCGGAAGGAGAACTGCTTGGTCTCGGAATACTTTGTTCTATCCTTCGGAAGTTCTTCATATACTTCGGAAGAAAAACTAATTAGTCTCAGAAGACTTAGTTTTTCCTCCGGAAGCTCTTCAGACATAATGCTTCGGAAGATCTTTGACATAGCTGTGGAAGAGTAGTTTTGTCTTCGGAAGACTTCTTCAACTTGTACACAAAATTGTTCTAAGTGTTGTTTTGGTTGCACCAGCCTCATATGATCCAACAAACTCCCCCTAGGCTGATGCTACCAAAACTTCACTTCCTCTTGCTTTTCAAAGTATTTAACACCAGGGAAAGCAGATATTTATCTGTTTTTTTGTTTTTCCCTAATATGGTGGTGAGGAGTTTGTACAGGTCATTTGTAGATAATAAATCCATTCGGTTGCTTTGAATGAAATGTACTATTTGCTGCATCCCTCTGAAGAGAGTTAGTTGATGGGAAAGGTATTCATATTCCCATCTAACTATAGGATCTGAAGTGGAGCCCTCAACCATCTGTAGAAAGGACTTCCCTTTTGTGGTTGTGCCTTCTTCTACATCATGTGCTCTCCTTTTCAACTCTTCTTCAATCTTGGCCTTCTTTATGAACTCGGCTAGATGAAGACTGCTTAAATGATTTCTGATGTGAGCAGCTATCTCAGAGTTGGAGGGATTGGAGAATGGCTTCTCTGCCAACTCAGTAATGTCAAATCTGTTGGAATGTAGCAGAGATGAAGTGTCAGCCCTGGTAACTTCACCATTCTCCCTTTCCACAGCAAAGCTGTGGGAATCTTCATCGAACCTCCACTGGATAATTTACTTTCTAGGATTGAGGGGTTTTGTTGGCAGTTTGTCCCCTTTCCTAGTGTCCAGCAGAGTCACCAGCATTCTTCTTAACTTCTTCTCGACTTCATTGAGAGTATCTGAATTTGTTGCAAGAAGTTGAAGAGCTTGGTCTAGTGTTCCTCTAGGAAGATCAAGGAATGCATCTCTTGTGAGGGAACTGGAAGAGCCATCAATGAAAGTCAACTGGATGGACTCTTCATCACAAGAGATGTCGCTCAGTGTTGTGCAATTTGTGAGCTTCTTCTTTATCTCCTTGAATTCTTCCAAGGTCAGGGGTTTTGATGGATCAGAGGATGGTTTGGTTTTTGAGTGGGTTCTTGGTTGTGTTTTGGGTCGTAGGGTAGGTGGTGGTGGTGGTTCGTGGGAAGTAGTGGGTGAGGGTGTAGGTAAGGTTGATGGTGAAGGTTTAGGGGTGAAAGGTTCTATTTTAATGAGGGAGGGAGAAGGTGTAGGTTGTGTTTTGGGTATTGGTTTGGGTGCCATCCTCTGAACACTAAGAGTTTGAGCAACCTCCTGCCTTCTTCCTAAGCGAATGTCAGCTTTGATGTCGCTGACATGTCGTTGTAGGGTCTTGATTGACATGGGACCCACTTGCCTGCCGGAGAAGCCGTGAGCTTGGAGATAGGATTTCATCCAATCCTTGTCTCCCTCCTTTTTGACAGCCGCAAGTTCTCCCTCTACCTCTTTCTTTCTCTTCTCTTTCAGCTTCTCCCTGGCAACCTTCTTCCTCTCCTTGTTGATTAGATCTTGCTCTTTGTGAAAAAGAAACAAGATCATGTCATTTTTGTGAGGTGCCAACTCCTCTTGAGAATAGCCTCTGTTTGTAACACCCGAAACCTCGGTCAAAATAAAAGGGAAAGAAAAGTATTTTGAAGAAAAGAAAAAAGAAGACAAAGTTGAGGGGTGCTTTGTGTAAATAGTACCAAAAAGTCAAAAATGCACTTTATATGGGCATGGCCGCCCATATCATCTTGCTGTTGCTGTTGTTCGACCGAAAAGAAGAAGAAAGAAAGCTGCAGACCAGCTCTCTCGGTTCCAAGAAGGAAATAAAACTAAAATCTTCAAGGTTAGTGGGTTTTTGTTGATGTTTGGCTCGGTTCTTTGAGGTTTTCCACCTTAGAAACCGATTTCTAAGTGTTATTTGTGCTTTGGTTGGTTGTTTTGCTTGTTTAGGTGTTTGGACCTATGTGTAAAAGCAAGTTTGGAGGAGTTTTACTTGTCTTCTACACTAGGTGAGTTATGTGTTTTAAACTATTTTGGGGCTGAATATGCATGATTAAAATGTTTTACAACTGGTTTATGTATACCCGTATGTTGTGTATGTTTATGCTTATGTTTATTCTTGTTTATGTGTTGTGGTTGCTTAGAATGTTAAGTTTATGCTTAGAACAGGTGCAAATGCAGATCTAGATTAGTTTTGATTCTGAAAAATGTATAACAAGTGGTCTTGCGCCCAAACATGGCCCATGCGGCTGAGGATTTTGACTTAGAAAAGCCTAAGTACAGGCCATGCGCCCAAACAGATCCCATGCGCCCGGAAAATTGCCTTAGAAATTCTAAGTAGGGGCTCAGGCGCTCCAATAGTGCCCATACGCCCAAACTGTGCCTAAATATTCTAAGTGTTGCTCATGCGCCCAAGTATTCTCATGCGCCTAGGATAATGATGGTGCCCAAGTGTTTTCCCATGCGCCTAGGAGGCTCATGCGCCCAGGAGTGATTTGGAAATGCCTAAGTATAGAGGTCATACGCCTGAATAGTTGAAATGCGCCTAGGCAGTGCTCATGCGCCTGCATAGTCTTCATGCGCCTAGAACACTTAGCTGATTTTTCTGGAATTTTGGAGTGAGCAGAATTGTAGGGTTTGACCTTGGGTTGACCTGCTTATGCTATTTGATTATTTTATCCATGCCTTGTGTTTACTCTTATGTTCCTTATTATTATTATAATATGGCCTTATGTGGTTTGTTCATAATTATGAAGTATTATTAATCAAGTGAAAGATTAATACTAATAAAAAGTGGAACATAAAGAACGTAAGAAAGTCTTGCAAGCAAATTCACAATGAGGTTCACAACTGCTAGGTTATTAGCTCAACTGCGTGTGGTTTAGCTAACCCCAGAGGATACATAGGGTCAATCTTTAAGATTGAGGGGACCACTGTTACTGCCCGGTACTGGAGTCAGCATTAGTGCACCACGGATGGGGTCTATTTATAGACCTCAGGCCCAGTACCAGGTTTATGCGCATTATATGGGGGTATAGCACTTTGGTCCATATCGAAGTGAAAGATTAAAAAGGGTAAAAGGTTCAAGTGAACGGCCGTGGAAATGGTGAAGAAAGTTAATAATGATGATATTGAATATTAATTGAATGTATGTATGATGCATGAACACGTATGAAAGATTTGTGAAGTATTTTAAAGGGTATTTTCCTATATTAAGCTTACCAGGTATTTTCTAATGATTTTAAAACTAAAACTCACTCAGCAAAGCTAACTTTTATGCATTTTCAGTTGGCAGGTAATATTGCTGAGGATGGCACTCGGGGAGGCTACTCGTCGGGACTAGGCTGACATCCATTCATGAATATAACATTGTTGTTTTGTAATGCAAACTAATGATCTTTTATAACTATTAACAAATATGTATTGCTTAGCAACAGTGGTTATAAACTAATGAATGGCTTTTGATATTTAAGTTCCGCTGTAATGTTTGATAAATTATGAAATATTTTATAAATTGTGCTGTGAATGTCTAACTGTGAGGATTCCGGGAACGGGGCCTTACATTGTTACAAAGAAAGGTTATTCTCTCCATCCTCTCCCTTTCTAGGGCTTCTTCCTTCTTCTTCCTTCTTTCCTCCTCTTTGGCCAACCTTGCTGCTTCTTCTTTTTCTTTGTGCAGCAAGGTTGCCTTTTCTAGTTTCACAAGCTCATCAGTTGGGAGTAGAAGAGTTTCTTCATTGGCTACTCCCAGGCTGATGAGACTATCAATGATTTCCGCTCTCCTTTTATTGTTGAGACTTGCTTGGGCGGCTGCTGCTGCTTTGTTACTTGCAGCCAACAACTTTCCAGTATCAAGTCTGCCCTTCTTCTTTAGCTTCTCCAATCTTTCCTCTTCTAGTAGCTCCTCAGCAGTAAGCTTTCTCTTCCCCTTAGGATCAGAGGAAGATTCAGCCTTTGGGAACTCAGGTTCAGAAGATTCAGGTTGGAGTGAGGGTGCTTGAAGAGTGGTTCTTGTAAGAGAGGGGTTGTAAGGAAGTCCTCACTGTTAATCTCAGAGGCTAGTTCAAGGATTGCCTCTGTGATGAACAAATCACTGGACAATAAAGACAGTCCAATTATTCCTTCGGCAGCTTAGGTTTCTGCCTAGGAAGTAACTGGAACTGCATCACCTGTCCCATCCAAATCAGTTGCTGGGCCATCAGTCTGTACATCCCCTTTGAAGTTAATCTTGGGTTCAGTAGAGACTTTAGGTTGACCAACTTCTTCTTTATAGGTAGGTGGTGCATTCAGCCTTTGAAGCTCTTCAGCTCCAAAGTAGGCGACAGCTAGATCAGGGGAGGGCTGTTCAATGGAGGAGCTCAATAGAAATTTGGTTAGAAACCTATTAAGATCTATGAGCATCCTTTGGTCCACTTAAAAGGTAATGGGAGCTGGTTGAGAGAAGACTGTAGTAGGGTGATGCTGTTGGGGATAAAAGATAGATAAGGCATCAGGAGAAGTTGTTGCTATGGTGTAAGTGGGTTCCACATGATGTTGTTTCTGTACATTTTCCCCCTTTTTGGTAGCATCATCTTGAGAAGTAGATGAGCTGGAGGAAGAACTTAAAGAAACCTGGATAGGTACGTGCCTGACAGACTTCTCAATCTGTGTCTTAGCTAGTTTAGCCTTGAGATGTTCAATCTCAAGTTGCTGAGTGGTAGACCTGTCCTCTAAAGTCTTAACCTTTGATTCAAGGTTTGAGACTTTAGAAATTAGATCTTTGATAATAAGTTGCAGACTACCCTCATCTTCTTTTGAAGAATCATAGGGAGATGAGATAACATGCCTGGCATGTTCATCATCACCACCAGTAATGGTTTCTTGGCGCCCTGGATACCCTTCCCTACTGATGTCCTTTTCAGAAACATCAATTGGCAAGGTTGCCATAGACTCAGTCTCACTGATATCACCACTTTCCTGAGAGGCCAGTGAGACACTCTCAGTAGTGGCGGCTGAGTCTACATGAGTCACCTCCACACCAGTTGGACTCACCTCAGTTTGGCTTAACTGATGTTGGCTAGATATCAGAGGTTCCCTGGGGCTCAGTTGATCTTGAGAGAGGTATTGTAGATCAACATCATGGCCCTGATGGAACATGATATCCTTATCAGGTTGGATTAAAAGGTCAGTGAAGGATAGAGAGGTTAATTCTAATGACCTGGGACCTTGGTCAGCACCTAATGGCTCTTCTGTATTAGCAGATGTGCCAATTATGTGGCTGTCCCTTTTTGGTTGCTCAGGGGAGTGTTGGGACTCACCCTGAGGGCTAATGGCTTGGGTTTTGGGCTCATCAGGTTGAGACTGAGGAGACTCAACACTGATATTGAGGTTGATGGTGGAGGAAGGTGGGACCTCTGGCTGAGTGGGAGCCTTGAGTTCCACTCGAGCCCTTTCAGTGTGAATAGAGGGGACCTGATCAATCAGAGTTGATTGATCAGGGGTTTGCTCGGGGCGTCTGGTGTATGTAACCTTTATTGGGTGGGAAGAAGTAGTTGGCATTTGAGTGGGGAGGTCTGGTGTGGGTTCATCACCTGCTGGGCTTATAGGGATGTCACCAGGAGCCGTTGGCTCAAGCATACTTGGGAGAAGATCAGTGAATCTCCCTGTGAAATTGGTGGACACCTTCTTCAAGGTCTTAAAGATGCCCGACCTCATGTGAGGGACCATTAGAGTGTCTAAATGTTATAGTCTGTTCTGGTCCAGCTCACAGTTTATGATATGCTGAATAAACTTGGGATACGATTTCCTCGTAGATTGTTCAGCACAAACCTTGAATAGTTGAAGCGGAGGCCTTTTACCATTCCATGGACTAGGCAGCCCAGATCAGATGGGATTTGATCCCAACCCCCTGATTGTTGGATAGGCAGTGTAGAACGATGTGCAACAAGAATTTCCAGTTATAAGAGAAATTAAACTTGTAAACAGTGGACTTGTGCACATCACCACCATATCCCATCTGAGTGTATGTGGTTGCTAGCTCAGATTTGGCGAATTTAGTAGGGGCGCCTTCATCATGAAGCTCCAAATGCTCCCTGATGGTAGATTCAGAAATGATGATCTTTTGTCCGCTGATACTCGACCTGATGACCCTCTCATCATTCAGAGTTTCACAATGACCATTTGCCCAAAATTCGGTCATGTGATTAGAGTATATGGTGGGGTTTACAGTGAGGGTGGTAAAGTATGTGGAGTAGAACAGAAAATCGATGATGGGGGCAAAGTCAGCATCCTTAGAGGAATCAAGGATGGCGACTTGGTTATGTTGAGGATTGAGAGCCATTGTAATAAAGTATTGTTTGATTGAAGGAATTTCAGAGACAGTGAAGACGATAATGGGAGTGTTAGGTTTCAAAGGTGGTAAAAAGGTAAAGAAAAAGAGTCAGAAGTTTTAAATAGGGGGTAAAAGACCATACCGATAAGGTGAAAAGACAGTTTGGGTGTGTACTTGAGTACGACGGCAAGGTAGATAATTTAAAATATTCCAAAAAGATCTTAATCTTTAGTGGAGCCCAAAGGTTTCCATTACACAGTAAAAGTTTTCTTCCGAAGGGAAAGTTGCTTCCGAGAGAAAAGACTTCTTCCGAGAGGAAGTTAATAATCTTCGGAAATAAATTTGATCTATGATCAAATTTTCTTCCAAGGGTAAAAACTCTTCGGAAGAGAGTTCTAAAGTGAAGGAATTTACCTTCGGAAGATATAAAGATCTCTTCCGAGGGAAAATTTCTTTTCGGAAGAATTTCCACTTAATAGAAAAACTTAGTAACTGGGCTTAGATTGTAATTAGACAACATAAACAAGACACATTTTAAAAAGGTTTTCAAAAGAAATAAACTAGTTAATGTTAATCATCCCATGTTGGACCAAAAGAACCAATGAGCCTGATCAGAAAAACCTTTAAGTCCCACGGACATTACAACAACTGAAGTAGTCTGCAACAGCTGAAGACATCAGCTGATAACAAGGTCTGAAGACAAAGTCTGAAGCTAAAGAGCTGAAGACAAAGTCTGAAGTGAAAGAGCTGAAGACAAAGTCTGAAGTGAAAGAGCTGAAGACAAAGTCTGAAGTGAAAAAGCTGAAGACAAAGTCTGAAGACAAAAGCTGAAGACAAAGACTGAAGACCAAGTTTCAGATGATTGTCACAACAGCTGAAGAAGACCTCTTCAGTAGTTGTGATGGTTTCCTTTCAGTAGTTGTAGTTTCCTTTCTGTACTTGTAGTTTCAGTAGTTTTATGTTTCTTCGTGTACTTAGAATAATCTGAGATGTTCAGTTGTTGTGAACATTCTCAGCAGTTTGCTTACTTTCAGTAGTTTGTAATAATTCTGTTAGATGTCACTATCAAGTGACATCAGCAGACGTCACATTCCTATATATAAGGAATGCTGACCTAATTGTAATCTGTGCAGCTTAGGAAAACCTAGCAGCCGCCATACCGAAGCATATGTGCATGAATGTTATTATCCATTTGCAGAAAACCCTATTTCTATATAACCGTGTACTGTTCCATTGAATATTTATTGTGTTTTTGCTATATTTGCTTAATTCTTGCTCTAATTCCGCTGTGATTCAACTCTAATTGATCAAACTTAGATCACTGATCCTAACAAATGGTATCAGAGCGGGTTAATCATTGATCGGTTTAACAATTGATCATTGAAACTGCTATTTTGATATCTATAGTTTGATCGAATTAGCATATGTGCAAGAACTGGTTATAAAGATTGATTTTCTGCTGCTTCTGGTTATTTAATTTGAGTTTCTTCTTGGTTCTTATTGAGTTTGTTGTGTTTTTGTGCTAAATCTTTTGAAACTTGATTGATTTGGTTTGAATCTGAGAATGACTACTCCATCTAATGATCCTCACAATACTGGCTCCTCAACCAAGCCTCCGATGCTGGTTAGGAGTGAGTATAACATATGGCAACGAAGAATGCTCCATCACCTGTCTGTTAACAGTTCAGGTTGTTGGACATCTGTGGTTCACGGTCCACACAAGCCTATGGTGAACAATCCGGAGACCAATCAAATGGTTCCGAAGAAGAAGGAGCAATACTCAGATGAAGATCGTAAACTGTTTGAGATTGATGCTAAAGCCCATGGAATTCTGGCCATGGCACTGCCGAATGAAATCTATTCTGGGCTTATGCATCATGAAACTGCTCATGACCTCTGGAATGCTTTGAAGGAACAATTCGGAGGAACTGATGAGGTCTTAGCAAACAACAGAGAAATCCTCGCCCAACAATATGAGACATTCTCTCATAGGAAGGGTGAGACACTGACTCAACAGTTTGAGCGTTTCTCCTGCTTGATCTCTGAGCTGAAAATGGTCAAGCATGAGTATACTAACAGCCAGATGAACAACAGATTCCTCAGATCACTGCCTGAGAGATGGGACACATACACCATTGTCCTACGCTCCAGTGCAAATCTGGATAGCCTATCTCTCACCCAACTCCATAGGAAACTGCTTACATTTGAAAGAGAGATAGAGCAGAAAAGGAAACTGGCATCATCAGGAAAGCTCTCTGATGACTTTGTACCAGGTAACACTGCCTTGGTCGGTCATGAGTCAGAATATGCTGGATCAGAAAGTCATTATGATGAGCATATAGATTTCTCTTCAAACAGTTCTGATCATGCATTTGTTGGTGTTGACAGTCATTCTGGGTGTAATAGTGATAATTTATGCTTTATCATGGATGATTTGCAGGGTATTGCTGATGATGATTTAGAAGAGATGGATATTTTGAGCCAAATGGCCCTGATCAATATCAGATCTCAAAAGTTCTACAAGAGAACTGGTAGGAAATTTCCAGGACTCTCTGGCAAAACCAAAGTTGGTTTTGACAAGAGTAAGTTGAGGTGTCACAAATGCCACAGGCTTGGGCACTTTGCAAGAGAGTGTAGATCAACTGGATCTAACTCCTCTGCACCCTTTGTGACCTTTCCAAGCAATAGTTCACAAAACAAAGGGCAACATCCTGCTAGTTCTGGTCATCACTCACAACCTCAATCTCCTGCATACTTTGTCCCTCAGGGTCCAATGCCATACCCTTATCCCTGCTATTACATGCCACAGCCAAATCCAGTTCATGTCCCTATAGTACAACAACCTCAAGCCCTACCTGAGCCTCAACCATCTCCATCACAATCTCAACCTCATCACAGCTTCTTCACACCAGGAGTTGTTGACTGGAGCAGCTTACCAGATGATCTTTCTGGTTTCAATGAGCAATTATCTGCTGGTGCTGGTCAACATGGTGGTGAACATCCTTTTGGGAATCTTGCTCTCATGGCCCTGGAGTCTACTGAGGGTTCCTGCTCAGATGCTTCATCTTCACAGGTAACCCAGATATCTTCTGAGGCTAAAGCCAAGTTATGTTCTGAATCATGCATAGCTGCCTTTGTCTCTATTAGAGAGGCAAATGTAGCTTTAATCAATCAAAATCTTGAGCTTGAGAAAACTATTTCCAAAAGAAAAGATGAGTATGTGTCTGCACTTAATGACAAAGATGATGAGATTTAAAAGCTTAAATGCCAACTTAATGATGAAAAGGCTAAGGTAGAGGTCATACTCGAGAACCACAGAAGTCTCAAAGAGACACTTGCAGCTACCCAAGTTGAGTGTGACCGATGGGTAACATCCTGCAAGGGATTTGAAATGCTTCTCAGCAAGCAAACAGCTTCAAATGTGAAGTTTGGAATAGGTTACAATCATACTGCACCACCTACTGATTTTACTTCAAAATCAATAGTAAAATCTGAAGGTGAAAGTAATTTCCAAACCACATCATCATGTGATTCATCCTCAAATGATAATACAAAATTAGAGGATGAAGTCAGTGTTAAGATCTCAGCAAATCAATTGCCTGATGGATTAAATGCTGATAAACACATGAAGCTGAGAAATTCAGATGTTGTTCCTCAAAGTACTCCAAGTACTGAAGGGCAAGTCACAACATCTGAAAAGCATTTCAAATCTGATGAAATAAAAGGATTAACAACTGCTGAGGAATCTATCATACGGTCTTTCAGGACGGATAGAGAACAGCTGAAGAACAAGTCTTCAGTTGTTACCAATCCTTCAGTACTTAACACAAGTACTGAAAGGAGGAAAGGACTGAAGATCACACCTTCAGTAGTTTCCACTTCAGCAGTTGATCAATCCAAGATGAAGAATAAGCCATGTGAAATATGTGGTAAATTCAATCATCTATCTGATGAATGCTGGTACAAAAAGGGTTCCAAACTCAACAGAGATAAGCTCATTAAAGAAGAGATAAATAAAATGAAAAATGAGTTTGAAACCAAGTTTGTACCACAGTCATCTCAAACTGATAAACCCAAGTCCTCACCAAAATCCAAAAAGAAGGATGGGGTTTATCAGAAAACAGCTGATAGTGTTCCTCATGATAAACATCAGACGAAGTCTGTGAATTTCAAGAAGGTGGAAATGGTGGGTCACAGGAACTCATCAAAAACAAGTACTGATGTGTCAAATGAGCTGAAGGCTTTAGCAACAAATCAGACACAACTTGTTATGATGGTTCAGCATTTGTTGGGGAGAGTTAACCAACTAGATGCACCTGTGATCAAACCACTGAAAAGGAAATCAAAGCACAAAAAGGCTACTCAGGGAGATGAGTCCCCTGAGGATGCCCCTGTAACACCAATACAGGAAACACTTACTGGTTCTAACCCCCCAGTAGTGTCCAAGACTCCACCAACCCTAGCCGCTCATGCATCCTCTCAACAGGATCCTGATGCAACCATAATTGGGGATACCACAATACTAGAACCTATCTCAATTGAGAAGGTTACCATTGAAGAGCACCAGTCACCCCGGGTGCAATCTGCTTCAACCCTATCTCCAAATGCAACCGCCCCTCAAAGCCCAACATTTATTGTTGCACAAGTGTTGAGTCAGCTGCATTCCTCTCCTCCTCCCCAGACAGCAATTACAATGGGGAGAACCTCAACAGCTGAGGAAGAGGACCAAAATGCTGCTGATAACCCACAGCACAGGGGTTATAATGTTCAATCTCCCCGTGTAGAGGAGGAGGTTAGAACATCTGGTGAGGCCGCCACTTCTACTGATTCAGCAAATGAACAGGATGAAGTTGGTAACATCTCTAAGACCTCACCAGAGGCAACTGCCGATGAAGGACTCAGTCCTGAGGCAGGAAGTCCCCAGAACCAAGAACAAGGGGCACATGCTACAACTGATCTACACTCAGGGCATGTACATCCTGATTCAATCAGGAGGTCAGGTGATTCAGCAAAAACTGATGATGACCTGGGCTTTTTCTATGATGTCTTAGCCCATAACACAATCCTTGAGGCTGAGGTGAGCAGACTCAAAGAACTGCTTGCCAAAATGTCTCAGGATCAAAGTCCATCTGCCCCAATAAACCCATAGATGGCACCTTCATCAGAAGGTTTACCAAACACTCAGCCACTACACTCAACTGAGCCACCAGCCACTGTTTTTGGCACCACCTCTCAGGGACAGAACCCCTCTGAGCAGATGGTTGCTACCTTTCAAAATTCCTTATCTCTCATCACTCCCATCATCAATGAGATTGTGCATAAAGCCATTGATGAGAGGATTTCCTCAAATCTACAAACACTTGTTGATGATGCTGTGCAAAGGAAGCTTTCTGCCATTCAAACCCCTGAACCCAATGCACCCAAAAAGGGGGAGTCTAAGGCAGTGAAAGAACGGAAAAGAAAGAGAGTGGAAAATAAGAAATAAGAGAAAGAAAAGGAAAAACAGCTGATCACATACAAAAGAAAGAAAAGTGCTGAAACTCAAAAGCCTGATGAAGAGAAATCATTGGAAGATCTGATTAAAGAAGCTGATGAAGCTCACAACAGATCAATGGACAGAATAATAGATCAACTCTTCAGACAGGGCTTTGATACAGCCACATTAGACACTGAGATCAGAAAGCTGGAGATTGAAGAGATACAAGAAAGATGGGCCAGTTATAGTGTGATGGAAAGGGAGAGGTTGGAAATAATGATCAGGTTTACTGCTAAATACTTGGGAAGATCATTAATTGAGATTAAATCATGGACCAGAGACAGTATTCTGGCAATAACCACCAGAATCTGTACTTCTGAAGCATTCAACAAGGGGTTAATTATCGAAGCACTAGATGAAGCAGGTGCTGGGAAGAGAACTGATATGGCCAAGCTTTCCAAAGCCAAACTCACCATAAAAATGCTAGATCAGCCTTCCCAAACTCCCTCTCAAAAACAACCAACCCCACAACTCTCCAAATCAACTCAACCCTCAAAACCAACTCCCTTACCCCAAAAACCACCTCAAACCACATCCAGTGATGCACCCAGAAGGAGGAGAAGGGTGTTGAGGATGGTAGAAGATGAAGAAGAAGATGATGAAGAAGATAGTCTGCCAATCTCTGCTGTTCTGAAATTACCTGAGCCCAGAAGTCAACAAATGATCACACCAGACTTTCAGAGGCAAATGGTGAAAGTTAAGATTGAAGAAGAAGAACAGCAGAAACAGCACGATGAGCAACTTTTGAAGATAATTGACAAAGAGTTTCCTCAGTCATCATCTATACAAGCCATGAAGAAACATGCTCAAAGGTTGTATGCTCTCAGGTATACCTTTCAATATCAAAAGGAGAGAGTAAGGATTTGGCCAGACCCCAGGGTTAGTTCTAGAATTCATAAGAAATCCATACCAAGTAGATACAATGGCCAAGTGAGAAAGACCATAGATGCTGCTATTATGTTGGCCATTGTAGTCTCACCCTGGGAAATACTTGAAGACTTCAAGAGAGCCTACAAGTCAAAGATGACCCCTCAAAGTCTAATGGAGAACAAAATGGTCAAGAAGGGGTTGTTATACAAGAGGCTTGAAGAGATCAAGAAAAATGAACTCCAGTTGTTATTAGAAGGGACTCACCTAGATGAATTTGCTTACAGTGAGATAACAACTGTTGAGTTGAAAAATGGAAAGACGATAAAGTACTTATCAGAGTACTATGGCCCAGAGTTCTTCTTCGAAGGAGAAGCAGAAGAACTCACTAAGGAGGAACAAGTTGTTCATCTTGAGGCCTACGTCAGAGAGTCTTATAGACTCATCAATGGGAAGTAGGTTTCATGGTTGGGATAACGGCTCTGTGTCCAGTTCCCCAAGACAGAGTTCCCTTCCATCCTTTGACATTCACATCTACTGAAACCTGTTCCCTGGCCTGTGCTTATCCGATATCTCTAAAGCTGATCAAGAGAGTATTTCTGCCAAGAATAAGTGGGACCTCAATAAGCTTAAAGGTTTTGGCTGCATTGGTTCAGGGGGAGTTTGTTGGACCAAAAGAACCAATGAGCCTGATCAGAAAAACCTTTAAGTCCCACGGACATTACAACAACTGAAGTAGTCTGCAACAGCTGAAGACATCAGCTGATAACAAGGTCTGAAGACAAAGTCTGAAGCTAAAGAGCTGAAGACAAAGTCTGAAGTGAAAGAGCTGAAGACAAAGTCTGAAGTGAAAGAGCTGAAGACAAAGTCTGAAGTGAAAAAGCTGAAGACAAAGTCTGAAGACAAAAGCTGAAGACAAAGACTGAAGACCAAGTTTCAGATGATTGTCACAACAGCTGAAGAAGACCTCTTCAGTAGTTGTGATGGTTTCCTTTCAGTAGTTGTAGTTTCCTTTCTGTACTTGTAGTTTCAGTAGTTTTATGTTTCTTCGTGTACTTAGAATAATCTGAGATGTTCAGTTGTTGTGAACATTCTCAGCAGTTTGCTTACTTTCAGTAGTTTGTAATAATTCTGTTAGATGTCACTATCAAGTGACATCAGCAGACGTCACATTCCTATATATAAGGAATGCTGACCTAATTGTAATCTGTGCAGCTTAGGAAAACCTAGCAGCCGCCATACCGAAGCATGTGTGCATGAATGTTATTATCCCTTTGCAGAAAACCCTATTTCTATATAACCGTGTACTGTTCCATTGAATATTTATTGTGTTTTTGCTATATTTGCTTAATTCTTGCTCTAATTCCGCTGTGATTCAACTCTAATTGATCAAACTTAGATCACTGATCCTAACATCCCAATAGTTGTCATTAAGTATTTAAATCTTTGTTCATCAAAGGCTTTGGTGAACAAGTCAGCATATTGTTCATTTGAATTAACTTTTACTAGTTTAATCAAGTGTTTCTCATGAATATCTCTAATGAAATGATACCTGATGTCAATGTGCCTTGTCTTGGAGTGCTTGACTGGATTTTTTGTAATGGAAATAGCACTCGTGTTGTCTATGTGGATAGGAGTATTCATGAAGTTAAATCCATAGTCTAACATCTGATTTTGAATCCATAGCAGTTGAACATAGCAGCTCGTAGCAGCAATGTATTCAGCTTCAACAGTTGATGTAAAGACATATGATTGCTTCTTGCATTGCCAGGAAATAATCTTTCCACCAAGAAATTAACATCCTCCTGATGTGGATTTCTTGTTAATGTTGCAGCCACCATAATCACTATCAGAGTACCCATAGAGATTGAAATCCTTATTCTTAGGATACCAGAGACCCAGTTTGGGAGCTCCTTTGAGGTATCTAAGAATCCTTTTGAAGGCAATTAGGTGAGACACCTTGGGAGTAGCCTGATATCTTGCATAGATGCAAGTTGCAAACATGATATCAGGTCTACTAGCAGTGAGATACATCATAGATCCAACAATTGCCCTGTACTGATGCTGATCAGTATCCTCCCCTCGGAATCAGGACATAGATTGTGATTTCTGGGTATAGGTGTCTTGGTTGTCTTACAATCTTTCATCTTAAATCTTTCTAAGATGTCATTGACATACTTAGACTGGTTGATAAAGAATCCTTCTTCCATCTGCTTCACTTGAATCCCAAGAAAGAAATCCATCTTTCCTATGGAGCTCATCTCAAATTTCTTTCTCATAATGCTTTCAAAGTCTTTGCACATTTAGTCATTTAAGGAACCAAATATGATGTCATCGACATAGACTTGAACAAGCAGCATGTCCTTCCCAGATTCTTTATAAACAATGTCTTGTCTATGGTGCCTTTGGTGTAGCCGTTTTTGAGGAGAAACTGAGACAAAGTCTCATACCACAGCCTAGGTGCTTGATGCAGCCCATAAAGAGCTTTATCCAATTTGCACACATAGTTGGGATGCTGTGGGTCTTCAAATCCAGGTGGCTGACACATATAGACTTCTCTGTCTATATTCCCATACAAAAATGCACATTTGACATCAAGTTGATAGACTGTGAAGTTCTTGGATGCTACAAAAGCAAGGAAGATTCGTACAGCTTCAAGTCTTATAACAGGTGCAAAGACATTAGTGTAATCTATGCCTTCTTCCTGTGTGTATCCTTGAACAACAAGTCTTGCTTTATTCTTGATGATCAAACCTCTATCATCTCTTTTGTTTCTAAACACCCACTTGGTGCCAATATGGACTTGGCCAGGTGGCAAAGGACATAGGTTCCATACCTTTTGCCTCTTGAATTGAAGCAATTCCTCTTGCATAGCTTCAATCCAATTGTTGTCCTTGAGGGCTTCTTCCACCTTCTTTGGTTCCAATTGAGAGAGAAAGCACGAGTACAAGCATACATTCCCATTGTGGGTCTGACTTCTTGTTCTCACATCTTCTGATACATCCCCAATGATGTTTTCAGCTGGATGAGTGTTGTGAATCCTGAGCCCAGGAATTACATCTAATTGCATAGATAGGTCTAGGTTTGAGAAGTTTTGCTCAGAACTTCGAACACCTTCTCCAGCTAATGTCTCATATTCATTAAATGAGGACTGATTGAATGAATGAATGACATCATCAATGGTAGTATGTTGTGAAGCAGCATCAACAGTTGAATGTTCCTCCATGTCATTGTCTTCATCAGCTTGGTGTTGAGTGCTTGAATTATCAACCTCTGGGTTATGAGGCTCAGTGAGCTGACAATTTGTTGAAGCTCTTTTGTTTCCTGAGATACTCATGCTTTCAGGACTTTCAACAGTAGGAGCTTGTTCTTCATTTCTTCTTGGAGAACTAGAAATAGGTCTGGGTAACTCAAACAGTTGATCTTCATATGGGTCACTTTGAGTTCCTGTTCCAGCTAAAACATTCTCATAAGATGGTTTAGAATAGTTTGGAAACAATTCTAAATAAAAATTGTATTCAGGTCCATTCCCTCTAACACGAGGAGTGTGCTCATTAACAACAATGTTGGATGATTCCTCAAACTGTTGAGTTTTGATATTATACACTCTATAAGCAATAGAGGTAGAGGAATATCCAACAAAGATAACATCATCCAACTTTTTAACAAATTTTGCTAAATTGTCCTTTGTGTTGAGTATGGTACACCTGCTGTCAAAAGACCTAAGAAAGCTAATGAACGGTGGCGTCTTGTTCCATAGCTCATAAGGGGTCTTCCTATGAGGCTTAACAATGAGAACTCTATTTTGCACATAACATGCAGTGCTAACTGCCTCTGTTCAGAAAGTTAGAGGCAGCTTTGAATCAGCTAACATTGTTCTTGCAGCCTTAATAAGTGTCTTGTTCCTCCTCTCAACAACACCATTCTGTTGAGGAGTTATAGGAGCACTATATTGTCTGGCAATCCCTTTTGAGTTACAGAATAAGTCAAGAACTTGATTCTTAAACTCAGTCCCTTGATCACTTCTAATAATTTTTACCTTGTGATCCTTTTGATTTTCAATTTTAAGAATAAAAGATTTTAAAGTTTTAGCCGTTTCATCTTTAGTTATTAAAAAGAATACCCAAGTGAATCTTGTAAAATAATCAACAATCACAGGGCAGTATGATTTCCTTCCAATGCTCATTATACTTGTGGGACCAAAAAGATCCATGTGCAATAAGTGTAATGGAGTGGTGATAGAGTAACCTCTTTGAATTTGTGAGTGACCTTGTGTTGTTTTCCTTTCAGGCAAGCAACACAGTTGTCTTTACAGAAAAACTTCTTTTTAGGCACACCATGTACCAAATTATTTTTAACCAAGTTGTTCATGGTCTTAAAATTAACATGGCACATTCTTTTATGCCAAAGAGTTGACTCATCACCATTGGCTTTGGAAAGAACGCATTATACTTCACCCAGTGGGGAAGCATTATTCATATCCAGCTTGTACATATCCCCTCTCCTGGGAGATCTAAGAAGCACTAATTCCTGAGGAATTGTCATCCCGGGTTTGAGGATAATACACTCATGTTCTGTGAAAAGCATTTGGTGCTTTTGATCACAGAATTAAGAAACACTTAACACATTGTGTTCAAGCTGTTTGACAAAGTTTACTTTGTCAACTTTTAACTTACCATTGGATACACTACCTCTACCAGAAATGTATCCTTCGGCTTCACCTCCAAACTGAACAGGACCTCCATCAAAATGTTCAAATTGTTGAAGAAGAGATCTGTTCCCTGTCATATGCCTGGAGCATCCGCTATCCACAATCCATATATTTCCACTCTTGTCATGTGGATGTCCCTGCACATAAAGTGAGATGATTAGTTACTATTTGAAACCCAAGCCTTGTTGGTCTTGGGTTCTTCCAATGTAGATGATTTAATTGAACCAAAGTATAGGCAAGTGGGTTCAATTTGTGTTTGTGAAGAAGAGGTAGTGGCTGCAACATCTGTTATGTTCTTCCATACCATCCTATGGTTGACTAGTGTAGATGATCCTGAAGAGGATTGAGCAGCATGACCTTCTCGAGACTACTTTCTTTTCAAAAGATTTCAAAGGATTCTTTTTGTTCCTTTGTTACTCTTGATGGGGTGTGATGGCTATTTGTTCTTGCACTCCTTTTCTTCAACAGCTTTCCCTTTTAACTTTTGATCCTTCAGTTGGACAGGAATGTTGGTACTACATTCCTTTCCTGAGTCAGAGTTTTCAACTACTTGGAATCCGGCTGAAATGAATACGCCCTTTTGTCTGGGATCTATCTTTATCCTAAACTCAGTCACCTTTTTGGTAGATTTCTTTGCTGCCTTGATTTTGTTCTTTCTCTCTTTGGTAGTTAGGGGTAGGACGTTAGCGGTGGGAATAAGGTTTTCTACTTTATCCTTCCCTGTGGTGGTCACCATAGTTGCATCATTCTTTTGCTCATTGGGTAGTGGGTCAGCAGTTGGAACCTCTTGCTCATGAGTACCACATCTTGGCTGTCTAATAGGCACATAAGAGTGTGGTGGAGCAATTTCATTAGTTCCCAACCCACTTTTGTTTTGATAACACACCTTTGAGTGGGAGGATGATGCAATGATGGTGTTGAAGTTATGCTCTTCAATAGCATACTTCTTTGCTTTAGCCTCAGCTATTACTAGCTGGGCTTGAACCTCAGTCAACTTAGAAATCAAATCCTTTATTTGAGCCCTGTAGTTTATGTGTTCATGTTTTAAAGAGGAAACAATTTTCTCTAACTCTTCAATTTTGAGTTTATAGTTAGATTCTGCTCTCTTGAAAGCAGATATAGGATGTTTAAGGACTCAATATCTGATTTTATTTCCATGTTGTAGTCCTGATAAAGTTTAACCTTAGCAATACAAGCTGGAGTACAGAGGTTTTCATATACCTTGCTGTCTTCAGTTCCAGCCATGAGAGCTTGAGCAGGAGTGACATCTTGCACCATAAAGCTCCAGTCAACCTCTTGAGCAACAGCCGCAGTTTGCTACTTAGTAGGTTTTGGTGCAGCCCTTGAGGTGGTAGGATGTTGGGAGGCTTGAGTTGCTCCAGGATTGGATCTTGGAGCTTTGCATTCCCCTACAAAGTGACCAAGCTGGTTACAGTTGTAACACTTGGCTTTGCTTTTATCAAATCCAAATTTGTTGTTGGTTGGATTCTGAGGGAACTTCCTTCCTATTCTTTTGAAGAACTTGTTTGCTCTGTAGGTGAGGAGAGCCATCTGTTGGACAATGTCCATGTACTCAATATCATCTGGGCTAAAGCACTCTAGATCATCAAAGCAGAATTGAAAATCTCCAGAGTGTTCACTTCCTGAGACAAAGGCACAACTATCCTAAAAAGGAGTGTGTTGAGCCTGTTGAGACCTGGGTGTCTCAGGGAAAGTGATGTATGGCCTAGAGGAAGATGATGGCTGTTGGGGATAGTTTAGGTACAACTGAGGTTGTCTTGATCCTTCAGCAACATGTAGAGCATTGCTGACAGCAGGATTTGAGGGTCGGATCATCTGTTGGCTTTTCTGAGTCTATATCTCCATACGATATCCATCAAGGATTCCGTACAGTTCGGTCATGGTGAGAGTGTTAAGATTTTCAGTTCTCTTGATAGAAACACAATAGAAAGTGCATTCATGAGGAAGTGCACTCATGAATTTCCTTACAATGCCTCTCTTCTGAAGATCCACTCTCATAGACTGAAGAGAGGTGATCAAGTTCATGTACCTGAAGTATTGTTGGCTCAAGGTCTCACCAACGATATATGTGAAGTTTTCAAACTTCTGCTTCAGTACATCCTTCTTGGACTCCTTGGATTCAGTGGAACCTGAGTACATCAGCTTCAAAGCATCAAAGAGTTCTTTGGCTGACTCGCATTGCTGAAAGCCAACCATTATGGAGTTTGGTATGGTTGTATGCAAAACAGTCATTGCTTTGCAGTCAATGTCTATTTTCTTGAAGTCTTCAGCAGAGTAGTCTTCAACGGCCTTCTCTATCATGGCACCATTACCCGTTAGGGATGCTACCTTAGGAAGGTAAGGACCATGAGTGATAGATTTCCACATACGGCTATCTCGATACTTGATGAACCCTTCAATACGTTTGCACCAAGTTCCAAAATCATCAGGAGTAATGATAGGAGCCTTGGTCATGGTTCCTATTTCAGACTCAGAGAATTTCTGGTTAAGATCCATTAAAGTGAAGTGAGTGAGTGTGAAGAAGCAAGGGTCATTTGGGATGGTTAGATCTCATAATCAAGAGCCTGGATGCTCTGATACCAATTGTAGGATCGGTTTTGACTCTAAACACAGAACTCACTAAGTCTCACTTGATCGATAAAACACAGAATCTCAAACTGAAGTTGATAATAATATACGAAGTTAATGAACAAGAGAATGGTTTTCAAGATACTTGTATATATTACTTCTCAACTTAGTATTACAAGACTCTTAAGCTCATGTTACTTAAGTTACAATAAGAAACTATATATACTACTATCTATAGCCGGTTATGCTTGGAAAACCAGCTGGAATCTACAACTAGACAAATACTATATTGCTAGAAGTAAAGTGTCTAAGATAACATAATATCCTAGATAAGGTAGTCATGACAGGTACATGACTTACCTTTTGTCACCAACTAAGGATGGCATCTGTACTAAGTTGAAAAGGTGAACAGTGGATTAAAGTGTGGTCAACTATATGGGTTAGGAAAAGCACCATACAGTGTATCAGAGTCTGTCAGACAGACCATACTTATGTCCACTGGTTCATAGTTGATTCTTCCGAAGCTAAACGGCTTCGAAAGAATAAGTTCTTCCGAAGCTAAACGGCTTCGGAAGAATAAGTTCTTCCGAGGCCATTTATACTTCGGAAGAAACAACTTCTTCTGAATCTTCTACAGGTCTTTATGACTTTCTTCTTCGGAAGACTTTGTCTTGGATCTTCTAAGTGTGAATGCTTTGGAAGGAGAACTGCTTGGTCTCAGAAGACTTTGTTCTATCCTTCGGAAGTTCTTCATATACCTCAGAAGGAAAACTACTTAGTCTCAGAAGATTTAGTTTTTCCCCCGGAAGCTCTTCAGACATAATGCTTCAGAAGATCTTTGACATAACTGTGGAAGAGTAGTTTTGTCTTCGGAAGACTTCTTCAACTTGTACACAAAATTGTTCTAAGTGTTGTTTTGGTTGCACCAGCCTCATATAATCCAACACCACGGCTCCACCACAGCCTGCACATCACTACCACCACAGCCTGCCCACCACCACCATTAGCTCCCCATCACCGCCAGTACAACCTCCCATCACCATCACGCCCACCTATCACCGCCACCACGACCTCCCCTCACCCTATCGCAGCCTCCCCAACTCCGCCACCGTAGCCCCCAACGCCGCCACAGCAGCCCCAACGCCACCACCACAACCGTCATGCCACCACCATAGCCCCAATTCGCCACCACCATAGTTCATTCTCCACCACTATAGCCTCTATCACAACCTCCACAGGGCTGAGCTCTCAAAACACCTTACCGTGGAATGGTGATGAAATCTAGGGTTTGTGTGTATGTGTGACAATAAGAGAGGGAGAGAGAGAGAGAGTGTGTGTGTGTGTGTGTGTTTGGTGTTGATGTTGTGGTGATGGGTAGTTCCGGTGGTGGTGATGGCGGTTCCGGTGGTGGTGATGGCGGTTCCGGTGGTGGTGATGTTTAACTATGGTAGTGGTGGTGATAGAGAGATAAGAGAGATAATGTGTGTGTATTTGTTTTTGGTAGGGGTGTTTGGTGAGATGAAGGTGAAGAATCTTTTTTATTTTTTAAATTTTGAAGGGTAGTCTTTTAAAAAAAAACTCCAATAGAAAAACTAATGGCGTTAGCATTCAGGATTCAAATTGAAGAAAAAAATAAAAAGTCAGGGGACATAATGACGTTTTTAAATTTTAGGGATGTAACTAGTTATTTTTGGGAAATGTCAGGGATGCAAATAGTAATTTACTCTAATAATAATAATAATATTGTGATGGATGGATGAATCTTGGATAGTGATGTGTATGGTCCTCCGTCTTTAAGATTGCTCACACTTATTCTTAAAACTAGCAATTTTTTATTGAATTTATATCTATATATCTATATATAATACTAAAAGAGTAATTTATGAGTACACTTGACATATTTTTAGGCCACCTAAGTTTATTTTTTCCATCTCTCTCTTCTCCTAAATAATTACCTAAATTAAAAAATATTAAATAATTTTAATTCTTTTTTAGATTAATTTTTTAATAAATTAAGAAAGATGTCTTTGTATTAATGTTATTTCTAGAAAATAATTTTTATAAATAAGAATTTTTTTACAAACATCTAACTTTTTTTTAAAATATAAAATATTTTAAAATTGGTGCTTTTAAAAAGTAATTTTTTTATAAACTAAAAATAATTAAAATTAGGAGTTATAATAAAAAAAATTTAAAAAACGTCATTTTTAATGTGGTTTGTTTTGAAAAAAATGTTTAAATTTTTTGAAAACAAGTTTAAAAACAAAAGCTTAAAAATTGATATCATTATTTTATTACTTATAGTTATCACTCATACGTAATTTTAAACATATCTTATTTTACAATATCATTTTATACTTCATAAATTTTTATTATATTTAATATTTTATTTTTTCAACCCGTATAATACACGGGTTAACTAAAGTTAGTATCAAATAAATAATAATCAATAACTAATCAGTGATATTATGAACATTCATATCCCGATCCAACCCGATTCAATACAATATCCCTATATTTGATTACAGGGTCAAAATAATTCAAAATTGATGTAATTATTACACATAACTTTTCAGTGTATATTATTCAAATCTTAATTTTTTCATACTAATATACTCACACCCACTCAATATTTAGCTCACGATTTGACCTATCAAAAGGATTCCTTTTAAGTCTAAAAGAAGACAGTTTACTTTGGATGTGTATTTCGCTATGACAATAAACAAAAATTAAAGTTAGTCTCTGTTAAGAGTCGGTTTATACTTAAAAGAGCTTATTTTTACGTATGGTCAACTTTATGTCGTATTGTCACAAGTTAAAAGTAAAAATGAATTGAAACTCTTAACTTTAGATAATGAGAGCAAACCTACTAATGTTATTGCAAATGTAGTTTATAAGGATGTTTTTACTAATTTGTAACCTTATAATTGAAAATGTTATGTTTTATTTAATATATAACACACTTGGTTTTATTTATGCTTTTATGTTATTTAATAATTTACTCTCCACCTTTCGTGTAATACACGGGTAACTAAAGCTAGTAGAATAGATATATATTTAAAGAAGGGAACGAATATTAGCACTCACTTATTATGATAACCGTGTTAACTTCATAAAGATCAAGCGAAATCATTATTTTTTTAATTAGAATAACATCATTACATATGTGCAACGTTATGTTCTTTTATGTATATGCGTAAATTCACAAGTGTAAAAAAGATTTGACTGGTGTAAGTATTTACGAAGGTGTAAGTAACTTATACTAGTCATAACTTTTTTACACTTGTGAATTTACACTTATACATAAAAAAACATAAATGTTGTATATGTGTAATGATGTTATTCCAACAAAGAAAAATAATAATTTTGATTGATCTTGATGAAGTTAACACAGTTATCGCAATAAAAGAGGGTTAACATTCGTTCTGCACCCTATATATATATATATATATATATATATATGTATATGTATATATGTATGTGTGTGTGTGTGTGTGCGTGTGTGAATTGTTCTCGTGGTATGTTTATGTTGCAGTTTTGGTTTTTTACATGAACAAGAAAAGGTTGTGGAAAGTAATTTTATGAAACTTTATTAGAAAGATTAGCGTAAGCTAGTGTCAAGGATCAAATGGGTTACGTTTAAATGAACAGTGATGACTAGAGGTGTAATTTTCTCAAACCTATGGAACAAAGTTGGAATATAGACATGTCAAAAGGACCATTGGTGTAATTCTTTTAAAAATTAAGTATACTTAGATAAAATTTGGTTGCTTTCAACTTAATTAGCTAAACATATGTATTGTTCAATTATGAAAAGTTGACTTCATTCTATTTCGCTACCACTGACGGTCATTGCTCTTTATTGATGTCGTGTGTTACTTATCATATGTTGATGTTGCTATGTGTCATTTTTGTTACTCTAATACTATAGCATATTCCTTAATGTTTATACTCTCTAATAATGTAGCATGTTCTTTAATGTCTCTACTCTCATATCTATTCTTCTTGTTTACTTTTTCTTCTTATTTTGTATTTGATCGTGACGTTTGAAAATTTTCTTGATTTACCGCAAGTAGACAATCCAGTCCTAATGTATTTATACTTAGACAACCATGTAAAAAGATTTACCATGATTTCTTTTTGCAAGATTTAGGTTTTTATTTATAATCAATCTAGTTGAATTTTTGTATATCATGCCTATCTTAAAGGAAAAAAAACTAAGGTTTTCATATTATTTACGTATAATGTTAAATTTTATTGAATCATATTGATTGCAATCAGACATAGTCAAGGATAATTTTAGTAATTAATCAACTCTAGACATATATATGTAATTCCATAAGTGGAATACAGTCATTTTACAATCATTACACACAAACATTCTATTTGTCAGTCTTATTTTAGTATCAGAGTCAATCGTTATGCACCATCATCATTACCGTCGTCACAATCGTGCTTCCCTCATCCCACAAAGTAGGCATCATCTGCTAAAAATCAAAGTACACAGGCTACCGTCATCACTATTTATCATTGTACCACACCGTTGCCGCTAATCATCGTCACTCATCGCTACTTATCACAACAGTTGTTGTTGTCCATCACGTGAAAGTCATAACTTTCACCTTTTCCTCAATACTCTACAATCGTAAATTAATTACAATCACGACTTTACAAGCTGGTTATGTTCTTCTTTACAATCGATATTGACTATTGTTCTTAAAAATATGTCTGGCTTCTTTAGTGGTTTGTCAAAAACTTTCATCATCAATTAGTTTTGCATGGAAGTTTTAGCGCAAGTTACACCAAGTTTGCATAAAATTTCACTGTCCTTCACATGAAAGCCCACTTGCATACGAAACTCCTACATGAAAGTTTAGTTTCGTGCATAAATTACTTTACACAAAAACTACAAGATTCGTGTGATTTAGCACAAAAGTCTAGTTTAGCACACAAGTATCTAGTGAAGCCATAACTTTTGCATATTGGATATTTACAACAATATAGATTCTATAGCTGTTTTTACATTAACTGAAAAGGCAACACTCAATTTCCACTTGTTTGTCTTCACTCTTTTTCCAAATAGACTATGGCTATTTGAAAACAAATATTGAGACATTTATTATCACATCAACCTATTTAGTTATGTCAACAAGTCCATACCATGTTCTCACAAAGTTGTTCACATATGTATTTGGTGGAGCTACTAAACCCGGTTGAATCTGGATTACCCTATATAGATCTCTAGTGATGCTCATGTTCAGATGACCATAATTTCAATAATTTATGATACCTCGTTATCTCATGTTCAAGGTGCCACATCTCGTGACTTATAGGATTATCTTGCTAGTACATACGCTTCACTGAATGCCTCAAGATAATATACACTTACTACACGACTTCTTAAGCTTCAGGTGAAAGAACATGAGAGAACCTTTGCTTATCAATAGTGCACAAGAATATGCATCTACTTTCCTAACATTGATGGCTGGTTCAAAATAAGGATATTGTCTTGTTTGTTGTTTCAAGTCTCTGCGAATGATACAATGCTTTAAAATATATGATACAAGGCTTTAAAATATAAAATTCTTGCAAGATCGCCTCCTCTCACATTTAGTGAACTATATGGCTTTTTGAGTGATCATGACTGTACAAAGACCAAACCTCCATAGCATGTACAACCATTGTTTTCACTGCCACAACACATCGCTCTACTAGCTCGGTTTCTATAACTGCTTATTAGCCACCGCGACAACTCTTAACTCTTTAGCAAATGGCTTCTAAATTTGGCTATCAGCTTATTTCAACAATTTCAACAGCTAATCAATCATGGTTACATTCTGGCACACCCCAACCTTAACGGCGGAAACGTCGAGATGTGAGGGTTAAGATTGTTCACAGCCACATAACACTACCATAAATTGTAAATATAAAAATTCATAAGTTGAAATAAACATTACAACCAAATGTCTCAACAAACAAGAATAAACAAAGTTCAATTTTCAAGTCCCAAGTTATTTTATTTATTTTTTTTCCTAGGTCCAAATCCTAGGTGTAAGCATGCTTCAAAAGATAATCATCAACCTTGTGCATTTCCTGAAACATGTTAAAAATAAAAGGGTCAACTTTAAAAGTTGGTGAGTTTCCATGGGTTAAGCATACATATATATATATATATATATATATATATATATATATATATATATATATATATATATATATATAGTTTACAAGTAGCAATTCATGTCAATGGTTACGAAATAAGCAAGTTTATAGATAACATATAGCTACAATCAAACCTTGACCAAGAATATCATTTACAAGTTTAACGATTAGCTAAGTGTACTTGGTTCCCATAGTGCTCAAGAATACGACACTAGGAGCCGGCAATAACCTCGGCTTTAGCACCAAATAGGCTTGTCAGGCCCATAGATCTACGACGTCGCCAGGCTAGCAATAGTTAATGATTGTCAACATATAATATTCATCATATAAAGCTCACAGTATTACAAATAACCATGACAAAGTTTATAAATGAATTGCTCGTGCATTTACAAGTATCAAGATGTTTACAAGTGCAAGTTCATAAAGTTAACATGTTTCACCCCAAAAGGTGTGAAATAAAGTAAAAAGGGGCATGGAAAAACTCACATGATATAAGTTGATGTTAAAGGTAATATCGAGTAATGTAAATGGTGCTCCAACGATTTCTTTTACAAGTTACCTAAATGTGTATATTCCAAGATTAAGTTTAACAACAAGATTAACGATTAAACGTGAACTAGGGTTTCAAGTAAGGTTTGGGGTTTTTGATATAGATAACATTTAACAATGGAATCACTTATATTTTATTTCAATGAAAAGTATTATACCATTAGATAATTTAACGAAATTAAAGCATTTATAATAATTAAATATAAAGTGTAAATAATTTCTATGATTATTTAAATAACACGATTAAACTAAAATTAACGTTTGGGCCAATAATAATTTATTAATTTGGACTATCATTTTAAATCCATTTTATAAGAAATAACTAAAAATAATTTTTGTTATATTGTTTTATTAAAAGATTATATAAGTATTTAATTTTTTTTTTTTTAAAAATTTTAGAAAATAATTTGGTCACTTTTAAATTAATTAAAGTTTACAAAAAATGATTTTTATAATAATTAAAAATTTCTGTAATTAAAATAATTGCAGAAAACCCTTAAAAAAACAGGTTGAGGGTGCCCGGGTTCGAACCCGGGACCTCAAGGATGGGGTAACACGCGCTTAACCAGTAGGCTGGGTAGCCTATGCCTGCTGGAATCCGGTTCCCCTATCTTAAAACACATAAATCAGATGAAATCCCCAAATCACATAAACCCTAGAATGATTTAGGACCAAATTGATGCATAAATCGATATTGATAACGATGATAATCATGGGGCTTTTGTTCCCCATGTAAAAACGAGTAGATAACTGTGTTTAATTACCCGAATCAGAGTCGAATCGATGGTGAGCAAGACGAAGAACAAGTCGCGGCTATGTCAAGATTGGTTCGGGTTGCAAATGATGTTAATAATCAAATTAGTTGCACAGATAGCTTCTACTGGTCTCGGTGATTGAAAGCCCTTTATCAATTTTAATTAAGGATGACTGAAGATGGAAGAACACTAATGTTGCAGGTCGCGATGAAGGGGATGATCGAATGTGATGTTCGTGTGAGTTTCAGGTGAAATTGAGATTGATGGCAGCTTAGGATTAGTTAAACGTTCGATTATGACACATTTAATTTGATTATTATTGAGTTTTAATGTTCGAACGGCTCTATGATTAAAAGCTTCGGTTATTCAAACCGATTGGGTTCATAACCGACGTCTAAACGTAATTAAGGTGCGTGTTCAAGTTCGAAACGGTTCCGCGACTGTAATGGTGTGGTTTAATTGAGTTAAATTCGGGTATATCGACCGATTTAGGGGTGGCCGGAGCTCGGCCGGAGCTCCCACCGGAAAATCGGGTGTTTGGGGGTTGGGTTTTACAATTTACACCTTTGGTCCCTGAGGTTTTAATATTACACCTTTTAATCCAAAATTTTATTTCTAGTTTAAACTAAATTACAGCTTTAGTCCCTGTAGTTTACATATTATTATTTTAAATACAAAACTTCAATTTTAAGTTTGTAAATTGTCTTAAAGACCCCCTAACTTAATTAAACTTTAAGTTTTAAACTTGTTAATTATTTAACTCTTATAAATTATTATTTCTATTATTATTATTATTTTTATCTTATTTTAACTATTATTATTATGTTTTATTATATTAAAACAAATTATTAACTCTTAAATTAATGAATTAATGCATCATAAAAGAAACATTCATAAACAACCCATATAGTTTCTTAAATGACATAAATGGTCCTTACCAGAACATAACAAGGTTAACTATCAATTAACGAAAACACGAAAGGTTACAGTTTCCCCAACTTTTAAGAATTTCGTCCCGAAATTAAGATTGAACTAGACGAACAAATACGGGTATTTCATCTTCATATGCTCCTCACGCTCCCAAGTAAACTCAGGTCCACGCTTATTTTCCCAACGAACCTTGACGATTGGGGTAGTAGTGGTCCTAGTCTTCTTCATAATGCGGTCCATGACTTCAACGGGTTTCTCCACAAAATGTAATGACTCGTCGATCTGGATGTCATCTAATGGGACATACAGACTTTCATCAGCCAAACATTTTCTCAAATTTGAGACATGGAAAACAGGATGAACCCCGCTAAGATCGGAAGGTAGTTCCAGTTTATAAGCCACTTTCCCAATCCTTTTCAGGATCTTGAAAGGTCCTACAAAACGTGGAGCTAATTTACCCTTCTTCCCAAAACGAACGACTCCCTTCCATGGTGAAACTTTAAGAAGAACCATGTCCCCAACTTGAAATTCCAACGGCTTGCGTCGTTTATCGGCATAACTTTTTTGTCGACTTCTAGCCACTTCAAGGTTCTTACGAATCAGGGAAACTTTATCGGTTGTTTCTTGTATGAGCTCAGGACCAGTGATGAAATTTTCACCAATGTCAGTCCAGCAGATCGGGGAACGACATTTACGACCATAGAGTGCTTCAAAAGGTGCCATTTTGATACTCGAGTGGTAACTATTATTATACGAAAATTCCGCGAGAGGTAAATGCGTATCCCAGTCACCACCAAAGTCAAGGACACAAAGACGTAGCAAATCCTCTAGGGTTTGGATGGTTCGCTCGGTTTGACCGTCCGTTTGAGGATGGTAAGCCGTGCTTAAATCCAGTTGAGTACCCAAAAGTTCTTGCATAGACGACCAAAAGTGCGAAGTGAAACGAGCGTCTCGGTCGGATATGATATGTAAAGGTACGCCATGACGACTCACAATCTCATCAATGTATATACGAGCTAACCTTGACGTTTTGTAAGTGTCACGTATGGGTATGAAATGTGCCGACTTGGTCAATCGGTCAACGATCACCCATATGCTATCATGACCACGAGAGGTGCGAGGTAATTTGGTCATGAAGTCCATGGATATGTGTTCCCATTTCCACATAGGAATCTCGGGTTGTTCAAGCAATCCACTAGGACGTTGATGTTCAGCTTTAACCTTTGTACACGTAAGACACTTAGCTACGTAAGTTGCTATGTCTTTCTTCATTCCAGGCCACCAGTATTGACCACGCAGATCCATATACATCTTATCGGAACCAGGATGAATTGAGTAACGAGTTTGATGAGCTTCATTCATGATAAAGGTACGAAGATTATCACAGTTTGGAACCCAAATTCGATTCAAGAAATACATCAACCCGTTGGGTTTCGTTTCTAGTTGAGCTCGAAGATTGTACTCCAATTCCTCTCCCATTTTCCCTCCTTCTTGAACCGCTTGTTGAGCCTCCATGATACAAGTCTCGATGTCATTCTCAATCCTCAAATTTTGTAGCAGCACCGTAGTCTCATTAACATCCAGACGAATCTCAGTATCAAATTCTCCCAAGATATCAAACCATTGTCGTCGATCGCGAATTTCTTGAAACGAGATCATCTTATTATGAATCTTACGACTTAGTGCATCGGCTACGACATTTGCCTTTCCAGGATGGTAACGAATGTCACAATCATAATCACTAATCAACTCAACCCAACGTCGTTGTCTCATGTTGAGATCCTTTTGATTGAAGACGTGTTGTAGGCTTTTGTGATCGGTGTAGACTATACATTGCGTCCCATAAAGGTAATGCCTCCAAATCTTTAAGGCAAAAACCACAGCACCAAGTTCAAGATCATGTGTCGTATAATTCAACTCATGGACCTTCAATTGTCTCGATGCATATGCTATGACCTTTCCTCGTTGCATGAGAACACAACCAAGGCCTTGTTTAGATGCATCACAATATACGGTGAAATCATCGTTCCCATCGGGAAGGGTCAATATAGGAGCATTACACAACTTGTGCTTTAAGGATTCAAAGGCTCCCTCTTGTTCAGACCCCCATTCGAATGGTTTATTCTTTTGGGTCAAGGAAGTAAGCGGTTTCGCGATTCGAGAGAAGTTGGCAATGAAACGTCGATAATACCCAGCAAGACCAAGGAAAGAACGAACTTCGGTTGGAGTTGTGGGAACACACCAATTTTTCACAGCTTCCACCTTTGCAGGGTCAACGTGAATCCCTTGACTATTCACCACGTGTCCCAGAAATTGGACCTCCTCAAGCCAAAATTCGCACTTTGAGAACTTTGCGTATAGTTGTTCTTTCTTCAATAGCTCAAGAACTTGTCGCAGGTGATGTTCGTGATCGGTTTTGGACTTGGAGTATATAAGTATGTCATCAATAAAGACAATCACGAACTTGTCTAGATACGGCTTGCATACTCGATTCATGAGATCCATAAAGACAGCAGGAGCATTCGTTAAACCAAAGGGCATCACCATGAACTCATAGTGTCCATATCGGGTACGGAACGCAGTTTTTGGGATATCATCATCATGAACTCGTAATTGATGATTGCCAGAACGTAAATCAATCTTTGAGAAAATAGCAGCTCCTTGAAGTTGGTCAAAAAGATCATCGATGCGAGGAAGAGGGTAGCGGTTCTTGATGGTGAGTTTGTTAAGCTCACGATAATCGATGCACATACGAAATGATCCATCTTTCTTCTTCACGAACAAAATAGGTGCACCCCAAGGCGATGAGCTAGGTCGGATAAAGCCTTTGTCGGACAGTTCTTGAAGTTGACTGGCCAGCTCTTGCATTTCTGACGGTGCAAGTCGATATGGTGATTTAGCCACAGGGTTCGCTCCCGGAATTAAATCGATCTTAAACTCGACTTCACGCACGGGAGGTAAACCGCTAAGGTCATCGGGAAACACTTCAGGAAAGTCTCGTACAATCGGGACCTTCTTAAGATCATTCCCTTTGACTTTCGTGTTGACCACGTAAGCCAAGAAAGCCATGTAATTCTTGCTTAGACATTTTCGGGCTTGAGTACACGACATGAGTTTGAGTCCTTTGGATGATTTTTCGCCAAATACTTTCAATGTATCCCCCGAAGGCAAAGGAATTCGAATGCACTTCTCGAAACAAATAATTTCCGCATGATGTTTGGCTAACCAATCCATGCCAATGATAACGTCAAAGCTTCCAAGTTTCATAGGAATAAGGTCGATAAAGAAATCATGCTCGTTTAGGCTCAAAATGCAATCACGAATAACGACACCAACGGTGATGGGTTCTCCATCGGTGACTTCGACAGTAAGAGGTCTTTCTAGTTTCGTATGTGGCTTAGCAAGTATAGGCTCAAATTCTATCGAGACAAAACTCTTATCGGCTCCAGAGTCAAATAGAACGTAGGCATAAGAATTATTAATAAGGAACATACCTGTTCAGTTTTAAAGACGTTTACGATACAGGTAAAGCAACAAAAGTACTTGGATCATAAAGTTGGGGTTGGATTTGACATACCGTTCACCACATCGTTGTTAGCCTGTGCTTGGTTTGCATTGATGTTGAAGGCACGTCCTCGAGCTTGTGGTACGTTACCCGCAAGACGAGGGCATTGTGGGCGAAAATGACCAGGTTCCCCACAGTTGTAGCAAGCACGATTAGCAACTAACGCGGCATTGTTTGGTGCACGGTGACAAGTAGCCACCAAATGTCCATACTTACCACACAATGTACAGATACGGCACGGGGTATTACCCGCATGATGATACTTACAGACATTGCACAATGGTAGAGGACCAGCATAGGGTCTAGCAGCAGGTGCTTGTGTACCAGGAGCGGGTTGTCTTTGAGGTACTTTGGGTGTAGCCACTGCAAAATTACGCGCCGGTGTGAACTTGCGTTTCTTGTTGTTGTAAGACGGTTCATTCTTATTCTCCTTAGCTGCTTCAGGGACCGCCTTTTCAGTCTTTTTAGCCCCTTTGACAGACAAGGTGCCCGCTCGAATATGGTTTTCAGTAAGTTGAGCGGTGATGGTAATGGCATCTTCCAAAGTTGTGGGTCTACTTCCCACTACGGCATCTTGGATTTGAGGTGGCACCCCCTTGATGAACTTCTCAATGTTCCTAGGAACTGTGTTAACCATGTGAGGTAACAGGATGCTCAACTCGTGATGCCTAGTTGAATAGGCCAAATGATCTCCACCATCTTGCTTGAGATTCCAAAACTCCTCCTCCAGCTTTTGCAACTCACTTCTCGGGCAGAACTTTTGGATGGCAATGTTCTTGAATTCTTCCCAAGTGAGTGCCAACACAGCATCAGCACCACGATTCCTCTTCTCACTATTCCACCACGTAAGTGCTCTTTGTTGAAGAACACTTGTGGCATAACGGACTTTGAGTGCCTCGGGACACTCACAGTTGATGAAGGTGTTCTCCATACTTTCAAACCACTCGAGAAGTCCAGTGGCTCCTTCCTTCCCACTAAAGCTAGTGGGTTTGCACGAGTTGAAGTGCTTAAACGTGCAGGGTTGGTTGTTTCTTCCTTGATTCGCACTATTCTCTCCTTGCCCATTGCCATTAGTGTTGTCACTAGCGTTGGTCATCAAGGTGCTACCTCGTTATCTCATGTTCAAGGTGCCACATCTCGTGACTTATAGGATTATCTTGCTAGTACATACGCTTCACTGAATGCCTCAAGATAATATACACTTACTACACGACTTCTTAAGCTTCAGGTGAAAGAACATGAGAGAACCTTTGCTTATCAATAGTGCACAAGAATATGCATCTACTTTCCTAACATTGATGGCTGGTTCAAAATAAGGATATTGTCTTGTTTGTTGTTTCAAGTCTCTGCGAATGATACAATGCTTTAAAATATATGATACAAGGCTTTAAAATATAAAATTCTTGCAAGATCGCCTCCTCTCACATTTAGTGAACTATATGGCTTTTTGAGTGATCATGACTGTACAAAGACCAAACCTCCATAGCATGTACAACCATTGTTTTCACTGCCACAACACATCGCTCTACTAGCTCGGTTTCTATAACTGCTTATTAGCCACCGCGACAACTCTTAACTCTTTAGCAAATGGCTTCTAAATTTGGCTATCAGCTTATTTCAACAATTTCAACAGCTAATCAATCATGGTTACATTCTGTCACACCCCAACCTTAACGGCGGAAACGTCGAGATGTGAGGGTTAAGATTGTTCACAGCCACATAACACTACCATAAATTGTAAATATAAAAATTCATAAGTTGAAATAAACATTACAACCAAATGTCTCAACAAACAAGAATAAACAAAGTTCAATTTTCAAGTCCCAAGTTATTTTATTTATTTTTTTTCCTAGGTCCAAATCCTAGGTGTAAGCATGCTTCAAAAGATAATCATCAACCTTGTGCATTTCCTGAAACATGTTAAAAATAAAAGGGTCAACTTTAAAAGTTGGTGAGTTTCCATGGGTTAAGCATACATACATATATATATATATATATATATATATATAAGTTTACAAGTAGCAATTCATGTCAATGGTTACGAAATAAGCAAGTTTATAGATAACATATAGCTACAATCAAACCTTGACCAAGAATATCATTTACAAGTTTAACGATTAGCTAAGTGTACTTGGTTCCCATAGTGCTCAAGAATACGACACTAGGAGCCGGCAATAACCTCGGCTTTAGCACCAAATAGGCTTGTCAGGCCCATAGATCTACGACGTCGCCAGGCTAGCAATAGTTAATGATTGTCAACATATAATATTCATCATATAAAGCTCACAGTATTACAAATAACCATGACAAAGTTTATAAATGAATTGCTCGTGCATTTACAAGTATCAAGATGTTTACAAGTGCAAGTTCATAAAGTTAACATGTTTCACCCCAAAAGGTGTGAAATAAAGTAAAAAGGGGCATGGAAAAACTCACATGATATAAGTTGATGTTAAAGGTAATATCGAGTAATGTAAATGGTGCTCCAACGATTTCTTTTACAAGTTACCTAAATGTGTATATTCCAAGATTAAGTTTAACAACAAGATTAACGATTAAACGTGAACTAGGGTTTCAAGTGAGGTTTGGGGTTTTTGATATAGATAACATTTAACAATGGAATCACTTATATTTTATTTCAATGAAAAGTATTATACCATTAGATAATTTAACGAAATTAAAGCATTTATAATAATTAAATATAAAGTGTAAATAATTTCTATGATTATTTAAATAACACGATTAAACTAAAATTAACGTTTGGGCCAATAATAATTTATTAATTTGGACTATCATTTTAAATCCATTTTATAAGAAATAACTAAAAATAATTTTTGTTATATTGTTTTATTAAAAGATTATATAAGTATTTAATTTTTTTTTTTAAAAAAATTTTAGAAAATAATTTGGTCACTTTTAAATTAATTAAAGTTTACAAAAAATGATTTTTATAATAATTAAAAATTTCTGTAATTAAAATAATTGCAGAAAACCCTTAAAAAAACAGGTTGAGGGTGCCCGGGTTCGAACCCGGGACCTCAAGGATGGGGTAACACGCGCTTAACCAGTAGGCTGGGTAGCCTATGCCTGCTGGAATCCGGTTCCCCTATCTTAAAACACATAAATCAGATGAAATCCCCAAATCACATAAACCCTAGAATGATTTAGGACCAAATTGATGCATAAATCGATATTGATAACGATGATAATCATGGGGCTTTTGTTCCCCATGTAAAAACGAGTAGATAACTGTGTTTAATTACCCGAATCAGAGTCGAATCGATGGTGAGCAAGACGAAGAACAAGTCGCGGCTATGTCAAGATTGGTTCGGGTTGCAAATGATGTTAATAATCAAATTAGTTGCACAGATAGCTTCTACTGGTCTCGGTGATTGAAAGCCCTTTATCAATTTTAATTAAGGATGACTGAAGATGGAAGAACACTAATGTTGCAGGTCGCGATGAAGGGGATGATCGAATGTGATGTTCGTGTGAGTTTCAGGTGAAATTGAGATTGATGGCAGCTTAGGATTAGTTAAACGTTCGATTATGACACATTTAATTTGATTATTATTGAGTTTTAATGTTCGAACGGCTCTATGATTAAAAGCTTCGGTTATTCAAACCGATTGGGTTCATAACCGACGTCTAAACGTAATTAAGGTGCGTGTTCAAGTTCGAAACGGTTCCGCGACTGTAATGGTGTGGTTTAATTGAGTTAAATTCGGGTATATCGACCGATTTAGGGGTGGCCGGAGCTCGGCCGGAGCTCCCACCGGAAAATCGGGTGTTTGGGGGTTGGGTTTTACAATTTACACCTTTGGTCCCTGAGGTTTTAATATTACACCTTTTAATCCAAAATTTTATTTCTAGTTTAAACTAAATTACAGCTTTAGTCCCTGTAGTTTACATATTATTATTTTAAATACAAAACTTCTATTTTAAGTTTGTAAATTGTCTTAAAGACCCCCTAACTTAATTAAACTTTAAGTTTTAAACTTGTTAATTATTTAACTCTTATAAATTATTATTTCTATTATTATTATTATTTTTATCTTATTTTAACTATTATTATTATGTTTTATTATATTAAAACAAATTATTAACTCTTAAATTAATGAATTAATGCATCATAAAAGAAACATTCATAAACAACCCATATAGTTTCTTAAATGACATAAATGGTCCTTACCAGAACATAACAAGGTTAACTATCAATTAACGAAAACACGAAAGGTTACAGTTTCCCCAACTTTTAAGAATTTCGTCCCGAAATTAAGATTGAACTAGACGAACAAATACGGGTATTTCATCTTCATATGCTCCTCACGCTCCCAAGTAAACTCAGGTCCACGCTTATTTTCCCAACGAACCTTGACGATTGGGGTAGTAGTGGTCCTAGTCTTCTTCATAATGCGGTCCATGACTTCAACGGGTTTCTCCACAAAATGTAATGACTCGTCGATCTGGATGTCATCTAATGGGACATACAGACTTTCATCAGCCAAACATTTTCTCAAATTTGAGACATGGAAAACAGGATGAACCCCGCTAAGATCGGAAGGTAGTTCCAGTTTATAAGCCACTTTCCCAATCCTTTTCAGGATCTTGAAAGGTCCTACAAAACGTGGAGCTAATTTACCCTTCTTCCCAAAACGAACGACTCCCTTCCATGGTGAAACTTTAAGAAGAACCATGTCCCCAACTTGAAATTCCAACGGCTTGCGTCGTTTATCGGCATAACTTTTTTGTCGACTTCTAGCCACTTCAAGGTTCTTACGAATCAGGGAAACTTTATCGGTTGTTTCTTGTATGAGCTCAGGACCAGTGATGAAATTTTCACCAATGTCAGTCCAGCAGATCGGGGAACGACATTTACGACCATAGAGTGCTTCAAAAGGTGCCATTTTGATACTCGAGTGGTAACTATTATTATACGAAAATTCCGCGAGAGGTAAATGCGTATCCCAGTCACCACCAAAGTCAAGGACACAAAGACGTAGCAAATCCTCTAGGGTTTGGATGGTTCGCTCGGTTTGACCGTCCGTTTGAGGATGGTAAGCCGTGCTTAAATCCAGTTGAGTACCCAAAAGTTCTTGCATAGACGACCAAAAGTGCGAAGTGAAACGAGCGTCTCGGTCGGATATGATATGTAAAGGTACGCCATGACGACTCACAATCTCATCAATGTATATACGAGCTAACCTTGACGTTTTGTAAGTGTCACGTATGGGTATGAAATGTGCCGACTTGGTCAATCGGTCAACGATCACCCATATGCTATCATGACCACGAGAGGTGCGAGGTAATTTGGTTATGAAGTCCATGGATATGTGTTCCCATTTCCACATAGGAATCTCGGGTTGTTCAAGCAATCCACTAGGACGTTGATGTTCAGCTTTAACCTTTGTACACGTAAGACACTTAGCTACGTAAGTTGCTATGTCTTTCTTCATTCCAGGCCACCAGTATTGACCACGCAGATCCATATACATCTTATCGGAACCAGGATGAATTGAGTAACGAGTTTGATGAGCTTCATTCATGATAAAGGTACGAAGATTATCACAGTTTGGAACCCAAATTCGATTCAAGAAATACATCAACCCGTTGGGTTTCGTTTCTAGTTGAGCTCGAAGATTGTACTCCAATTCCTCTCCCATTTTCCCTCCTTCTTGAACCGCTTGTTGAGCCTCCATGATACAAGTCTCGATGTCATTCTCAATCCTCAAATTTTGTAGCAGCACCGTAGTCTCATTAACATCCAGACGAATCTCAGTATCAAATTCTCCCAAGATATCAAACCATTGTCGTCGATCGCGAATTTCTTGAAACGAGATCATCTTATTATGAATCTTACGACTTAGTGCATCGGCTACGACATTTGCCTTTCCAGGATGGTAACGAATGTCACAATCATAATCACTAATCAACTCAACCCAACGTCGTTGTCTCATGTTGAGATCCTTTTGATTGAAGACGTGTTGTAGGCTTTTGTGATCGGTGTAGACTATACATTGCGTCCCATAAAGGTAATGCCTCCAAATCTTTAAGGCAAAAACCACAGCACCAAGTTCAAGATCATGTGTCGTATAATTCAACTCATGGACCTTCAATTGTCTCGATGCATATGCTATGACCTTTCCTCGTTGCATGAGAACACAACCAAGGCCTTGTTTAGATGCATCACAATATACGGTGAAATCATCGTTCCCATCGGGAAGGGTCAATATAGGAGCATTACACAACTTGTGCTTTAAGGATTCAAAGGCTCCCTCTTGTTCAGACCCCCATTCGAATGGTTTATTCTTTTGGGTCAAGGAAGTAAGCGGTTTCGCGATTCGAGAGAAGTTGGCAATGAAACGTCGATAATACCCAGCAAGACCAAGGAAAGAACGAACTTCGGTTGGAGTTGTGGGAACACACCAATTTTTCACAGCTTCCACCTTTGCAGGGTCAACGTGAATCCCTTGACTATTCACCACGTGTCCCAGAAATTGGACCTCCTCAAGCCAAAATTCGCACTTTGAGAACTTTGCGTATAGTTGTTCTTTCTTCAATAGCTCAAGAACTTGTCGCAGGTGATGTTCGTGATCGGTTTTGGACTTGGAGTATATAAGTATGTCATCAATAAAGACAATCACGAACTTGTCTAGATACGGCTTGCATACTCGATTCATGAGATCCATAAAGACAGCAGGAGCATTCGTTAAACCAAAGGGCATCACCATGAACTCATAGTGTCCATATCGGGTACGGAACGCAGTTTTTGGGATATCATCATCATGAACTCGTAATTGATGATTGCCAGAACGTAAATCAATCTTTGAGAAAATAGCAGCTCCTTGAAGTTGGTCAAAAAGATCATCGATGCGAGGAAGAGGGTAGCGGTTCTTGATGGTGAGTTTGTTAAGCTCACGATAATCGATGCACATACGAAATGATCCATCTTTCTTCTTCACGAACAAAATAGGTGCACCCCAAGGCGATGAGCTAGGTCGGATAAAGCCTTTGTCGGACAGTTCTTGAAGTTGACTGGCCAGCTCTTGCATTTCTGACGGTGCAAGTCGATATGGTGATTTAGCCACAGGGTTCGCTCCCGGAATTAAATCGATCTTAAACTCGACTTCACGCACGGGAGGTAAACCGCTAAGGTCATCGGGAAACACTTCAGGAAAGTCTCGTACAATCGGGACCTTCTTAAGATCATTCCCTTTGACTTTCGTGTTGACCACGTAAGCCAAGAAAGCCATGTAATTCTTGCTTAGACATTTTCGGGCTTGAGTACACGACATGAGTTTGAGTCCTTTGGATGATTTTTCGCCAAATACTTTCAATGTATCCCCCGAAGGCAAAGGAATTCGAATGCACTTCTCGAAACAAATAATTTCCGCATGATGTTTGGCTAACCAATCCATGCCAATGATAACGTCAAAGCTTCCAAGTTTCATAGGAATAAGGTCGATAAAGAAATCATGCTCGTTTAGGCTCAAAATGCAATCACGAATAACGACACCAACGGTGATGGGTTCTCCATCGGTGACTTCGACAGTAAGAGGTCTTTCTAGTTTCGTATGTGGCTTAGCAAGTATAGGCTCAAATTCTATCGAGACAAAACTCTTATCGGCTCCAGAGTCAAATAGAACGTAGGCATAAGAATTATTAATAAGGAACATACCTGTTCAGTTTTAAAGACGTTTACGATACAGGTAAAGCAACAAAAGTACTTGGATCATAAAGTTGGGGTTGGATTTGACATACCGTTCACCACATCGTTGTTAGCCTGTGCTTGGTTTGCATTGATGTTGAAGGCACGTCCTCGAGCTTGTGGTACGTTACCCGCAAGACGAGGGCATTGTGGGCGAAAATGACCAGGTTCCCCACAGTTGTAGCAAGCACGATTAGCAACTAACGCGGCATTGTTTGGTGCACGGTGACAAGTAGCCACCAAATGTCCATACTTACCACACAATGTACAGATACGGCACGGGGTATTACCCGCATGATGATACTTACAGACATTGCACAATGGTAGAGGACCAGCATAGGGTCTAGCAGCAGGTGCTTGTGTACCAGGAGCGGGTTGTCTTTGAGGTACTTTGGGTGTAGCCACTGCAAAATTACGCGCCGGTGTGAACTTGCGTTTCTTGTTGTTGTAAGACGGTTCATTCTTATTCTCCTTAGCTGCTTCAGGGACCGCCTTTTCAGTCTTTTTAGCCCCTTTGACAGACAAGGTGCCCGCTCGAATATGGTTTTCAGTAAGTTGAGCGGTGATGGTAATGGCATCTTCCAAAGTTGTGGGTCTACTTCCCACTACGGCATCTTGGATTTGAGGTGGCACCCCCTTGATGAACTTCTCAATGTTCCTAGGAACTGTGTTAACCATGTGAGGTAACAGGATGCTCAACTCGTGATGCCTAGTTGAATAGGCCAAATGATCTCCACCATCTTGCTTGAGATTCCAAAACTCCTCCTCCAGCTTTTGCAACTCACTTCTCGGGCAGAACTTTTGGATGGCAATGTTCTTGAATTCTTCCCAAGTGAGTGCCAACACAGCATCAGCACCACGATTCCTCTTCTCACTATTCCACCACGTAAGTGCTCTTTGTTGAAGAACACTTGTGGCATAACGGACTTTGAGTGCCTCGGGACACTCACAGTTGATGAAGGTGTTCTCCATACTTTCAAACCACTCGAGAAGTCCAGTGGCTCCTTCCTTCCCACTAAAGCTAGTGGGTTTGCACGAGTTGAAGTGCTTAAACGTGCAGGGTTGGTTGTTTCTTCCTTGATTCGCACTATTCTCTCCTTGCCCATTGCCATTAGTGTTGTCACTAGCGTTGGTCATCAAGGTGCTACCTCGTTATCTCATGTTCAAGGTGCCACATCTCGTGACTTATAGGATTATCTTGCTAGTACATACGCTTCACTGAATGCCTCAAGATAATATACACTTACTACACGACTTCTTAAGCTTCAGGTGAAAGAACATGAGAGAACCTTTGCTTATCAATAGTGCACAAGAATATGCATCTACTTTCCTAACATTGATGGCTGGTTCAAAATAAGGATATTGTCTTGTTTGTTGTTTCAAGTCTCTGCGAATGATACAATGCTTTAAAATATATGATACAAGGCTTTAAAATATAAAATTCTTGCAAGATCGCCTCCTCTCACATTTAGTGAACTATATGGCTTTTTGAGTGATCATGACTGTACAAAGACCAAACCTCCATAGCATGTACAACCATTGTTTTCACTGCCACAACACATCGCTCTACTAGCTCGGTTTCTATAACTGCTTATTAGCCACCGCGACAACTCTTAACTCTTTAGCAAATGGCTTCTAAATTTGGCTATCAGCTTATTTCAACAATTTCAACAGCTAATCAATCATGGTTACATTCTGTCACACCCCAACCTTAACGGCGGAAACGTCGAGATGTGAGGGTTAAGATTGTTCACAGCCACATAACACTACCATAAATTGTAAATATAAAAATTCATAAGTTGAAATAAACATTACAACCAAATGTCTCAACAAACAAGAATAAACAAAGTTCAATTTTCAAGTCCCAAGTTATTTTATTTATTTTTTTTTCCTAGGTCCAAATCCTAGGTGTAAGCATGCTTCAAAAGATAATCATCAACCTTGTGCATTTCCTGAAACATTTTAAAAATAAAATTGTCAACTTTAAAAGTTGGTGAGTTTCCATGGGTTAAGCATACATATATATATATATATATATATATATATATATATATATATATAAGTTTACAAGTAGCAATTCATGTCAATGGTTACGAAATAAGCAAGTTTATAGATAACATATAGCTACAATCAAACCTTGACCAAGAATATCATTTACAAGTTTAACGATTAGCTAAGTGTACTTGGTTCCCATAGTGCTCAAGAATACGACACTAGGAGCCGGCAATAACCTCGGCTTTAGCACCAAATAGGCTTGTCAGGCCCATAGATCTACGACGTCGCCAGGCTAGCAATAGTTAATGATTGTCAACATATAATATTCATCATATAAAGCTCACAGTATTACAAATAACCATGACAAAGTTTATAAATGAATTGCTCGTGCATTTACAAGTATCAAGATGTTTACAAGTGCAAGTTCATAAAGTTAACATGTTTCACCCCAAAAGGTGTGAAATAAAGTAAAAAGGGGCATGGAAAAACTCACATGATATAAGTTGATGTTAAAGGTAATATCGAGTAATGTAAATGGTGCTCCAACGATTTCTTTTACAAGTTACCTAAATGTGTATATTCCAAGATTAAGTTTAACAACAAGATTAACGATTAAACGTGAACTAGGGTTTCAAGTGAGGTTTGGGGTTTTTGATATAGATAACATTTAACAATGGAATCACTTATATTTTATTTCAATGAAAAGTATTATACCATTAGATAATTTAACGAAATTAAAGCATTTATAATAATTAAATATAAAGTGTAAATAATTTCTATGATTATTTAAATAACACGATTAAACTAAAATTAACGTTTGGGCCAATAATAATTTATTAATTTGGACTATCATTTTAAATCCATTTTATAAGAAATAACTAAAAATAATTTTTGTTATATTGTTTTATTAAAAGATTATATAAGTATTTAATTTTTTTTTTTAAAAAATTTTAGAAAATAATTTGGTCACTTTTAAATTAATTAAAGTTTACAAAAAATGATTTTTATAATAATTAAAAATTTCTGTAATTAAAATAATTGCAGAAAACCCTTAAAAAAACAGGTTGAGGGTGCCCGGGTTCGAACCCGGGACCTCAAGGATGGGGTAACACGCGCTTAACCAGTAGGCTGGGTAGCCTATGCCTGCTGGAATCCGGTTCCCCTATCTTAAAACACATAAATCAGATGAAATCCCCAAATCACATAAACCCTAGAATGATTTAGGACCAAATTGATGCATAAATCGATATTGATAACGATGATAATCATGGGGCTTTTGTTCCCCATGTAAAAACGAGTAGATAACTGTGTTTAATTACCCGAATCAGAGTCGAATCGATGGTGAGCAAGACGAAGAACAAGTCGCGGCTATGTCAAGATTGGTTCGGGTTGCAAATGATGTTAATAATCAAATTAGTTGCACAGATAGCTTCTACTGGTCTCGGTGATTGAAAGCCCTTTATCAATTTTAATTAAGGATGACTGAAGATGGAAGAACACTAATGTTGCAGGTCGCGATGAAGGGGATGATCGAATGTGATGTTCGTGTGAGTTTCAGGTGAAATTGAGATTGATGGCAGCTTAGGATTAGTTAAACGTTCGATTATGACACATTTAATTTGATTATTATTGAGTTTTAATGTTCGAACGGCTCTATGATTAAAAGCTTCGGTTATTCAAACCGATTGGGTTCATAACCGACGTCTAAACGTAATTAAGGTGCGTGTTCAAGTTCGAAACGGTTCCGCGACTGTAATGGTGTGGTTTAATTGAGTTAAATTCGGGTATATCGACCGATTTAGGGGTGGCCGGAGCTCGGCCGGAGCTCCCACCGGAAAATCGGGTGTTTGGGGGTTGGGTTTTACAATTTACACCTTTGGTCCCTGAGGTTTTAATATTACACCTTTTAATCCAAAATTTTATTTCTAGTTTAAACTAAATTACAGCTTTAGTCCCTGTAGTTTACATATTATTATTTTAAATACAAAACTTCTATTTTAAGTTTGTAAATTGTCTTAAAGACCCCCTAACTTAATTAAACTTTAAGTTTTAAACTTGTTAATTATTTAACTCTTATAAATTATTATTTCTATTATTATTATTATTTTTATCTTATTTTAACTATTATTATTATGTTTTATTATATTAAAACAAATTATTAACTCTTAAATTAATGAATTAATGCATCATAAAAGAAACATTCATAAACAACCCATATAGTTTCTTAAATGACATAAATGGTCCTTACCAGAACATAACAAGGTTAACTATCAATTAACGAAAACACGAAAGGTTACAGTTTCCCCAACTTTTAAGAATTTCGTCCCGAAATTAAGATTGAACTAGACGAACAAATACGGGTATTTCATCTTCATATGCTCCTCACGCTCCCAAGTAAACTCAGGTCCACGCTTATTTTCCCAACGAACCTTGACGATTGGGGTAGTAGTGGTCCTAGTCTTCTTCATAATGCGGTCCATGACTTCAACGGGTTTCTCCACAAAATGTAATGACTCGTCGATCTGGATGTCATCTAATGGGACATACAGACTTTCATCAGCCAAACATTTTCTCAAATTTGAGACATGGAAAACAGGATGAACCCCGCTAAGATCGGAAGGTAGTTCCAGTTTATAAGCCACTTTCCCAATCCTTTTCAGGATCTTGAAAGGTCCTACAAAACGTGGAGCTAATTTACCCTTCTTCCCAAAACGAACGACTCCCTTCCATGGTGAAACTTTAAGAAGAACCATGTCCCCAACTTGAAATTCCAACGGCTTGCGTCGTTTATCGGCATAACTTTTTTGTCGACTTCTAGCCACTTCAAGGTTCTTACGAATCAGGGAAACTTTATCGGTTGTTTCTTGTATGAGCTCAGGACCAGTGATGAAATTTTCACCAATGTCAGTCCAGCAGATCGGGGAACGACATTTACGACCATAGAGTGCTTCAAAAGGTGCCATTTTGATACTCGAGTGGTAACTATTATTATACGAAAATTCCGCGAGAGGTAAATGCGTATCCCAGTCACCACCAAAGTCAAGGACACAAAGACGTAGCAAATCCTCTAGGGTTTGGATGGTTCGCTCGGTTTGACCGTCCGTTTGAGGATGGTAAGCCGTGCTTAAATCCAGTTGAGTACCCAAAAGTTCTTGCATAGACGACCAAAAGTGCGAAGTGAAACGAGCGTCTCGGTCGGATATGATATGTAAAGGTACGCCATGACGACTCACAATCTCATCAATGTATATACGAGCTAACCTTGACGTTTTGTAAGTGTCACGTATGGGTATGAAATGTGCCGACTTGGTCAATCGGTCAACGATCACCCATATGCTATCATGACCACGAGAGGTGCGAGGTAATTTGGTTATGAAGTCCATGGATATGTGTTCCCATTTCCACATAGGAATCTCGGGTTGTTCAAGCAATCCACTAGGACGTTGATGTTCAGCTTTAACCTTTGTACACGTAAGACACTTAGCTACGTAAGTTGCTATGTCTTTCTTCATTCCAGGCCACCAGTATTGACCACGCAGATCCATATACATCTTATCGGAACCAGGATGAATTGAGTAACGAGTTTGATGAGCTTCATTCATGATAAAGGTACGAAGATTATCACAGTTTGGAACCCAAATTCGATTCAAGAAATACATCAACCCGTTGGGTTTCGTTTCTAGTTGAGCTCGAAGATTGTACTCCAATTCCTCTCCCATTTTCCCTCCTTCTTGAACCGCTTGTTGAGCCTCCATGATACAAGTCTCGATGTCATTCTCAATCCTCAAATTTTGTAGCAGCACCGTAGTCTCATTAACATCCAGACGAATCTCAGTATCAAATTCTCCCAAGATATCAAACCATTGTCGTCGATCGCGAATTTCTTGAAACGAGATCATCTTATTATGAATCTTACGACTTAGTGCATCGGCTACGACATTTGCCTTTCCAGGATGGTAACGAATGTCACAATCATAATCACTAATCAACTCAACCCAACGTCGTTGTCTCATGTTGAGATCCTTTTGATTGAAGACGTGTTGTAGGCTTTTGTGATCGGTGTAGACTATACATTGCGTCCCATAAAGGTAATGCCTCCAAATCTTTAAGGCAAAAACCACAGCACCAAGTTCAAGATCATGTGTCGTATAATTCAACTCATGGACCTTCAATTGTCTCGATGCATATGCTATGACCTTTCCTCGTTGCATGAGAACACAACCAAGGCCTTGTTTAGATGCATCACAATATACGGTGAAATCATCGTTCCCATCGGGAAGGGTCAATATAGGAGCATTACACAACTTGTGCTTTAAGGATTCAAAGGCTCCCTCTTGTTCAGACCCCCATTCGAATGGTTTATTCTTTTGGGTCAAGGAAGTAAGCGGTTTCGCGATTCGAGAGAAGTTGGCAATGAAACGTCGATAATACCCAGCAAGACCAAGGAAAGAACGAACTTCGGTTGGAGTTGTGGGAACACACCAATTTTTCACAGCTTCCACCTTTGCAGGGTCAACGTGAATCCCTTGACTATTCACCACGTGTCCCAGAAATTGGACCTCCTCAAGCCAAAATTCGCACTTTGAGAACTTTGCGTATAGTTGTTCTTTCTTCAATAGCTCAAGAACTTGTCGCAGGTGATGTTCGTGATCGGTTTTGGACTTGGAGTATATAAGTATGTCATCAATAAAGACAATCACGAACTTGTCTAGATACGGCTTGCATACTCGATTCATGAGATCCATAAAGACAGCAGGAGCATTCGTTAAACCAAAGGGCATCACCATGAACTCATAGTGTCCATATCGGGTACGGAACGCAGTTTTTGGGATATCATCATCATGAACTCGTAATTGATGATTGCCAGAACGTAAATCAATCTTTGAGAAAATAGCAGCTCCTTGAAGTTGGTCAAAAAGATCATCGATGCGAGGAAGAGGGTAGCGGTTCTTGATGGTGAGTTTGTTAAGCTCACGATAATCGATGCACATACGAAATGATCCATCTTTCTTCTTCACGAACAAAATAGGTGCACCCCAAGGCGATGAGCTAGGTCGGATAAAGCCTTTGTCGGACAGTTCTTGAAGTTGACTGGCCAGCTCTTGCATTTCTGACGGTGCAAGTCGATATGGTGATTTAGCCACAGGGTTCGCTCCCGGAATTAAATCGATCTTAAACTCGACTTCACGCACGGGAGGTAAACCGCTAAGGTCATCGGGAAACACTTCAGGAAAGTCTCGTACAATCGGGACCTTCTTAAGATCATTCCCTTTGACTTTCGTGTTGACCACGTAAGCCAAGAAAGCCATGTAATTCTTGCTTAGACATTTTCGGGCTTGAGTACACGACATGAGTTTGAGTCCTTTGGATGATTTTTCGCCAAATACTTTCAATGTATCCCCCGAAGGCAAAGGAATTCGAATGCACTTCTCGAAACAAATAATTTCCGCATGATGTTTGGCTAACCAATCCATGCCAATGATAACGTCAAAGCTTCCAAGTTTCATAGGAATAAGGTCGATAAAGAAATCATGCTCGTTTAGGCTCAAAATGCAATCACGAATAACGACACCAACGGTGATGGGTTCTCCATCGGTGACTTCGACAGTAAGAGGTCTTTCTAGTTTCGTATGTGGCTTAGCAAGTATAGGCTCAAATTCTATCGAGACAAAACTCTTATCGGCTCCAGAGTCAAATAGAACGTAGGCATAAGAATTATTAATAAGGAACATACCTGTTCAGTTTTAAAGACGTTTACGATACAGGTAAAGCAACAAAAGTACTTGGATCATAAAGTTGGGGTTGGATTTGACATACCGTTCACCACATCGTTGTTAGCCTGTGCTTGGTTTGCATTGATGTTGAAGGCACGTCCTCGAGCTTGTGGTACGTTACCCGCAAGACGAGGGCATTGTGGGCGAAAATGACCAGGTTCCCCACAGTTGTAGCAAGCACGATTAGCAACTAACGCGGCATTGTTTGGTGCACGGTGACAAGTAGCCACCAAATGTCCATACTTACCACACAATGTACAGATACGGCACGGGGTATTACCCGCATGATGATACTTACAGACATTGCACAATGGTAGAGGACCAGCATAGGGTCTAGCAGCAGGTGCTTGTGTACCAGGAGCGGGTTGTCTTTGAGGTACTTTGGGTGTAGCCACTGCAAAATTACGCGCCGGTGTGAACTTGCGTTTCTTGTTGTTGTAAGACGGTTCATTCTTATTCTCCTTAGCTGCTTCAGGGACCGCCTTTTCAGTCTTTTTAGCCCCTTTGACAGACAAGGTGCCCGCTCGAATATGGTTTTCAGTAAGTTGAGCGGTGATGGTAATGGCATCTTCCAAAGTTGTGGGTCTACTTCCCACTACGGCATCTTGGATTTGAGGTGGCACCCCCTTGATGAACTTCTCAATGTTCCTAGGAACTGTGTTAACCATGTGAGGTAACAGGATGCTCAACTCGTGATGCCTAGTTGAATAGGCCAAATGATCTCCACCATCTTGCTTGAGATTCCAAAACTCCTCCTCCAGCTTTTGCAACTCACTTCTCGGGCAGAACTTTTGGATGGCAATGTTCTTGAATTCTTCCCAAGTGAGTGCCAACACAGCATCAGCACCACGATTCCTCTTCTCACTATTCCACCACGTAAGTGCTCTTTGTTGAAGAACACTTGTGGCATAACGGACTTTGAGTGCCTCGGGACACTCACAGTTGATGAAGGTGTTCTCCATACTTTCAAACCACTCGAGAAGTCCAGTGGCTCCTTCCTTCCCACTAAAGCTAGTGGGTTTGCACGAGTTGAAGTGCTTAAACGTGCAGGGTTGGTTGTTTCTTCCTTGATTCGCACTATTCTCTCCTTGCCCATTGCCATTAGTGTTGTCACTAGCGTTGGTCATCAAGGTGCTACCTCGTTATCTCATGTTCAAGGTGCCACATCTCGTGACTTATAGGATTATCTTGCTAGTACATACGCTTCACTGAATGCCTCAAGATAATATACACTTACTACACGACTTCTTAAGCTTCAGGTGAAAGAACATGAGAGAACCTTTGCTTATCAATAGTGCACAAGAATATGCATCTACTTTCCTAACATTGATGGCTGGTTCAAAATAAGGATATTGTCTTGTTTGTTGTTTCAAGTCTCTGCGAATGATACAATGCTTTAAAATATATGATACAAGGCTTTAAAATATAAAATTCTTGCAAGATCGCCTCCTCTCACATTTAGTGAACTATATGGCTTTTTGAGTGATCATGACTGTACAAAGACCAAACCTCCATAGCATGTACAACCATTGTTTTCACTGCCACAACACATCGCTCTACTAGCTCGGTTTCTATAACTGCTTATTAGCCACCGCGACAACTCTTAACTCTTTAGCAAATGGCTTCTAAATTTGGCTATCAGCTTATTTCAACAATTTCAACAGCTAATCAATCATGGTTACATTCTGTCACACCCCAACCTTAACGGCGGAAACGTCGAGATGTGAGGGTTAAGATTGTTCACAGCCACATAACACTACCATAAATTGTAAATATAAAAATTCATAAGTTGAAATAAACATTACAACCAAATGTCTCAACAAACAAGAATAAACAAAGTTCAATTTTCAAGTCCCAAGTTATTTTATTTATTTTTTTTTCCTAGGTCCAAATCCTAGGTGTAAGCATGCTTCAAAAGATAATCATCAACCTTGTGCATTTCCTGAAACATGTTAAAAATAAAAGGGTCAACTTTAAAAGTTGGTGAGTTTCCATGGGTTAAGCATACATATATATATATATATATATATATATATATATATATATATATATATATATATATAGTTTACAAGTAGCAATTCATGTCAATGGTTACGAAATAAGCAAGTTTATAGATAACATATAGCTACAATCAAACCTTGACCAAGAATATCATTTACAAGTTTAACGATTAGCTAAGTGTACTTGGTTCCCATAGTGCTCAAGAATACGACACTAGGAGCCGGCAATAACCTCGGCTTTAGCACCAAATAGGCTTGTCAGGCCCATAGATCTACGACGTCGCCAGGCTAGCAATAGTTAATGATTGTCAACATATAATATTCATCATATAAAGCTCACAGTATTACAAATAACCATGACAAAGTTTATAAATGAATTGCTCGTGCATTTACAAGTATCAAGATGTTTACAAGTGCAAGTTCATAAAGTTAACATGTTTCACCCCAAAAGGTGTGAAATAAAGTAAAAAGGGGCATGGAAAAACTCACATGATATAAGTTGATGTTAAAGGTAATATCGAGTAATGTAAATGGTGCTCCAACGATTTCTTTTACAAGTTACCTAAATGTGTATATTCCAAGATTAAGTTTAACAACAAGATTAACGATTAAACGTGAACTAGGGTTTCAAGTGAGGTTTGGGGTTTTTGATATAGATAACATTTAACAATGGAATCACTTATATTTTATTTCAATGAAAAGTATTATACCATTAGATAATTTAACGAAATTAAAGCATTTATAATAATTAAATATAAAGTGTAAATAATTTCTATGATTATTTAAATAACACGATTAAACTAAAATTAACGTTTGGGCCAATAATAATTTATTAATTTGGACTATCATTTTAAATCCATTTTATAAGAAATAACTAAAAATAATTTTTGTTATATTGTTTTATTAAAAGATTATATAAGTATTTAATTTTTTTTTTTTAAAAAATTTTAGAAAATAATTTGGTCACTTTTAAATTAATTAAAGTTTACAAAAAATGATTTTTATAATAATTAAAAATTTCTGTAATTAAAATAATTGCAGAAAACCCTTAAAAAAACAGGTTGAGGGTGCCCGGGTTCGAACCCGGGACCTCAAGGATGGGGTAACACGCGCTTAACCAGTAGGCTGGGTAGCCTATGCCTGCTGGAATCCGGTTCCCCTATCTTAAAACACATAAATCAGATGAAATCCCCAAATCACATAAACCCTAGAATGATTTAGGACCAAATTGATGCATAAATCGATATTGATAACGATGATAATCATGGGGCTTTTGTTCCCCATGTAAAAACGAGTAGATAACTGTGTTTAATTACCCGAATCAGAGTCGAATCGATGGTGAGCAAGACGAAGAACAAGTCGCGGCTATGTCAAGATTGGTTCGGGTTGCAAATGATGTTAATAATCAAATTAGTTGCACAGATAGCTTCTACTGGTCTCGGTGATTGAAAGCCCTTTATCAATTTTAATTAAGGATGACTGAAGATGGAAGAACACTAATGTTGCAGGTCGCGATGAAGGGGATGATCGAATGTGATGTTCGTGTGAGTTTCAGGTGAAATTGAGATTGATGGCAGCTTAGGATTAGTTAAACGTTCGATTATGACACATTTAATTTGATTATTATTGAGTTTTAATGTTCGAACGGCTCTATGATTAAAAGCTTCGGTTATTCAAACCGATTGGGTTCATAACCGACGTCTAAACGTAATTAAGGTGCGTGTTCAAGTTCGAAACGGTTCCGCGACTGTAATGGTGTGGTTTAATTGAGTTAAATTCGGGTATATCGACCGATTTAGGGGTGGCCGGAGCTCGGCCGGAGCTCCCACCGGAAAATCGGGTGTTTGGGGGTTGGGTTTTACAATTTACACCTTTGGTCCCTGAGGTTTTAATATTACACCTTTTAATCCAAAATTTTATTTCTAGTTTAAACTAAATTACAGCTTTAGTCCCTGTAGTTTACATATTATTATTTTAAATACAAAACTTCTATTTTAAGTTTGTAAATTGTCTTAAAGACCCCCTAACTTAATTAAACTTTAAGTTTTAAACTTGTTAATTATTTAACTCTTATAAATTATTATTTCTATTATTATTATTATTTTTATCTTATTTTAACTATTATTATTATGTTTTATTATATTAAAACAAATTATTAACTCTTAAATTAATGAATTAATGCATCATAAAAGAAACATTCATAAACAACCCATATAGTTTCTTAAATGACATAAATGGTCCTTACCAGAACATAACAAGGTTAACTATCAATTAACGAAAACACGAAAGGTTACAGTTTCCCCAACTTTTAAGAATTTCGTCCCGAAATTAAGATTGAACTAGACGAACAAATACGGGTATTTCATCTTCATATGCTCCTCACGCTCCCAAGTAAACTCAGGTCCACGCTTATTTTCCCAACGAACCTTGACGATTGGGGTAGTAGTGGTCCTAGTCTTCTTCATAATGCGGTCCATGACTTCAACGGGTTTCTCCACAAAATGTAATGACTCGTCGATCTGGATGTCATCTAATGGGACATACAGACTTTCATCAGCCAAACATTTTCTCAAATTTGAGACATGGAAAACAGGATGAACCCCGCTAAGATCGGAAGGTAGTTCCAGTTTATAAGCCACTTTCCCAATCCTTTTCAGGATCTTGAAAGGTCCTACAAAACGTGGAGCTAATTTACCCTTCTTCCCAAAACGAACGACTCCCTTCCATGGTGAAACTTTAAGAAGAACCATGTCCCCAACTTGAAATTCCAACGGCTTGCGTCGTTTATCGGCATAACTTTTTTGTCGACTTCTAGCCACTTCAAGGTTCTTACGAATCAGGGAAACTTTATCGGTTGTTTCTTGTATGAGCTCAGGACCAGTGATGAAATTTTCACCAATGTCAGTCCAGCAGATCGGGGAACGACATTTACGACCATAGAGTGCTTCAAAAGGTGCCATTTTGATACTCGAGTGGTAACTATTATTATACGAAAATTCCGCGAGAGGTAAATGCGTATCCCAGTCACCACCAAAGTCAAGGACACAAAGACGTAGCAAATCCTCTAGGGTTTGGATGGTTCGCTCGGTTTGACCGTCCGTTTGAGGATGGTAAGCCGTGCTTAAATCCAGTTGAGTACCCAAAAGTTCTTGCATAGACGACCAAAAGTGCGAAGTGAAACGAGCGTCTCGGTCGGATATGATATGTAAAGGTACGCCATGACGACTCACAATCTCATCAATGTATATACGAGCTAACCTTGACGTTTTGTAAGTGTCACGTATGGGTATGAAATGTGCCGACTTGGTCAATCGGTCAACGATCACCCATATGCTATCATGACCACGAGAGGTGCGAGGTAATTTGGTTATGAAGTCCATGGATATGTGTTCCCATTTCCACATAGGAATCTCGGGTTGTTCAAGCAATCCACTAGGACGTTGATGTTCAGCTTTAACCTTTGTACACGTAAGACACTTAGCTACGTAAGTTGCTATGTCTTTCTTCATTCCAGGCCACCAGTATTGACCACGCAGATCCATATACATCTTATCGGAACCAGGATGAATTGAGTAACGAGTTTGATGAGCTTCATTCATGATAAAGGTACGAAGATTATCACAGTTTGGAACCCAAATTCGATTCAAGAAATACATCAACCCGTTGGGTTTCGTTTCTAGTTGAGCTCGAAGATTGTACTCCAATTCCTCTCCCATTTTCCCTCCTTCTTGAACCGCTTGTTGAGCCTCCATGATACAAGTCTCGATGTCATTCTCAATCCTCAAATTTTGTAGCAGCACCGTAGTCTCATTAACATCCAGACGAATCTCAGTATCAAATTCTCCCAAGATATCAAACCATTGTCGTCGATCGCGAATTTCTTGAAACGAGATCATCTTATTATGAATCTTACGACTTAGTGCATCGGCTACGACATTTGCCTTTCCAGGATGGTAACGAATGTCACAATCATAATCACTAATCAACTCAACCCAACGTCGTTGTCTCATGTTGAGATCCTTTTGATTGAAGACGTGTTGTAGGCTTTTGTGATCGGTGTAGACTATACATTGCGTCCCATAAAGGTAATGCCTCCAAATCTTTAAGGCAAAAACCACAGCACCAAGTTCAAGATCATGTGTCGTATAATTCAACTCATGGACCTTCAATTGTCTCGATGCATATGCTATGACCTTTCCTCGTTGCATGAGAACACAACCAAGGCCTTGTTTAGATGCATCACAATATACGGTGAAATCATCGTTCCCATCGGGAAGGGTCAATATAGGAGCATTACACAACTTGTGCTTTAAGGATTCAAAGGCTCCCTCTTGTTCAGACCCCCATTCGAATGGTTTATTCTTTTGGGTCAAGGAAGTAAGCGGTTTCGCGATTCGAGAGAAGTTGGCAATGAAACGTCGATAATACCCAGCAAGACCAAGGAAAGAACGAACTTCGGTTGGAGTTGTGGGAACACACCAATTTTTCACAGCTTCCACCTTTGCAGGGTCAACGTGAATCCCTTGACTATTCACCACGTGTCCCAGAAATTGGACCTCCTCAAGCCAAAATTCGCACTTTGAGAACTTTGCGTATAGTTGTTCTTTCTTCAATAGCTCAAGAACTTGTCGCAGGTGATGTTCGTGATCGGTTTTGGACTTGGAGTATATAAGTATGTCATCAATAAAGACAATCACGAACTTGTCTAGATACGGCTTGCATACTCGATTCATGAGATCCATAAAGACAGCAGGAGCATTCGTTAAACCAAAGGGCATCACCATGAACTCATAGTGTCCATATCGGGTACGGAACGCAGTTTTTGGGATATCATCATCATGAACTCGTAATTGATGATTGCCAGAACGTAAATCAATCTTTGAGAAAATAGCAGCTCCTTGAAGTTGGTCAAAAAGATCATCGATGCGAGGAAGAGGGTAGCGGTTCTTGATGGTGAGTTTGTTAAGCTCACGATAATCGATGCACATACGAAATGATCCATCTTTCTTCTTCACGAACAAAATAGGTGCACCCCAAGGCGATGAGCTAGGTCGGATAAAGCCTTTGTCGGACAGTTCTTGAAGTTGACTGGCCAGCTCTTGCATTTCTGACGGTGCAAGTCGATATGGTGATTTAGCCACAGGGTTCGCTCCCGGAATTAAATCGATCTTAAACTCGACTTCACGCACGGGAGGTAAACCGCTAAGGTCATCGGGAAACACTTCAGGAAAGTCTCGTACAATCGGGACCTTCTTAAGATCATTCCCTTTGACTTTCGTGTTGACCACGTAAGCCAAGAAAGCCATGTAATTCTTGCTTAGACATTTTCGGGCTTGAGTACACGACATGAGTTTGAGTCCTTTGGATGATTTTTCGCCAAATACTTTCAATGTATCCCCCGAAGGCAAAGGAATTCGAATGCACTTCTCGAAACAAATAATTTCCGCATGATGTTTGGCTAACCAATCCATGCCAATGATAACGTCAAAGCTTCCAAGTTTCATAGGAATAAGGTCGATAAAGAAATCATGCTCGTTTAGGCTCAAAATGCAATCACGAATAACGACACCAACGGTGATGGGTTCTCCATCGGTGACTTCGACAGTAAGAGGTCTTTCTAGTTTCGTATGTGGCTTAGCAAGTATAGGCTCAAATTCTATCGAGACAAAACTCTTATCGGCTCCAGAGTCAAATAGAACGTAGGCATAAGAATTATTAATAAGGAACATACCTGTTCAGTTTTAAAGACGTTTACGATACAGGTAAAGCAACAAAAGTACTTGGATCATAAAGTTGGGGTTGGATTTGACATACCGTTCACCACATCGTTGTTAGCCTGTGCTTGGTTTGCATTGATGTTGAAGGCACGTCCTCGAGCTTGTGGTACGTTACCCGCAAGACGAGGGCATTGTGGGCGAAAATGACCAGGTTCCCCACAGTTGTAGCAAGCACGATTAGCAACTAACGCGGCATTGTTTGGTGCACGGTGACAAGTAGCCACCAAATGTCCATACTTACCACACAATGTACAGATACGGCACGGGGTATTACCCGCATGATGATACTTACAGACATTGCACAATGGTAGAGGACCAGCATAGGGTCTAGCAGCAGGTGCTTGTGTACCAGGAGCGGGTTGTCTTTGAGGTACTTTGGGTGTAGCCACTGCAAAATTACGCGCCGGTGTGAACTTGCGTTTCTTGTTGTTGTAAGACGGTTCATTCTTATTCTCCTTAGCTGCTTCAGGGACCGCCTTTTCAGTCTTTTTAGCCCCTTTGACAGACAAGGTGCCCGCTCGAATATGGTTTTCAGTAAGTTGAGCGGTGATGGTAATGGCATCTTCCAAAGTTGTGGGTCTACTTCCCACTACGGCATCTTGGATTTGAGGTGGCACCCCCTTGATGAACTTCTCAATGTTCCTAGGAACTGTGTTAACCATGTGAGGTAACAGGATGCTCAACTCGTGATGCCTAGTTGAATAGGCCAAATGATCTCCACCATCTTGCTTGAGATTCCAAAACTCCTCCTCCAGCTTTTGCAACTCACTTCTCGGGCAGAACTTTTGGATGGCAATGTTCTTGAATTCTTCCCAAGTGAGTGCCAACACAGCATCAGCACCACGATTCCTCTTCTCACTATTCCACCACGTAAGTGCTCTTTGTTGAAGAACACTTGTGGCATAACGGACTTTGAGTGCCTCGGGACACTCACAGTTGATGAAGGTGTTCTCCATACTTTCAAACCACTCGAGAAGTCCAGTGGCTCCTTCCTTCCCACTAAAGCTAGTGGGTTTGCACGAGTTGAAGTGCTTAAACGTGCAGGGTTGGTTGTTTCTTCCTTGATTCGCACTATTCTCTCCTTGCCCATTGCCATTAGTGTTGTCACTAGCGTTGGTCATCAAGGTGCTACCTCGTTATCTCATGTTCAAGGTGCCACATCTCGTGACTTATAGGATTATCTTGCTAGTACATACGCTTCACTGAATGCCTCAAGATAATATACACTTACTACACGACTTCTTAAGCTTCAGGTGAAAGAACATGAGAGAACCTTTGCTTATCAATAGTGCACAAGAATATGCATCTACTTTCCTAACATTGATGGCTGGTTCAAAATAAGGATATTGTCTTGTTTGTTGTTTCAAGTCTCTGCGAATGATACAATGCTTTAAAATATATGATACAAGGCTTTAAAATATAAAATTCTTGCAAGATCGCCTCCTCTCACATTTAGTGAACTATATGGCTTTTTGAGTGATCATGACTGTACAAAGACCAAACCTCCATAGCATGTACAACCATTGTTTTCACTGCCACAACACATCGCTCTACTAGCTCGGTTTCTATAACTGCTTATTAGCCACCGCGACAACTCTTAACTCTTTAGCAAATGGCTTCTAAATTTGGCTATCAGCTTATTTCAACAATTTCAACAGCTAATCAATCATGGTTACATTCTGTCACACCCCAACCTTAACGGCGGAAACGTCGAGATGTGAGGGTTAAGATTGTTCACAGCCACATAACACTACCATAAATTGTAAATATAAAAATTCATAAGTTGAAATAAACATTACAACCAAATGTCTCAACAAACAAGAATAAACAAAGTTCAATTTTCAAGTCCCAAGTTATTTTATTTATTTTTTTTCCTAGGTCCAAATCCTAGGTGTAAGCATGCTTCAAAAGATAATCATCAACCTTGTGCATTTCCTGAAACATGTTAAAAATAAAAGGGTCAACTTTAAAAGTTGGTGAGTTTCCATGGGTTAAGCATACATATATATATATATATATATATATATATATATATATATATAGTTTACAAGTAGCAATTCATGTCAATGGTTACGAAATAAGCAAGTTTATAGATAACATATAGCTACAATCAAACCTTGACCAAGAATATCATTTACAAGTTTAACGATTAGCTAAGTGTACTTGGTTCCCATAGTGCTCAAGAATACGACACTAGGAGCCGGCAATAACCTCGGCTTTAGCACCAAATAGGCTTGTCAGGCCCATAGATCTACGACGTCGCCAGGCTAGCAATAGTTAATGATTGTCAACATATAATATTCATCATATAAAGCTCACAGTATTACAAATAACCATGACAAAGTTTATAAATGAATTGCTCGTGCATTTACAAGTATCAAGATGTTTACAAGTGCAAGTTCATAAAGTTAACATGTTTCACCCCAAAAGGTGTGAAATAAAGTAAAAAGGGGCATGGAAAAACTCACATGATATAAGTTGATGTTAAAGGTAATATCGAGTAATGTAAATGGTGCTCCAACGATTTCTTTTACAAGTTACCTAAATGTGTATATTCCAAGATTAAGTTTAACAACAAGATTAACGATTAAACGTGAACTAGGGTTTCAAGTGAGGTTTGGGGTTTTTGATATAGATAACATTTAACAATGGAATCACTTATATTTTATTTCAATGAAAAGTATTATACCATTAGATAATTTAACGAAATTAAAGCATTTATAATAATTAAATATAAAGTGTAAATAATTTCTATGATTATTTAAATAACACGATTAAACTAAAATTAACGTTTGGGCCAATAATAATTTATTAATTTGGACTATCATTTTAAATCCATTTTATAAGAAATAACTAAAAATAATTTTTGTTATATTGTTTTATTAAAAGATTATATAAGTATTTAATTTTTTTTTTTTAAAAATTTTAGAAAATAATTTGGTCACTTTTAAATTAATTAAAGTTTACAAAAAATGATTTTTATAATAATTAAAAATTTCTGTAATTAAAATAATTGCAGAAAACCCTTAAAAAAACAGGTTGAGGGTGCCCGGGTTCGAACCCGGGACCTCAAGGATGGGGTAACACGCGCTTAACCAGTAGGCTGGGTAGCCTATGCCTGCTGGAATCCGGTTCCCCTATCTTAAAACACATAAATCAGATGAAATCCCCAAATCACATAAACCCTAGAATGATTTAGGACCAAATTGATGCATAAATCGATATTGATAACGATGATAATCATGGGGCTTTTGTTCCCCATGTAAAAACGAGTAGATAACTGTGTTTAATTACCCGAATCAGAGTCGAATCGATGGTGAGCAAGACGAAGAACAAGTCGCGGCTATGTCAAGATTGGTTCGGGTTGCAAATGATGTTAATAATCAAATTAGTTGCACAGATAGCTTCTACTGGTCTCGGTGATTGAAAGCCCTTTATCAATTTTAATTAAGGATGACTGAAGATGGAAGAACACTAATGTTGCAGGTCGCGATGAAGGGGATGATCGAATGTGATGTTCGTGTGAGTTTCAGGTGAAATTGAGATTGATGGCAGCTTAGGATTAGTTAAACGTTCGATTATGACACATTTAATTTGATTATTATTGAGTTTTAATGTTCGAACGGCTCTATGATTAAAAGCTTCGGTTATTCAAACCGATTGGGTTCATAACCGACGTCTAAACGTAATTAAGGTGCGTGTTCAAGTTCGAAACGGTTCCGCGACTGTAATGGTGTGGTTTAATTGAGTTAAATTCGGGTATATCGACCGATTTAGGGGTGGCCGGAGCTCGGCCGGAGCTCCCACCGGAAAATCGGGTGTTTGGGGGTTGGGTTTTACAATTTACACCTTTGGTCCCTGAGGTTTTAATATTACACCTTTTAATCCAAAATTTTATTTCTAGTTTAAACTAAATTACAGCTTTAGTCCCTGTAGTTTACATATTATTATTTTAAATACAAAACTTCTATTTTAAGTTTGTAAATTGTCTTAAAGACCCCCTAACTTAATTAAACTTTAAGTTTTAAACTTGTTAATTATTTAACTCTTATAAATTATTATTTCTATTATTATTATTATTTTTATCTTATTTTAACTATTATTATTATGTTTTATTATATTAAAACAAATTATTAACTCTTAAATTAATGAATTAATGCATCATAAAAGAAACATTCATAAACAACCCATATAGTTTCTTAAATGACATAAATGGTCCTTACCAGAACATAACAAGGTTAACTATCAATTAACGAAAACACGAAAGGTTACAGTTTCCCCAACTTTTAAGAATTTCGTCCCGAAATTAAGATTGAACTAGACGAACAAATACGGGTATTTCATCTTCATATGCTCCTCACGCTCCCAAGTAAACTCAGGTCCACGCTTATTTTCCCAACGAACCTTGACGATTGGGGTAGTAGTGGTCCTAGTCTTCTTCATAATGCGGTCCATGACTTCAACGGGTTTCTCCACAAAATGTAATGACTCGTCGATCTGGATGTCATCTAATGGGACATACAGACTTTCATCAGCCAAACATTTTCTCAAATTTGAGACATGGAAAACAGGATGAACCCCGCTAAGATCGGAAGGTAGTTCCAGTTTATAAGCCACTTTCCCAATCCTTTTCAGGATCTTGAAAGGTCCTACAAAACGTGGAGCTAATTTACCCTTCTTCCCAAAACGAACGACTCCCTTCCATGGTGAAACTTTAAGAAGAACCATGTCCCCAACTTGAAATTCCAACGGCTTGCGTCGTTTATCGGCATAACTTTTTTGTCGACTTCTAGCCACTTCAAGGTTCTTACGAATCAGGGAAACTTTATCGGTTGTTTCTTGTATGAGCTCAGGACCAGTGATGAAATTTTCACCAATGTCAGTCCAGCAGATCGGGGAACGACATTTACGACCATAGAGTGCTTCAAAAGGTGCCATTTTGATACTCGAGTGGTAACTATTATTATACGAAAATTCCGCGAGAGGTAAATGCGTATCCCAGTCACCACCAAAGTCAAGGACACAAAGACGTAGCAAATCCTCTAGGGTTTGGATGGTTCGCTCGGTTTGACCGTCCGTTTGAGGATGGTAAGCCGTGCTTAAATCCAGTTGAGTACCCAAAAGTTCTTGCATAGACGACCAAAAGTGCGAAGTGAAACGAGCGTCTCGGTCGGATATGATATGTAAAGGTACGCCATGACGACTCACAATCTCATCAATGTATATACGAGCTAACCTTGACGTTTTGTAAGTGTCACGTATGGGTATGAAATGTGCCGACTTGGTCAATCGGTCAACGATCACCCATATGCTATCATGACCACGAGAGGTGCGAGGTAATTTGGTTATGAAGTCCATGGATATGTGTTCCCATTTCCACATAGGAATCTCGGGTTGTTCAAGCAATCCACTAGGACGTTGATGTTCAGCTTTAACCTTTGTACACGTAAGACACTTAGCTACGTAAGTTGCTATGTCTTTCTTCATTCCAGGCCACCAGTATTGACCACGCAGATCCATATACATCTTATCGGAACCAGGATGAATTGAGTAACGAGTTTGATGAGCTTCATTCATGATAAAGGTACGAAGATTATCACAGTTTGGAACCCAAATTCGATTCAAGAAATACATCAACCCGTTGGGTTTCGTTTCTAGTTGAGCTCGAAGATTGTACTCCAATTCCTCTCCCATTTTCCCTCCTTCTTGAACCGCTTGTTGAGCCTCCATGATACAAGTCTCGATGTCATTCTCAATCCTCAAATTTTGTAGCAGCACCGTAGTCTCATTAACATCCAGACGAATCTCAGTATCAAATTCTCCCAAGATATCAAACCATTGTCGTCGATCGCGAATTTCTTGAAACGAGATCATCTTATTATGAATCTTACGACTTAGTGCATCGGCTACGACATTTGCCTTTCCAGGATGGTAACGAATGTCACAATCATAATCACTAATCAACTCAACCCAACGTCGTTGTCTCATGTTGAGATCCTTTTGATTGAAGACGTGTTGTAGGCTTTTGTGATCGGTGTAGACTATACATTGCGTCCCATAAAGGTAATGCCTCCAAATCTTTAAGGCAAAAACCACAGCACCAAGTTCAAGATCATGTGTCGTATAATTCAACTCATGGACCTTCAATTGTCTCGATGCATATGCTATGACCTTTCCTCGTTGCATGAGAACACAACCAAGGCCTTGTTTAGATGCATCACAATATACGGTGAAATCATCGTTCCCATCGGGAAGGGTCAATATAGGAGCATTACACAACTTGTGCTTTAAGGATTCAAAGGCTCCCTCTTGTTCAGACCCCCATTCGAATGGTTTATTCTTTTGGGTCAAGGAAGTAAGCGGTTTCGCGATTCGAGAGAAGTTGGCAATGAAACGTCGATAATACCCAGCAAGACCAAGGAAAGAACGAACTTCGGTTGGAGTTGTGGGAACACACCAATTTTTCACAGCTTCCACCTTTGCAGGGTCAACGTGAATCCCTTGACTATTCACCACGTGTCCCAGAAATTGGACCTCCTCAAGCCAAAATTCGCACTTTGAGAACTTTGCGTATAGTTGTTCTTTCTTCAATAGCTCAAGAACTTGTCGCAGGTGATGTTCGTGATCGGTTTTGGACTTGGAGTATATAAGTATGTCATCAATAAAGACAATCACGAACTTGTCTAGATACGGCTTGCATACTCGATTCATGAGATCCATAAAGACAGCAGGAGCATTCGTTAAACCAAAGGGCATCACCATGAACTCATAGTGTCCATATCGGGTACGGAACGCAGTTTTTGGGATATCATCATCATGAACTCGTAATTGATGATTGCCAGAACGTAAATCAATCTTTGAGAAAATAGCAGCTCCTTGAAGTTGGTCAAAAAGATCATCGATGCGAGGAAGAGGGTAGCGGTTCTTGATGGTGAGTTTGTTAAGCTCACGATAATCGATGCACATACGAAATGATCCATCTTTCTTCTTCACGAACAAAATAGGTGCACCCCAAGGCGATGAGCTAGGTCGGATAAAGCCTTTGTCGGACAGTTCTTGAAGTTGACTGGCCAGCTCTTGCATTTCTGACGGTGCAAGTCGATATGGTGATTTAGCCACAGGGTTCGCTCCCGGAATTAAATCGATCTTAAACTCGACTTCACGCACGGGAGGTAAACCGCTAAGGTCATCGGGAAACACTTCAGGAAAGTCTCGTACAATCGGGACCTTCTTAAGATCATTCCCTTTGACTTTCGTGTTGACCACGTAAGCCAAGAAAGCCATGTAATTCTTGCTTAGACATTTTCGGGCTTGAGTACACGACATGAGTTTGAGTCCTTTGGATGATTTTTCGCCAAATACTTTCAATGTATCCCCCGAAGGCAAAGGAATTCGAATGCACTTCTCGAAACAAATAATTTCCGCATGATGTTTGGCTAACCAATCCATGCCAATGATAACGTCAAAGCTTCCAAGTTTCATAGGAATAAGGTCGATAAAGAAATCATGCTCGTTTAGGCTCAAAATGCAATCACGAATAACGACACCAACGGTGATGGGTTCTCCATCGGTGACTTCGACAGTAAGAGGTCTTTCTAGTTTCGTATGTGGCTTAGCAAGTATAGGCTCAAATTCTATCGAGACAAAACTCTTATCGGCTCCAGAGTCAAATAGAACGTAGGCATAAGAATTATTAATAAGGAACATACCTGTTCAGTTTTAAAGACGTTTACGATACAGGTAAAGCAACAAAAGTACTTGGATCATAAAGTTGGGGTTGGATTTGACATACCGTTCACCACATCGTTGTTAGCCTGTGCTTGGTTTGCATTGATGTTGAAGGCACGTCCTCGAGCTTGTGGTACGTTACCCGCAAGACGAGGGCATTGTGGGCGAAAATGACCAGGTTCCCCACAGTTGTAGCAAGCACGATTAGCAACTAACGCGGCATTGTTTGGTGCACGGTGACAAGTAGCCACCAAATGTCCATACTTACCACACAATGTACAGATACGGCACGGGGTATTACCCGCATGATGATACTTACAGACATTGCACAATGGTAGAGGACCAGCATAGGGTCTAGCAGCAGGTGCTTGTGTACCAGGAGCGGGTTGTCTTTGAGGTACTTTGGGTGTAGGTGAGTTCTAGATCCCCGGTTTTTCTATTTTAAACTTGTTTTGGGGCTGAAATGCATATAAATTATCATTTTTATAACTCCCAGTATGTTGAAACCATATGTTTACCCCCTGTTTTTGGGTGGGTGTGTGTTTTTAAGTGTTTTGACCGAATTACACGGTTGTATGCTTGTTCTAAGTGCTTAATATGCAAGATTTGGGCTAAGAATACGTTAGGATGATGATCGGGAACTGAAATTAGTATAAGTTAGAACAGGTGAACTGCCCATGCACCTAACATTTTTGCCCATGCGCCTAACACTTGCCCATGCGCCTGCATAGTATCCATACGCGTAAGTTCTTCCCATGCGCCTAAGTGTTTGCCCATGCGCCTAAGTTTTCCCATGCACCCAAGTACCCATGCGCCTGCATAGTACTCATGCGCCTACTTAGTACCCATGCGCGTAAGTTTTTTCCCATGCGCCTAAGTGTTTGCCCATGCGCCCTAGTGTTCCCATGCACCCAACTGTCCATGCGCCTGCATAGTGTCTATGCACCCACATAGTGCTCATGCGCCTAAACTAACTTAGGATTTTTCTGAAATTTTGGGAAATAGAAATTAATGGTTAAGCTCTGAAATGTTTTGGTGGGTTATGTTTGTTCATGTTATGCATGTTTGTGGCATGTTATTAATGTTCCTTGTTACGTATTATTACGTGACTTTACGTGGTGTGTTAATGCTCTTGTACGTAAAGTATTATATAATGAAAGTAAAAGACATCGTTAACAAAGTGAAACATAATGAAAGAATGTAAAGTCTTGCAAGCAACTGAAAGGAGGTTCACAACTCATTGAGGGGTTGTTAGCTCAACTGTGTGCGGTTTAGCTAACCCATGAGGATGCACACACGGGTCAATCTTTGTGATTGACAAATAAGTATGAAACGGGACCCTTGTCATTTGCCCCGGTACTGGAGTCAGCTTCGTGCACAATGTTAGGGGTCTATTTATAGACTTCGGCCCAGTACCAGCTTCGTGCACAATGTTTAGGGTATAGCATATGACATTGGTCTAGATGAAAGTGAAAGATAATGATGAAAGTTTGAAACGTACGAAATGAATGAAAAGAATGTTGAAAGATAATAATGATATTATCAAGATGTATGTATGTTGTGTGATAATGAACGAAAGTAAAGGAAAGGTTTTTGCTAGAGGTAAAGAATTTTATTATTTAAAACTAGAACTCACTCAGCAACGCTGACTTTTTATTCATTTTCAGTTGGCAGGTCACTTGTTGCTGAGGATGGCACGAGGGTGAAGCCACTTGGCGGGCAAAGACTGGCATCCATTTCATGCATGATAATGATGTTGTTTTGTAATACAACTAAGTGATATTTTGTAATCTTTTGAACGACGATGTATTTCTTGGCAAATGTATTTATTAAAGCATGAAATGGTTTTTGATGAATTATTCCGCTGCAATATTTTATTTACTTAATAAATCTTAATATGTTTTGATATAAAAGAGGTTGTGATTGACCAACTGTGGGGTTCCCGGGAACGGGGCCTTACAAGTTGGTATCAGATCCAAAGTTTAAGAGAAATGAGTAAATATTTTCAAAACCTAAACTTAAACTTAAAATGGGACCGAATGGAGGGATGCCAGCCCAAGTAGCTACGTGCCATCAGGTAATTTATTTCTTAAGGTTAACCAGTATTATGTGCGTGTGCTATCTGATTTATATGTTCTTAGTAGATTTGGATATTGATGTAATCAAGATAGGCAATTCTTGGGGGATGAAGAGTAAAGTAAGTGGCTAATCACAACTAGCCACTGTAATTAGGGACTTACTATACTTGACATAATCCGAGCTATTACCTTAAATGACCGTGTTGGTGTTTGAATCTTATAGTGTTTAGAGGATGGCGAGTGGTAGATCTTCGAAGGCTTCTCGAGGAGGTGTGCAGGGTGTTGTGGTGCTAGGCCACGTGTCACCGAGAACAAGGCTAAGGCTGCTGAGATGGCTCCTGCAGAGCCCGAGCTTTATAACCAGGAAGGCGATGATGAGAGTGCTAATTTAAGAGCCTCTGTGAAGGAGGCAGTTGTGGAGGAAGTTCATCAGGTCATGCAAACGATCCTACCGTCTATGGTGACCGAGTTTATTCGTGTTGTGAGGGAGGATGAAAAGAAAGAGAAGGAGGAGTGGAGGAGGACCGTTGGGAGAGGGGGCGAGGAGAGAGGTTCAGGTGAAGGGGAGCAACCAGAGACTGAGATGGTTGTCTCCAGTGATGATGATAAGGAGGAAGCAGTGCATGAAATGGTTAAGGGGTGTAGTTAAGGGGCATTCCAGAGATGCAAGCCCCCAACTTTTGATGGGAATGGTAATGCTGCTGCTGCTTACCGATGGGTGAGGGAGATGGAGGCGGTGCTCGATATCAGTGAGTGCCAAGAGGATCAAAAGGTGAAGTTTGCTACCCACTCATTTGTGAACTCAGCCTTATGCTGGTGGGACAACATTGTCTAGGCCGAGGGTAGCAGGGCGATTGGAAGGATGAGGTGGAGTGAGCTGAAGAAGTTGGTGATTGAGGAATTTTGTTCTCATAGGGAGCTCGATAAGGTCGAGAGAGAGTTCTTACCGCTGGAAGCGGGAACCATGACACACCAGCAGTATACTACTAAGTTCAATGAGATGGCAAGGCTGGTGCCAGATTAGGTGATGCCAATTTCAAGGAAGATCAAGAGGTATATCCAGGGTTTGTTGGCTGGTATCCACAGGCACATGATCGCCGCTCGACCGAGTACTTTTAGGTTAGTGGTTGATCTGGCCGGGAGACTATATGATGAGGGAGAGGTGGCGGTAGTGGAGGTGAATAAGAAAGGTTATGGTGACAAAAATTCGAAGGGGAAAAGATTTGGCAGTGGTGGTTTCACCCCCAAAAGAAAAAAGGCAAGAATGGATGACAGGAGGGTGGTGATGGCAGGTACTGGGTCAAGGATGTGTAATAGGTGTGGGAAGGATCATGTGGGGGAATGCAAGTGGAGATCAAATCTCTATTTCAAATATGGGAAGGCAGGGCATATGGCAAGGATTTGTTGGGTGACGAGGTGCTACAATTGTGGCGAGGCTGGGCATATGAGTAGAGATTACAGGAAGCCGAGGGCTGAAAGTTCTGGGGCAAAGAATGGGACTGAGAAGGATGGGCAGAGAGCAAACGCCAGAGCATTCACGATGACCCGGGAGGAGGCTAGGGTGGACCCCGATATCGTGTCAGGTACGTTCCTAGTAAACCAAACTTGTGCCTCTGTATTATTTGATTTTGGTGCTAGTAAGAGTTTTATTTCTGCTGCCTTCTATGCTAAGTTTCCTGTTAGGAGTAGAAAGATTGGTGAGCCATTCGATGTAGAAACTGCCATTGGTAAGTCTACCATGATTTCTGATCTGATAGAGAATTGTGGCATAGAGTTGGAAGGTCGTAGGCTCTCTGCTAAATTATTCATGATGTCCCTATGTGGGTTTGATGTGGTTCTGGGGATGGATTGGTGAGCGGCCTATAAGGTAAATATTGTGTGTCGCAAGAAGATGATCCGATTGACGGCGCCTGATGGGGGTTCGGTGACAATCTATGGTGATTGAGTTACTATGGTTCCGAAGGTGATTTCGATGGTGGTGGCAGATAAGTACATAAAACATGGATGTAGTGCCTACCTGGTTGCGTGAAGGATGTGGATGCGTCAGTACCATAATTGTCCGACGTACTAGTTGTGTGTGACTTTCCAGACGTGTTCCCAGAAGATTTATCAGGTGTGCCATCGGACCGCGAGATCGAGTTCTAGATCGACTTGATACCTGGTGCTCAACCTGTTGCCAAGGCACCGTATCGATTGGCTCCGTCTGAGATGAAGGAACTGATGGTTCAGTTGCAAGAGTTGTTGGACAAAGGGTTCATTCGACCGAGTATCTCTCCCTGGGGTGCTCCGATCTTGTTTGTAAAGATGGATGGTAGTATGAGGATGTGCATCGACTACCGTGAGTTAAACAAGTTGACGGTGAAGAACCGATACCCACTACCCAGAATTGATGCCTTGTTTGACCAGCTCCAAGGTGCCAGTTGGTTTTCGAGAATAGATCTCTGATCTGGTTACCATCAGATGAAGGTGAAAGAGCAAGATATCCCCAAAACATCTTTTGCACGCGTTATGGACACTACGAGTTTCTCATTATGTCTTTTGGTCTAACTAACCCGCCAGCTGCCTTTATGGATTTGATGAACCGGGTGTGTTGGCCGATGTTAGATAAATCAATGATTGTGTTTATTGTTGATATCCAAATTTGTTCGAAGAGCGAAGAAGAGCATGCCGGTCACATTCGTGAGGTATTGGAAATACTTAGAAGAGAGAAGTTGTATGCTAAGTTCTCCAAGTGTGCTTTCTGGTTGCTCGAGGTTCAGTTTTTAGGTCATGTGGTAAATTCTGAAGGGATCATGGTAGACCCACCAAAGGTGGAGGCGGTGATGCAATGGAAGTCTCCAAATACGCCATCCGAGATCCGCAGTTTCTTGGGTTTGGCGGGCTATTATAGAAGATTATCCAAGACTTTTCTAAGATAGCCTCACCATTGACCAAGCTGACCCGCAAGGATATGAAGTTTGTATGGGGTTTAGAACAGGAGAGTGCTTTTGAAGAGCTGAAGATGAGATTGACTCAGGCTCCTATTTTGACGTTGCCCGAGGGGAGCGAAGACTTAGTGGTCTATTCGGATGCTTCTTATTCAGGATTAGGTTGCGTGCTGATGCAACGGGGAAGGGTTATAGCCTATGCGTCCCGACAGTTGAAAATCCATGAGGCTAATTACCCTACTCATGACTTGGAGCTAGCGGCTATGGTCTTTGTATTGAAGATTTGGAGGCACTACTTGTACGGGACGAAGTGCACTATCTTCATTGACCATAAGAGCTTGAAATACTTCTTTGAGCAAAAGGACCTCAATATGAGGCAAAGGAGGTGGTTAGAGTTGATCAAGGATTATGATTATGAGGTCCACTACCATCCGGGCAAGGCCAACGTAGTGGCGGATGCCCTTAGCTGAAAGGAGAGACCCGAACCAATCCGGGTGAAAGCTTACCAGTTGGTTATGACCTCTGATGTGATGCACAGGTCAAGGAATTTCAAGATGAGGCGCTGAAGGAAGACCGAATCAACTCCAAAGGAATGAAAGGTCTAGTCTCAGAGTTGGGTGAGAACACTCTCAGAGTTAGAACCCGTTTCGGGTGGATGTAGATCCCTCGTTATGGAGACCTACGGGGGCGAATCATGGATGAAGCTCATAAGACTTGATAATCCATTCATCCTGGTGCTCCAAAGATGTATCATCAGATGAAGACAGATTACTCATGGTCGGGTATGAAGCGTAATGTAGCGGAGTATGTAAGCAAGTGGCTTACCTTCTTGCAAGTGAAGGCGGAGCATCAGAAGCCATACGAGAAGATCCAACCTTTGGATATATCCGAGTGGAAATGGGAGAACATCACCATGGACTTCATTACGAAGTTACCACGTACGACAAGGGGGTACGATGCTATATGAGTGATAGTTGACCGTTTGACGAATAGTGCTCACTTTCTACTGATCCACGAGACATAATCAACTGAGAGGTTGGTGGATCTGTTCATCAAAAAGATTATGACGCGTCATGGTGTACCAGTGCCTATCGTGTCTGACCATGACACTCGGTTTACATCTAAGTTTTGGAAGAGATTTCATGACGCGATGGGGACGAGGTTGCACATTAGTACGACTTATCATACTCAAACGGATGGTCAGTCAGAGAGAACTATATAGACGCTTGAGGATATGCTCCGAGCGTGCATCATTGATTTTGGAGGAAGTTGGGACGAACAGTTACTGTTAGCTGAATTCTCATACAACAACAGTTATCATGTCAGCGTTGGCATGCCACCATATGAGATGCTATACGGTAGGAAGTGTAGAACGCCCGTATGTTGGGGTGACATCGGACAGAAGGATTTGGGGAGCGTTGAAGTGATTGAGACTATGATTGAAAAGTTAGAGAAGATCAAGGCCTTTATGAAGGCGGCAAAGGATAGGCAAAAGTCGTATGTTGATAAGAGGCGTAGACCGATCGAATTCAAGGTGGGTGATAAAGTTATGCTGAAAATTTCACCTTGGAAGGGGATAATTCGGCTCTAAAAGCGGGGTAAGCTGAGCCTGAGGTATATAGGACCTTTCCGAATTATTGCTCGAGTAGGAGAGGTGGCCTATAAGTTGGAGCTACCCGATCAGTTAAGTGGAATTCATCCGACATTCCATGTATCTCATCTGAGAAAGTGCTTAGCCGACGAGGACATGATTGTGCCACTGGAGGATATTGAGGTAGATGAACGGGCTCAATTATGTGGAGCAACTGGTGGCCATCATTGACAGAAAAGAGAAGAGGCTACGGAATAAAGTAATTCCACTCGAGTCTACGTGGGAGATGGAGGAAGAGATGAGACAACATTATTCACAACTGTTTGAGGAGTGACAGGTTTCGGGGACGAAACCTATATAAGGGGGTGGAATTGTAACATCCGGAAATTTAGAAAAAAAAAGAGAAAAGAAAAGAAAAGAGAAGTATGAAGAAAGAAAGGTGAAATAACCTAAGTTGAGGGCTTAAAGTTGTGCAAGAGGCAAACATTATTATAATTATGTTTAAAAAGTGGGCATGGCCGCCCACTCCCCCTGCTCACCAACTGCTTCGACTGCAAAAGTAAAAGAACAGAGTTTTTCCATCGGTTTTTAGAGAGAAAAAGATGAAGATCGACTTGAAGGTTAGTTTTTCGTTTGTTTTGTTCGGTTTCAGCTGGATTTTCAGCTTGTGGATCGAGCCTTATGTGTTTCTCTGTGTTCGGTTAGGTGTTTTTGGTGTGTTTAGGTGTTTGAACTCCATGTGCTCTCGAGTTTGGAGGAGTTTTACTTGAAGGCTGTTGTAGGTGAGTTCTAGATCCCCGGTTTTTCTATTTTAAACTTGTTTTGGGGCTGAAATGCATATAAATTATCATTTTTATAACTCCCAGTATGTTGAAACCGTATGTTTACCCCCTGTTTTCGGGTGGGTGTGTGTTTGTAAGTGTTTTGACTGAATTATGTGGTTGTATGCTTGTTCTAAGTGCTTAATTTGCTTGATTTGGGCTAAGAATACGTTAGGATGATGATTGGGAACTGAAATTAGTATAAGTTAGAACAGGTGAATTGCCCATGCGCCTAACATTTTTGCCCATGCGCCTAACACTGGCCCATGCGCAAACATAGTATCCATACGCCTAGGTGAACTACCCATGCGCCTAACATTTTTCTGAAATTTTGGGAAATAGAAATTAATGGTTAAGCTCTGAAATGTTTTGGTGGGTTATGTTTGTTCATGTTATGCATGTTTGTGGCATGTTATTGATGTTCCTTGTTACGTATTATTACGTGACTTTACGTGGTGTGTTAATGCTCTTGTACGTAAAGTATTATAAAATGAAAGTAAAAGACATCGTTAACAAAGTGAAACATAATGAAAGAATGTAAAGTCTTGCAAGCAACTGAAAGGAGGTTCACAACTCATTGAGGGGTTGTTAGCTCAACTGTGTGCAGTTTAGCTAACCCATGAGGATGCACACACGGGTCAATCTTTGTGATTGACCAATAAGTATGAAACGGGACCCTTGTCTTTTGCCCCGGTACTGGAGTCAGCTTCATGCACAATGTTAGGGGTCTATTTATAGACTTCGGCCCAGTACCAGCTTCGTGCACAATGTTTGGGGTATAACATATGACATTGGTCTAGATGAAAGTGAAAGATAATGATGAAAGTTCAAAACGTACGAAATGAATGAAAAGAATGTTGAAAGATAATAATGATATTATCAAGATGTATGTATGTTGTGTGATAATGAACGAAAGTAAAGGAAAGGTTTTTGCTAGAGGTAAAGAATTTTATTATTTAAAACTAGAACTCACTCAGCAACGCTGACTTTTTATGCATTTTCAGTTGGCAGGTCACTTGTTGCTGAGGATGGCACGAGGGTGAAGCCACTTGGCAGGCAAAGACTGGCATCCATTTCATGCATGATAATGATGTTGTTTTGTAATACAACAAAGTGATATTTTGTAATCTTTTGAACGACGATGTATTTCTTGGCAAATGTATTTATTAAAGCATGAAATGGTTTTTGATGAATTATTCCGCTGCAATATTTTATTTACTTAATAAATCTTAATATGTTTTGATATAAAAGAGGTTGTGATTGACCAACTGTGGGGTCCCACCTTACAAGTTGGTATCAGAGCCAAAGTTTAAGAGAAATGGGTAAATATTTTCAAAACCTAAACTTAAACTTAAAATGGGACCGAATGGAGGGATGCCAGCCCAAGTAGCTACGTGCTATTAGGTAATTTATTTCTTAAGGTTAACCAGTATTATGTGCGTGTGCTATCTGATTTATGTGTTCTTAGTAGATTTGGATATTGATGTAATCAAGATAGGCAATGCTTGGGGGATGAAGAGTAAAGTAAGTGACTAATCACAACTAGACACTATAATTAGGGACTTACTATACTTGACATAATCTGAGCCATTACCTTAAATGACCGTGTTGGTGTTTCAATCTTATAGTGTTTAGAGGATGGCGAGTGGTAGATCTTCGAAGGCTTCTCGAGGAGGTGTGCAGGGTGGTCGTGGTGCTAGGCCACGTGTCACCGGGAACAAGGCTAAGGCTGCTGAGATGGCTCCTGCAGAGCCCGAGCTTCATAACCAGGAAGGTGATGATAAGAGTGCTAATTTGAGAGCCTCTGTGAAGGAGTCAGTTGTGGAGGAAGTTCATCAGGTCATGCAAACGATCCTGCCGTCTATGGTGACCGAGGTTATTCGTGTTATGAGGGAGGATGAAAAGAAATAGAAGGAGGAGAGGAGGAAGATCGTTGGGAGAGGGGGCGAGGAGAGAGGTTTAGGTGAAGGGGAGCAACCAGAGGCTGAGATGGTTGTCTCCAGTGATGATGATGAGGAGGAAGCAGTGCAGGAAACGGTTAAGGGGTGTAGTTAAGGGGCATTCCAGAGATGCAAGCCCCCAACTTTTGATGGGAATGGTAATGCTGCTGCTGCTCACCGATGGGTGAGGGAGATAGAGGCGGTGCTCGATATCAGTGAGTGCTGAGAGGATCAGAAGGTGAAGTTTGCTACCCACTAATTTGTGGACTCGGCCTTGTGCTGGTGGGATAACATTGTCCAAGCCGAGGGTAGCAGGGCAATTGGAAGGATGAGGTGGAGTGAGCTGAAGAAGTTGGTGATTGAGGAAGTTTGTCCTCATAGGGAGCTCGATAAGGTCGAGAGAGAGTTCTTACAGCTGGAAGTGGGAACCATGACACACCAGTAGTATACTACTAAGTTCAACGAGATGGCAAGGTTGGTGCCAAATCAGGTGACACCGATGTCAAACAAGATCAAGAGCTATATCCAGGGTTTGCCGGCGGATATCCGCAGGCACATGATCGCCGCTCGGCCGAGTACTTTTAGGTTGTGACTGTAATATTTTATTTACTTAATAAATCTTAATATGTTTTGATATAAAAGAGGTTGTGACTGACCAACTCTGGGTTCCCAGGAACGGGGCCTTGCACTCATTATTTTACTTGTGTTCTTAGTATCATTTACATAAACCAGGTTCCCTATTTGATCTGTTAAGTGTTCTAACACTCTCCTCATTATAAGACTGATTGTGTTGACCATCCCTTAAACGGTCCTGCAATTGGTATCAGAGCATTTTAGGCTCTTGATTGTAAGATCTCACCATCTTAAATCCCTTTAGTTTCACAAATCACTTAATATCTCAAATGGCAGCTATGACAATGGCTGATATGGAAACTGGTACTATGACAAAGTCTCCACTGATCACTCCTGATGATTTTTATACTTAGTGCCAAAGAATGGAAGGCTTCATCAAGTCTCAAGACTCCAGGATGTGGGGATCTGTTTTCTCTAGACCTCATGTACCATCCACCTTTTCAGCTGCTGGTGGTGGTGGTATGATACCTAAGGAAGTGGCTGACTATTCTGAAGAAGTCTGGAAGAAGATAGACATAGATCAGAAGGCCATGACCGCTCTCCAAACTGCTCTTCCAAACTCTATCTATAGAGGCTTTAAGAAGTGAAAGACTGCCAAACAACTATGGGATGCACTAAACCTCATGTATGAGGGGTCTAATGAAGCAAAAAAGAACAAGAAGGACCTCTTGAAGCAGCAGTTTGAGAACTTCACCTTTAAGACAGGTGAAACCATGACTCAATAATACTTTAGGTATATTGAGATTGTAAATATTCTAATGGATGTTGGAGTAACTCTTGAGAACAGGGACATTGTGAGGAAGTTTATTTCCTTTTTTCCCAGACAATGGACACGCTATTATGTGGTCATTAAGAGGACTGAGAACCTCAAGACCCTTACTCTTATTGAGTTGTATGGTATCCTCAATGGGTACCAGATAGAGATGAACATGCAAAATCCATCTGGTAACTCCAACAATCAGTAGAGTTCAGCCCTTCATGTGGTTGTAAAGGATTACAGAGAACCACAGCATCATCTCATCTGCTACCCTGACAACTCACAAAAGGGTCCTTTCATCACCTTTCTACAGACACTAAGAGAGAGATACACCCAAGGAAGCCCATTCCAAGAGACAAGCTCTTCACAAGCTTTTGTGTCTACTGATGAAAGCACAGGCAACTTTCTCTTTACCCTTGAAGACTTGGACTGTATCCATCTAGATGATCTGAAATACATGGAAATAGTCCAGCAGATGTCTCTTCTCACTCATAGAGCCAAGAAGTTTTAGAAGAGGACACGGAGGAAGTTTCCTAGCAATGCAACCAGTGAAAAGTTTGGCTTGGACAAAAGCAAAGTAAAGTGTTACAACTGTAACCAAATGGGACACTTTGCTAGAGAGTGCAAGGAACCAAGAACAAGTGGTGGCCAAGCACAAACCAGACCAAACTACACAGATGGAGCTCCCCAGAATGAGAAGCCCAAGCAGCAAGCTGGAATTGCTTTTGAAGAATGAGGCTTTGACTGGAGCTTTTAGGTTGAGGATGCATCTCCAAACCAAGCACTGATGGCAGATCATGAAGAAGCCAAGTTATTGGAACATCTTTGTACACCTGAATGTATTGCTAAAGTTAATAGATATAGGTCCTACAACTTAGAGATAAGATCTGATCTTGAGTCCTTAAACATCTTAAAAGCTGATTTCAATAGAGCTAAAAATGATTACAAACTTAGAATACAAGATTTAGAGAAAACTATTTCAACTTTTAAGCATGAACATACCAACTACAGGACTCAGATAAAAGATCTCATTAGTAAGTTAACTGAATGCCAGGCTGAGCTTGTGATCAGCAAAGCCAGGGCAGAAAAATGCGTTCTTGAAAAAGAGACCATCAAGAACATGATATCCTCATCCTTGCATGCAAAAGTCTGTTACCAGAATAAGCAAGGACTGGGATCTACTGAGATAGCTCCTCCACACACTCTATTATCCGTAAGATCTCCAAGGTGTGGAACTTGTGAAGATGAGCTTCCCCTTATAGACCCAATGTATAAAGTATCTAAGGTCCTTGTATTTCTTTTTATGCTTTGTAACACTTGTAAAAGAATTTAAGAGTAATATACAACATCCTTGAAAACCATACTTATGTTGTTCTTGTTTTTAGTTCTGTCTTATTGTTTTAATTGTGTTCTTAGTATCATTTACATAAACCCGGTTTCCTATTTGATCTGTTAAGTGTTCTAACACTCTCCTCATTGTGAGACTGATTGTGTTGATCATCTCTTAAATGGTCCTGCAACAGTAGAATCGAACTATTAAGATGATAAAGGTTTTGCTCCAAGAAACAGAGTATTCGAGGTAGATTTGGATAATGAAATCAACTTGCACTTACACCATTTGGTGGTCTTTGGTAAGGTTGAACAGCAAGTTAGGTGATTAGTGATTTCAATAAGATTTATCTTCTGCAAAACATAAAATCATAATATTAAAAGCTTTTTAGGGAAAAAATGCTTTTTGTATTTATAAGAATAGCAGTACAAACATTCAAAATATCCGAACCCCATATAGCAAGGACATGAATTACAAAGAAACACGAAAAAAGATGTAGAAAATGTTTTTGTTACTGTTTCAGTCCTTACTTGTTAAATTCCTTTAACACTGATCGTGTTCACAATAATATGTCATTAGTGCAAAGGTGAAACAATAATGTTATTACTTTTATTAAGGAGTTCTCATTTTGGCTTTCTGGTGAGTGGAGTTGTAACAGGAGATGCTTCATAATAATGTTGGACAACTTAAATTTGACATTCAATATGTTTTGGCATTGCACGATCCTATTAGGTATGGAGTTACATGGAATCGCAAGTTCTTGTCGGATAAAAAAGATGGTGTATTTGGTGAAGTGTAAGTTTTATGTTACCAAATACTATTTGCGGTATATGATAGCTTTTAGCGTAAAATCTGAATTCCTATGTAAAGGTTTCTGATCATGAGACGCGTATTTCACCTCGCACTTACATTTTGTTCAATACCTTAAACCAAAACCTATCTAACTAGCTTAAGGTTAAACATAATTCATGACAACCTTCACGTCTCTCTGTATCTCCAATGCATTAAAAATAGACAGTGGCTCAAAATTTTATCTTAACTGTGTGATTGTTGAATGCAACACACCACCTTTGTTTTGTTTTTCTATATTTCTAGTAATTATGCTTGTTCTTGTTTCATTATTCTATGTTTTTCCTTTACATCCCTTACTCATTGAGCGATTAAACAATCATTTCAACAGCAAACTGTATGAAATTCGTTCATTAGAAAGTAAAGAATAACGATAGGAATGGTGGTTTTATATTGTTTATGATTTATCGGTTATTTAATGAAACAAAGAATTTGTCACTATATATAATTTCGTAGGTTTAAAAGATGTTCACGAGGGAGTTACATTCTTGGTGTTTGATGTGACTCCTCATCCAATCAACTTAATTATATATTCTTGTTGTCGTATACTTTGTTAATTCTTAAGATAGTTTGTTGTTTTCATCCATTAATGCAATGAGATTGATGATCTTATAACCTCTTGATGAAGAACCTTTGAAAATTTCTCTGTCAAATTGTTTTATGTCAGCTCGTGTAAAATGATCAAGAGGTAAGTGATAAGGGTGAATTATAGAAATGAAAGACAAGCCTATAAGGTTTTTCGTAGTTATGTTTAAGGTTTTATCTTTAGTTTTACACTTACTTTACTATTAGACGTAAAAATTAATTGTTCACCATGTGTTTCTTCGATATTTGTGATACGGCAACGAAAAACAATCATAATAATATCCGACTTGTGAACCAGTCATTTCGAGCCCCTATGATTGTCAACGCTCAATGGAGCCTTGAAAGGTTTTCCTAACTCTAAAGGATATCTTTTATTTTTGTTTATTAGCACATGATCTACAATTATAAATTAAGTCTGAAGACCAAAGAGTGCATCAACCAAATTATAACTTTATTTTGGAATATTTATTCTTTTAATTTCAATTAATTGATATATGTTATTTACTTTATGTTAAATAAAAAACATAAACCAATTTATAGTTTTCTTTTGGATCCTAACACAACCTTTATTATATTATGAGTATCGTCTAAACATGATTTGAATATTGGGCTTATAAAATTTTACTATAGTCGTCGTGTAGACCTAACAGACAAGCATCTCAGGTAGTTTATAACTAATACGTGACCTTATGAGTAGAAAAAGAATACAACCAATCAACCATGGACCTTTGACTTACAAATAATGACTGCGATGTGTGTGACTGTTGATTACACACATGTAAATTAGTCTATTAATGCATACGTATAACAATTAAATACACATAATACAAAGCTAACTTGCACGTATACAAAATACGATCTTATGCAGAAGAATTGTTTTAATGTAAGTTAGTTTTTGGCTTACGACATTTAGATTATTTTTATTATTTTAACTTTATTCATTTAACAACTGAATAAGTAAGATTTAATAATGAAATAATATAAAATTATTTGTTCACTCTTTTTCTTTTGCACTCATGACAAATTTTACGATTGTTATTTCAAACTTTGCAATCCACTTGAGGCATCTTACTACTTTGCAGATATTATAAAAAAACAAATGAAAAATCATATGTTCAAGTTAAAAAAATCTATTTAATTCTAGTTAAAAAAACCTATTTAATTTCTTGAAAACCTTAAACGTATACATGCCCGATCGTTTCCATTTTGTTTTATACACATGTGTAGATATCTGTGTGTAGACATGTAAAGATAAATTTGAATCACTCTTTTAAGTTAACAAAGATTTCTTACATTTATTTTTGTTTCATACACAAGTGTAAACATATATATATCTGTCACCTTTAGTATGAAGAATTACGTATATGTAAATAAACAACCACTTTGAGAATTGCATTATTATTACTAAGATTTACATACATGTAAATAAGTGATAAGATTTGAAGCGACAAACAATATGAAATGTACATATGTGTAAATAGACATTACTTTTTGAAGAATTTGTTGATGAGCTTAAAGATTTAGATGTGTAAGTAGTATCCTTACAAGCATGTATACCACTTACATATCTGTAAACAGACGATTGGATCCTTAATAAGTTTGTAAATAGACTATTGCATTCAATATCAGTTTGATGTTTGAAATGTTATAGATACATAAAAACTAGATAGTTTCGATATGAAAGAAAAAGAAAGAATAAATGAATGTTTATCAAATAATTAGAGATATAAATATTTAATAGACAATCATCATAACCTTTTCATTTAGTTATTAGTTATTAGGATTAAGAAATGATAAGTGGTCCGGATTACATTAAAAATTTTATAAAAATGGAGCTCCTGTTAAGATTTATCGTCATGTACACACATACACATGCATATACATATAAGTGAGCATTATTTTTATGATTATATATTAACATTACTACAAAAACATAGTGTTGTTATTTGAATTGATACACATGAATTTATGTGTACCCATATGTTATAAGCATTCACACATGTGTATATTCACTATAATTATCTAATTTATATATATGTAAAAGTTGAATGTGATCTTAGATTTAATTACTTGAGTCTTGCAAAGTTGTTTGCTTGCCATGTTTTAAATTAGAGTTCCATGTCTGATACACTACCTAGATCCATACATCATTTTCATTAAAAGCACCCCGAAAGGCCATTTAGGCTTTATTTCGAAACAACGATTGCTAGTCCATGTTCTTCTGTACTATCATTTTTAACGACAAAGAAATACTCCATTATGTTAAAAACCCATATTTTACATAAGAGCACTTGAAGCTATAGTTAAAACATGCTAATACAACATGTAGGTCATGCAAACCAAAAAAAGTATATATGTATACTTTTAGTTACATAATATCATCAATAGAAAAGGAATGCCACTTGTGCCAATCAATCATGCGTTTGTTTTGCATGATTTTTTTATCTATATGAATGAGAGGGACTTGATTTCTTCAAAGAGAGTGATGAAATTCACCTCTTTGTTGTTATGAATCTTCTTGTTCCTTGCTTTTCATAACTCGAAGACGACATAAGAAATATCACATGAATGATTTTCCTTTTCACCGAGCTACTAGAAGCAAATTTATGAAGTTTCATGAGATCTTCAATGCATAATGTTGATCTACGAAGGATGAAACTACCAAAAACATAGGATTTCAGCACTGGACGCCAACTGCAGAATCAAGTCAAGTGCTGAATCCACTTCCAAACAACATATATTGAATGACTGCCGATCAGCATATGCTGAAGCAACTGCCGATCAGCCATCTACCGATGAGGTGCTAATCGACTGTTGCTGATCAGCAGAGAACTCCATCATCTGCCTATCAACTGCTACTTAGAACAAGAATGTCTGTGCTGACGGTTGCTGTGTTTCACCTTTTGGAGACAACATAGTACTGAAGTTGTCAACTCTAATACGCAGATTATCTGTTTTGTTGTAAACTTTGAAGATAGAATAGTTTATTCTTATTATTTAGATTTCATAGTATAAAAGTCCTCACACTTGTATAGTAGAGGCAAGTTTTTAAGCCATTTGATTGTATGTGCCGATTGTATCATTTGTTCTCACACGACTAATCAAGTAAATACTTTGAAAGAATTCCTTATGCATTTATCTTTACTCACAAAGTATTTGTGTTATGATAGTAAGTAGTTAACTTTGATTACGCATTTGTTATCTACCGATCTAAGAAGAAGTTCTTGTTAGTTTAGACCAACTTGATCCAACAAGTGGTATCAAAGCTCAGGCTCTTGCTTTGCTTGAAGTTATCTTTCAAAAAATCACTTGTTTCTTCTTATGATCACACTATCAAACACCACACGTTCCTCATACCTCTCTACCCTCTCAAAATGATTGTTGTAGCCATTTCTAGCAAACAATATTTGGAAAATGGAACCCAGCCCAAACCTCACATGTTTACACTAAATGACTATGATACCTGGAAAATTCAAATGGAGGATTTCATAAGGAATCAAGACATAAGGTTATGACTCTCTATTATATGTCCCCATGGTCCAAACCCCTGGTGAAGGAGGAGTAATGGTTCCCAAAGATCCTACAAAGTACTCAGATAAAGTTCTGAAGAAGATGGATGTGGATTCAAAGGCTCTTTGGCTAATCAAAATGAGCATACCCAATAACATCATGCATGGCCTCAAGAAATTCATAACTGGTCAAAAGTTTTATGAAGATTTGAAGGAACAGAAGACATGAAGGAAAACAAAAGAGATGTATTAAAGCAGAAGTTCGAGAACTTTGGTTTCACAAGGGGAGAAACCATGACTGCTACATATTTCAGATATGTTGAACTTTTAGACTCTCTAAATAAAGCAGGATTAAAGATAGAGAATAATGATTTTCTCATAAAGTTCTTAAGATCATTACCAAAGACATGGGCAGTTTACACTGTGTCCATCAGAAGAACTGAGAACCTGAAGACTATGAGTATTGAGGAGTTATATGGCATCCTTAGTGCTTATCATTTTATCAAATGGAGATGGATGCAGATGAAGAATCACTAGGCAGATCTTTAAACCCCTTAAAGTCATCAGCTCTCATGGCCCCCACTAATAAGTCAGTTCATTATCCTCACTCCCAAGTCTATCAAACTCCTATAGTGACTCATCAAGTACCAATGATCACCTACCCTGAATCCCCAACTACTAAATCTCAATCACCACCCTCATTTAGCAGATGGAATCAACCAGCCTCATCATCCTTTTCACAATCATATTGTCAAAATATGCCTTTGTTAGTAACCAAACCAACTTCTTTCATCTCTTTGAAAAAGATCGAAAGTGCATTCATCTAGATGACCTTGAAGAAATGGATATCAACTATCAGATAGCTATGATATCATTCAGGGTTAAGTAGTTTTAACAAAGAATCAAAAAAAAGTTCCTGAAGTAGAGAAGATTAGGATTTGGGTTTGATAAAATCAAAGTAAAATGTTTTAACTTCAACCAACTCGGATATTTTGCCAAGGAATGTAAAGCACCAAAGTCAAACCCGTCCCCTCCAAGTTCATCTAACCCACAACAACACTTAACTCATCAAGGTCCCTCCACTTCATTAGTGGTGATTGATTAGAGCTTCCAAGTAGTAGATGTTACACCCATCAATAATGCGTTGATGGCTAGAAGCTCAACCTCTTTACCCCAGTTAACTTCTAAACCCTGCTATAGAAATCATAATTTGGATCTCATAAAGGAAGTGGAATCAATCAATCTTCTTAAAACTGACTATAAGATAAATGATCAAGCTCAAAAAGAAAAGATAATGGAACTAGAAAAGATTGTTTCACAATTAATGTAAAAAACAAACAAACCTTGAGACCCTAATTGATGACCTCCTGAGCAGATCAAAATCTGCAGAATGTGATTTAGCTATAGCTAAAACATAAATCTAATATTTAAACTGAAAAGTTTGAAAAACTGCTAGTTTTTACTTAAAACTCCTAAAGGTTGTATCAAACCAAGACATGTTTTTGATATAATTCTGTGGAACCACCAACGACATACACTCCCACGTATACTCCTAAGTGCAACCTTGAGATAAAGAAGCAGGTATCTGTCGAGCCCATCTATACAAGGGCATTTGCTGAAAAGATTGAGACAGCAGAGAATGAGGAGAAGGATGGAATAATTGAGAAAGTGGATGAGGTGGAGGAGAAGAAAGAGAATGAAGAATAGGTGTAAGGCCCCGTTCCCGGGAACCCCACAGTTGGTCAATCACAACCTTATTTATATCAAAACATATTAAGATTTATTAAATAACTAAAATATTGAAGCGGAATAATTCATCAAAAACCTTTTCATGCTTTAATAAACACATTTGCCAAGTAATACATCGTTGTTTACAAGATTAAAAAATATCACTTAGTTGTATTACAAAACATCATTATTATTGCATGAGATGGATGCCAGTCTTTGCCCGCCAAGTAGCTTCACCCTCGTGCCATCCTCAGCAACAAGTTACCTGCCAACTAAAAATGCATGAAAAGTCAGCGTTGCTGAGTGAGTTCTAGTTTTATATAATAAAATACTTTACCTTTAGTAAAAACCTTTTCGTTTGTGATCACACAACATACGTACAAGTTGATAATATTATTATTATCTTTCAACATTCTTTTCATTCATTTCATACTTTCATCATTATCTTTCACTTTCATCTAGACCCATGTCATATGCTATACCCCAAACATTGTGCACGAAACTGGTACTGGGCCGAAGTCTATAAATAGACCCCTAAAATTGAGCACGAAGTTGACTCCAGTACCGGGGCAAGCGACAAGGGTCCCGTTTCGTACATATTGGTCAATCACAAGGATTGACCCCTATGCGCATCCTCATGGGTTAGCTAAACCGCACACAGTTGAGCTAACAACCCCTCAATGAGTTATGAACCTCCTTGCTTGCAAGACTTTACATTCTTTCATTAGGTTCCACTTCGTTAATAATGTCTTTCACTTTCATTATATAATACTTTACGTATAAGAGCATTAACACACCACGTAAAGTCACGTAATAATATGTAATAAGGAACATCAATAACAGGCCACAACATGCATAACATGAACAAACATAACCCACCTTAACATCCCAGAGCTTAATCATAAATTTCTATTTTCCCCAAAATTTCAGAAAAATTCTAAGTCATCTTAGGCACATGAGCACTATGCAGGCGCATGGGCACTGTGCAGGAGCATGAACAGTTGGGCGTATGGGAACACTTGGGCGCATGGGGGAAAACTTAGGCGCATGGGAAAAACTTAGGCGCATGGGTACTATGCAGGCGGATGAGCACTATGCAGACGCATGAGTACTTGGGCCCATGGGAAAACTTAGGCGCATGAGCAAATACTTAGGCGTATGGGCAAAAAATTAAGCGCATGGGAACTATGCAGGCGCATGAGTACTTGGGCGCATGGGAAACTTAGGCGCATGAGTAACACTTAGGCTTATGGGCAGTTACTTAGGCGCATAGGCACTATACCAGTTCTAACTTATGCAAATTTTAGTCCCGATCATCATCCTAAGATATTCCTAACCCAAATCTAGCATACTAAGCTCATAAAACAAGCATACAACCACATAATTTAGTCAAACATTCACAAACACACATACCTACATAAACAGGGGATAACACATATGGTTTTCATACTGGAATTTTGAAAAATAATAATTTACATGCATTTCAGCCCCAAAACATGTTTAAAACGGAAAAACCGGGGATCTAGAACTCACCTACAGCAGCCTTCGAGTAAAACTCCTCCAAACTCGAGAGCACTGGGAGTTCAAACACCTAAACATACCAAAAACACACAACCGAACACAGAGAAACACATAAGACTCGGTCTACAAGCTGAAAACCCAGCTGAAACCGAACAAAACACACAAAATCATACCTTCTAGATGATCTTCTTCTTTTTTTCTCTAGAAAACCGATGAATTCTGCTTTTCTTCTTTTGCTGCTATCGAAGGCGGTTGGTGAGCAGAGGGAGTGGGCGGCCATGCCCACTTTTAAACATAATAATATTAAAGTTTGCCTCTTGCATAACTTTAACCCCTCAACTTGGGTTATTTCACCCTTGTTTCTTTATACTTCTCTTTTCTTTTCCTTTTCTCTTCTTTTCTTCTTTTTTTTTTTAATATCCTGGTGTTACAATAGGAGCGGGAGAAAAGGAGAGAAGAGCACAAGGTGAAAAGCTAACAAAGCTGTGATTTGGAAGATGGAGTTTGTAAAGGAAAAGTCATATTCCAAAACCAATCAGCTATCTGTCGAGTCAAAACTTTCCTCCAAGGCAAAGCTTCATTCAAAGCACAGTTGCAACAAGAAGAACCACAACAGAAGCTGTTGTATTTGGAACCTCAAACTCTTCAGAAATAAGAACCCAACCATATATTTAAAAGCCTATTTCTGAAGTAGCTGAAATCCATAAAAAGAGATTAACAAAGAAGAATATAGAGATGATCACCCATGCTGATCACAAGATAAACAAGAAGATGGGTGGAGCTGAGGGAGGCAGGAATGAGAAGATGAAGAAGGGGCTATAAGAGATCAGGCATATGATGAAGTCAGTAAAAAAGTAGCTGAAGATCACATGCCTAATATGTGGGGAAGACAGTCGCTATGCAAAAGACTATGAATACAATCCCCTAGCCCACTCCATCAATTTTTCCAACAAGCGTAAACCCTAAATGAAGTATGCAGCTGCCAAACAACCATCTAAAAGAAAAGATGATGGCTACAAAATTGTTCGACAGTCAAGTCCCTTAAGTGCCAATTCCAAAGAAAAATCATCATCTCTGAATGATCTGCTGAATTAGTCAGCAGCTACATATCAAAAGAAGAAGAAGACTTTTGAGAAACCTTCACCATCTCCAAAACCTTCAAAGGGTTACACTAATAAGGATGATGTCAACAGATCAGACAAAGTCAAAAGAAGAGCCTGGAAACTAAAGACATCTGCTGAATCCTTAGATGACGCAAAACCAACACTAACCCCTAGGGCTGCAAACGAAGTGAATGTTCAGAGAACAGTTTGCGAACTGTTCGGCTGGAAGTTCGTTTATGTTCGTTAATTTAGTAAATGAACGAACACGAACAAGAAAATTCCGTCCTTTAGTTAAACGAACAAACATGAACACAAGCTGTGTTCATTCATTTATGTTCGTGAACATTCGATAATGTGTTTGTTTATGTTCATTAATGTCTGTTCATGAACGTTCGATAATGTGTTCATTTATGTTCATTAATGTATTCGATTATGTTCTTAATTTATGTGTTACTTGTTTTTATGACAATTATGTCAAGTGTTTTTGGATATTTATGTTACGTGTTTATTTATTTTTGGTAAATTTTGTGATGACAATGCTGATTTTATTTTAAAATAAATATGTGATCATTTGTATTTGTTTGTGTTCATGGACTTCTTTGTTTTCGTCATGTTCATGAACGTTTGTTTCTTTTCGTTTGATTTTGTTTATATTCGTTTGCCTTCGGTAAGTGTTCGTGAATAGTTCATGAATATGTTCATTTCCTTAATGAACGAATGTGAACAAGGAAACCCTTTCGGTAAGTGTACGTGAACAGTTCATGAACAAGTTTATTTTTTAGTGAACGAACACGAACAAAGCCTTGTTTGTGTTTGTTTGGTTCGTTTGCAGCCCTACTAACCCCTTCAGCATTTACCATTGATATAAAACTACTGAAAACTAGAAGACCCAAGACTATACAGGCTCGGGTCCCCATTTATCAATAACCAATTTGTTTATGTGTAGGATCATCCACAAGACAAAACTAACTTGTGGATTGTGGATAGTGGATGCTCCCGGCACATGACAAGTGACAGATCATGCCTGCTAAATCAAGAACCATATGATGGTGGATGTATTGCCTTTGCAAGTAATACCAAAGGAGGATACATTACTGGCAGGGGGATAGTCAGCAATGGAAAGGTAGGCTTTGATTATGTGAAAGAGTTAAACTAAGACCTACTGAGTATGTCTTAGTTGTGTGATAAAAAACATAACAATATTTTCACAAAACATTAATGTATTGTTCTATCTCTTGGATTTGAAATTTTAAATAACAAAATACTCTTAAGAGCTCCCAGGAAGGATAATATGTACATGCTCAACGTGCAGAATGCATTATCTTCAGGACATGTTTCCCGTTTCATTTCCAAAGCCTGCTTAAACGAGGCCTCCATTTGGTACAGAAAATTGGCACATGTAAATCTCAAAAACATGAACAAACTAGTTCGGAATGGGTTAGTTATAAGACTGCTGAACAAAGAGTTTCCATGTGCTGACCACTCTGTTGCTTATCAAAAGTGAAAGCAACACAAATCTTCTCATAAGTCCAAAGAAATGAATTCAATCATAACTCTTTTACATCTATTGCTCATAGATTTATTTGGACCAACAGGTGTAAAGAGTATGGGAAGAAAATCACGTTGTTTGGTAATAATAGATGATTTTACTAGGTTCACTTGGGTTTTTTTTTTTGGAAACTAAAGATGAAATTGCGGAGATTTTAAAATCAATCATTATAAAAGTTGTGAACTAAATTGATCAAAAGGTTAAAATAATTAGATGTGATCGGGGTATTGAATTCAAAAACCACACCCTTGATTCTTTTTGTGTATCCAAAGGTATCAAAAGGAAATATAGTGCTCCTAGAACTTCTCAACACTTATTGATGCTGCAAGGACCATGTTGTCTGATTTTCAACATCCTATAACATTTTGGGCTGAAGCTGTTAGCACTACGTGTTATGTTCAGAACAGAGTTTTAATAGTCAAGATACATGGAAAAACCTCTTATGAATTATGGCATAAGAGAAGACCATTCATAGGATTCCTCAAACCTTTTAGATGTCGATGCACCCTTCTTAATACCAAAGATCATTTATCCAAGTTTGCTGAAAAATTAGTAGGTGGGTTCTTTATTAGATACTAATCACAAGCTAAGGTTACAGAGTATACAATAAAGTTGATCACACTATTGAAGAATCTGAAAATGTCATATTTAATAAAAAAATTCAAATAGTGTTGGAAACACTCCAAGCTGGATGTTTGATCTAAATGGATTCATAAATACATATAACCATTTGATTGAGAATGTTTTAGGAGACTCTCTCAACAGGTCAACAGACATACAAGCCCTGCTGGACCGTTTAAGGGATGGTCAATACAATCAGTCTCATAATGAGGAGAGTTTTAGAACACTTAACAGATCAAATGGGGAACTGAGTTTATGTGAATGATACTAAGAACACAAGTAACTAGAGTAATATGGTTTTCAAGGATGTTGTATATTGCTTTCAAGTTCTATTACAAGTATTACAAAGCATAAAAAGAAATACAAGGACCTGAGATACTTTATACTACATCCTATAGCCGTCCATACTATGAAAGCCAGCTGGAAACACTAATCTAGACAACAAAATCAATGTAGAGTCAACAGGTAGATTTCCTTTTGACTAGTGACTATGATATGCCATAGCTCACATCCTTTTATATTATAAAAAGGATAACAGGTACAAAGTAGAAATTTACAAACCCAAGACCATAATCTACAGTTTACAAAAAAATGGACCTTTTCACCAACTTGTATAAGTTGATGAATTTTCAGAGTTGCAGCGAAAAGTAAGTCAGCTTTATAAAAAAGTAGATCAGAGAAAGCATGTCCTCTCTGTCTTTGGAAGAAATCAGTCTTCACTTTATTTGGATATAGAAGACTTTGTCTTTGAAGAATCGGAGGACTTCATCTTTGGCATCAGAAGATTTGGACTTTGGCCTTGGAAGATTTTGCACTTAGAATAATTTATGTGATGAGTGTAAAACTTCTGAAGCAACTTCTACCTTGTACATTAGTGCATACATGCAGGAAGCACCTTGGTTGTTTTGGCTTCTTTGGTTGCATCAGCCTTCTAATATAACCTTACAAGCGCCAAGTGCTAAAGATCACAGAGTAAATCTACTACAAGTGACTAGTCACAACAGGTCATCTACTGATACAGTCAAGCTTCATTCAGTAGAAGTAGATGCTAGTACCAAAACAATATTGGTCAACCATCAGTTGCTCATTATGACTTATTAGATAAAGAGTCTAATGAACATTATGGTACTAGACAATCTTTTGAGAAGGAACCAAGTGTGACAAATGCTGAATATAGAGTTAATTCGGCAGATGAACCAGTCAATACATCTACCAAACTTGCTGAAACAATTTTTTCCAATTTGGATCTATCTTAACAACTCCAAGTAATACTAAAACTAATAATTCATAAAGAACATCCAGTTAAGAATGTCATTGACAATGTAGATGCCGGTGTCAAAACAAGAAGCAGGGTGAATTAAGCAAACATCTGTTTGTTTTCATGCTTTCTCTCTCAACTGGAACTAAAGAAAGTTGATAAGGTATTAAGAGGTAATAGCTGGGTAGAAGCCATGCAAGAAGTGCTTCTTGAATTTGCTCGGCAGAAGGTTAGAAAACTATGTGTACTTACTAGGGGGAAGACTGCAATAGGGACCAAAAGGGTGTTTAGGAATAAGAAGGATGACAGGGGCATTATTATCAAGAACAAACCCAAAGTTGTGGTATAAGGTTACACACAAGAATAAGGGATTGTTTATGACAAAGTCTTTGCTACTGTGGCTAATCTTGAAGCAATCAGAATTTTTTTAGCATTTGCTGTCTTTAAAGACTTGAAGGTGTCTTAGATGTATGTCAAAAGTGCATTCTTCTATAGTGAGATTGATGAAAAAGTTTATATTTGCCAACCTCCAGGCTTTGAAGATCCCAAGTACCCTGATCATGTATGCAAACTAGACAAAGCCATTTATGGTCTTAATCAAGCCCTAAGGAAATGGTATGAGACACTCTATCCCTTTCTCATGAAGGATGGATATGCCAGATGATCATAGATAAAACTCTCTTCATTAAGAATGTTGATTTGGACATCATTTTGGTACAAGTGTATGTGGATGATATCATCTTTGGGTCTACAAATAAGAGCTTGTGCAAAGCCTTTTAAAGTCTTGTGAAGTCAAAATTTGAGATGAGTTCAATGGGAGAGCTCACCTTTTTTCTAGGGTTGCAAGTGAAACAAACCTCTGATTACATCTTCATAAGTCAATCTCTAAGTATGTTCAGGACATCTTAGTGAGATTTCAAGCTACTGATGCTAAGGCTGCTAGAACCCCAATGTTAAAGACATGTTCATTAACTCCTAATCTTGAGGGAGAAGTAGTTGATCAACAATAGTATAGAGCAATCATTAGATCTCTCATGTACCTCACAACAAGCATACCATATATCATGTTTGCGATATGCCTGTGTAATATTCAAGATTCTAAGCTGGTCCAAATGTGTCACATCTAATGGTTGCCAAGAGAATTCTGAAGTACCTCAAAGGGGAACCTAAGTTGGGATTATGGTACTCTAAGTGTGCTGACTTCAATCTCTATGGAGATATAGATAGTGACCGGAGGATGCAACATCAACAAGAAGTCCACCTTAGTAGGATGTTAATTTCTAAGGGGAAGACTGGTTTCATGGCAATGGAAGAAGTAAACTTGTGTCTCCATATCAACTGCTAAAGTAGAATACATTTCTGCATCAAATTGTTGTGCTCAGGTGTTGTGGATCCAAACTCAACATAGAGATCATGAAGTAACTTTCATAAAAACTCCAATTCATATTAACAATAATAGTGCTATCTATATCACCAACAATCCCATTCAACATTCATAGACAAAGCACATTAACATCAGGTATCATTTCATTAGAGATTGTGCAGAAAAGAAAATCATTAAATTAAGTAAAGTCCATACAAATGAAAAATATGCAAATTTATTCACAAATGCTTTTGATAAATCTAGATTTAAATATCTTGTATTTGCTATTAGGATAATAAACTTTGAATAATTAAATGATTTGACTAATGATCACTGAAAGTTTTGTAAGGAAATGTTGTTCTTGATAAAATGGGTAAAACTGTGTATCTGCCGAAATTTGCAAATCCACAGAAAAATAGATATCTATCAAATATCAGCAGATATCTGGGTATCTACCAAATTATGCAAGTCAACAGATAATTGAGCAAAGCGGGCATCTGCTAAATGAGAAGATTTGGCAGATAGAATGATTTTAGCACATGTTTTTGAAAAAGATCTGGTAGGTTTCACTTTCATCTTCCGATATGTTGTGGCACTAGAGAAGTTACCTGAAAAAACTGTTCATCATCTCACGTCTTCGATTTTACAGTTACGATGGTAAAACATTTTAAAATTATCATTTTTATATATTATCAATAACTGTTAAAGTTAAAGGTTTTCCCATCATTGTCATTTTCATTATTCGTCATAAAACAAACCCTTAAAACTTCAATCTCTCAAGCCCCAACAAAATCAATCAACTTCCAATGGCTGCTTAACCTCAAACCCTAGAATTCCATCCAAACAACAACATCAATGCATCACTTCAACCCATAGGTGATCAGGTCTATGATCCTACTCTTAAATTTTCTAAGCAATAGAAACTACGCCTTTTCCATCACAATAGACCCGGTGATCTGTGAGTCATAGATCAGGGAATTCTAGATCACATTCTCCATACAACGGGAATGTGGAGTAAAGGTCCTCACTCCGACAGTGCAAGGGATGAAGGTATCCATTTCATGTGCCAAAATTTGTCAACATCTGAAGTTGAACGATGCCAATGGTGAATCTTCTTTCTCCAAAGAAGTGGTCAGTGCCACCTTCAAAGAGATGGGATATGAAGTACCCCTCCCGACGTCCACCTTCTCCAAATCACTAGTATATCATAATTGGAGAATTATCCTTCATATATTCTTACACTGTTATTCTAATAAGTCAGGAGGTTGGGACCAAGTACCATTAGATTTAGTAGGGGCTATCCATGGTCTGGTCAAATAGCAAAGTTAAGATTTTTTAAACTTCATTTTTCAAAATCTATGTAAAAATGTAACCCCTGCTGTAAAATTTAAGTTTTTAATGTACCCAAGATTCTTACAACTGATTTTACAAGAAGAATTAGGGGATAAAGTTAAACTTAGTGGAGTTGTTCATGCTTTAGAAACTTTAAAGAAATCAATATTTTCAAAGTTCAAAGCAAATTCAAAATCTTTTTCTGGTAAGTTAACTCCCTTATTTGATCATATGCTTGAGGTCTTTGATCATATGCTTGAGGTCACTGAGCCTCAGAGTGGCAGCATGAAAGCAACCACTATTGTTGATTCCACACCCTCTAAATCAAAGCCTAAAGCTCCCAAAAAAAAGTGAACCCCAACATTTTCTACTAAGAGGATGCAGGCTCCCAAATCACTTTCCTAAAAAAGACAAGACTGGAAACCAGGGTCCCAATCAAGTCAAAGGTGTCAGTCACACCTAGACAAGGCTCAAAAATAAGGTTTCTTTTCCTTTTTTCTGAACAGACCCATACCCAAGCCATAAGCCCTCAATCGGAGTCCCAACAATCCACTGAGAAAACCAAAACAGATACACACATGACTAAGACAACTTCTGAGTAAGCAGGCTCATTAGAAAGGTTCACATCCTGGGCCATTAGACTCAGCTCCACAATCTCCATACACATGTCTATCATCCAGGATGATTATGTCCCTACTACAGGTCAGGATGATCCACTGTCTTCCCCTTTCCATATAATACAGACAGTGGGGACTGATATGTTTGTAGTTACATCTTGCCCACATCCTTTATCCTAAGAGATTGATGCTAGGGAGGAAAGGCTAAATATGTAAGAGGTTGTCACTACTGCTAATCCATTAATTGATTAGCAGGATAGTAACAACATCACCAAGACCTCAACCATGGCAACTCATCTTGAAAATGTCACCTTTGAGTCATTACTTGATGAGAGGAATCCAGGGTGCCAAGAAACCACATCTGGTGGTGAGGGTGCAGAGGCTCACCCTAGTACCTCATCTCCTAAGGATTCTACATTTGTGGATGAAGGAAGTATGAAATAAATAAATGAATTGATGGCCCATAACCTTGAGCTTTCTCACCAACTCAATGCCTTACAAGCTGATAATGCAAGGCTTCAAGTTTATGCAGAAAGAGCTACAGTTCTCGAATTTGAGAACTGTCTGCTGTAATCTTTGACAGATAGAGTCTTTAAGGTGTAAGCATAACTCAGAACTCTCCAACAGCAAGCTGAAAGAGTAACCATCCTCAAAGAACAACTTACAACTTTTCAGCAAGTTGCTGTAAAGGTAATGGATTTTGAACATAAAGTGCAGAAACTTCAAGAGACCATTGACCTTCAACAATCAATTATTCTAAGCCTTTTACTCTGAGCACCACAAGAACCTTTAGATGTGCCTTTCTTTCCACACCTAGTGTCATCTGTAATGTCAGATGATGCTACCAAAAAGGGGGAAGATGAGCCCAAAGAAGCGAAAGACATTCTCTAGAGATTGGCTACTCAAGTTGTACATGCTGCAAAGCCAATCTCTTTCTCCTCCAAATGGATTGACCAATATGAGCCTCTATCGGAAGCTGAAGCCAAATTGAATGAGCTTCTTGATAGATATGGCTTTGATAGCTCGAAGGAGAAGGAGATGAAAGGTAGAAGAGTGATGAAGAGGATGAACCAAAAGGTTTAACTTGGGAAGAAGAAACTAGCCATGCTGAAAAGATCCAGCACTTTTTATGTGCTCTTTATTAAAAGAAAGAGATCTAATGAAGAAACATCAAACAGAGAGCTCGTGCTTGGACTTGAAGCTCTTCCCAAGTTATCTACTGAAGAAAAAGCTTTATTACTAAAACAGCTATTAGAAGCTATGGAAGAACTGAATAAATCAGCTGCTGATACAACTGCTGAAAGCACTAAGCCAGAGGTTTTTTTAGCAGATGAATACTCAAAGAAAATGATGGTTTATACAAGAGGCACCCAGACCATGGAAGATGATATGGAAAGGCATGGGGTGACTCTTGAAAATGAACCAACCCAACTTCATAAACAATAAAAGGACACACCTAAGTCTGAACTCAAAAAATCAGCTAAGGTGATATTTGGTCAATAGGATGTTAAAACTGAAACCCTAGTTAACTCTGAGGTGAATGTGGAAGCAGATGGACCCTAATGATGCTGAGAGAGCTTAGGCAACTAACAATAATCCAAGTCAGCTGGTGAGGCATCAGGTGTAATCCTTAGACCTTTGACAGTCAGACTTACTAAAGTCTCTACCTCTAACAAAGGTAAGTGACTTATGACTATTGAATAAAAAATTGAGATTGAGACACAGAAATCAAAGGCCATATTTCTGATGACCAAGAAGGTGGAGCTATTCCCATAAAGTGTTGAAGATAAGGTTGTAGTACCAAAGGCATGCAGATCTCAAAATTCTCTTTCAAGAAGAACATCATTACACTGATCAAGAGTGCAAAGGATTCAAGAGCTGCAAGAATTACAACAAAAGAATTCAATCTTGTTGGTGAACCAAGCAGATCAACATCAAAAGATCCATCTAAACCAAAAGCAAAACCTACCAAGAAGGTGCCATCTAAGTCGTCTAGGATATCTGCCGAAAGCACCCAAAGAACAACTCAGCAGGCTTCAACAACTGCAACTACCGAATCCAAGCCCATGACCTCTTCTACAAAGAAGGAAAAGAGAGATCAAGAAAAATGTCTCAATGCAGCTTGACTTGAGTTGAAAGGAATCAATTTTGATGGGGTCATGGAGTGGAGTATTGTTGAGATCAAATCTAAACTGATAGCTGCAACTCATGTTGAATTGGAGAAAACACATGAGTTAGCTAGAAGAAAGAAGGTTGCATCAGAGAGTAAATAAGCAGAAAGAATCCAACTAGAGTTCAGTAATAAGCAACAAATGAAGCAATTCTTTAAGTACTATGGTTTCTTTGGTAAACAAGTAGGACAAATGGTTAGCGTGTCACGTATTCTAGATTAATCCAGCCATCCATATTTTAAGGGTAAATATGCCACCTCTAGTTCTCTAGTAAACAAAAATAATTGGACAATTATTTCAGGAATCAACAAACCAGATGTTCGATTTGTCATTCATCATTCTCTTCCTAAATCAATCGAGGGCTACCACCAGGTACTTTTTTGGTAATTACTATTTTAGTTTTTACTCTTGTGCTGTGAAATAATAACTGAGAGATTGAGTTAAGTTGATAATGCGCTCATGCTATCTAACTGCATTGTAGGAGTGTGGGCGTGCTGGTAGAGATGGGCAGAATTCTTCTTGTGTGTTGTATTACAGTTATAGTGATTATGTAAGTCATTTCTGAATATATTATTTGGTATTGGTTGCTAATGTTTTATTCAGTTTAGAATATTTAGATCTTAAATTAATGTGATTCAACCGATTTGAGATAACTGACTTGACTACGCTAAGACAAAGGAATCCGAGCAATGATTCTAAGGCAACGGAAGTGGAGAAAGTACCGATGAGGATCTACAACTCTTATCTAGAAAGATCAAGGCAAGATTCAAAACAATAAAAGAAGAAACCAGAGTCTGAAGAAGCCAAAACCACTCCATCTGCCGAAGCCAGCCACCAACCATGATCACCTCCTACTATTTCTCCACCTGCTCAAACCACTGAGCATGTTTCTCCACAAGTCCAACAATCTTCTGAAACAGTTAAAACCCCTTCCCAGAGCTAATATGATGATTCAGCAGATAAAGTGATCATCACTGATATTGCTGAAAGAATGAGATATAGGTTGAAACATTCAAAAGAAGAAAAAGAAACCTTAGAATATGATGAAGTAGACGACTCAGATAATGATGGTGCAATAATCATCAAATGGGGTTATGATTTAAAAGCTGAGAACTTCTTCATAGAAGAAAGAACAAGTCCAAATATTTTTTTTCTATCTGAGTTAGAGGTTTTGAAGCTCAGCCTTAAATACTAAAGAAAATGCATAAGCTATCTTTGGATTATGAAGGCATGCCAGACAAGTACAAATCTATGGCTACCATTCTAAAGATAAAGTTTGGTAACAAGGCTAAGCAAAAGGAAGAAGAAGTTCTGCATGTGACTCCAATAAGCGTTCATGATCCAATCACCCATTGGAGTTACAATGCCTCAACCAACACCTTCAGTCTGACATATGCAACAAAGTAGAAGTTAAAGAGTATAATCTTTTCAGACTCTCTCGGCACAACACGAAGGATTTGGTGAATCTACCTCTTGACTACCACTCAAAAGATAGAAAAGTATGCATGTATGAACTTTTGCTGATCAGAATACTTGAAGGATGAATACAGAGTTTTGGTAGTATCATCGTAGGGGGAATTTGTCGAGCTATGAAAGATGAAACTACCGAAAACTTAGGATTTTAGCACTGGACGCCAACTGCCGAATCATGTCAAGTGCTAGATCCACTGCCAAACAACATATGTTGAATGACTACTAATCAGCATATGCTGAAGCAACTGCCAATCAGCTATCTACCGATGAGCTGCTCATCGACTACTACTAATCAGTAGAGAACTCTATCATCTACCGATCAACTGCTACTCAGAATAATAATGTCTATGCTTACGGCTGCTGTGTTTCACCTTTTGGAGACAACATAGTACTGAAGCTGCCAACTCTGAACATAGAATAGTTTATTATTATTATTTAGATTTCATAGAACAAAAGTCATCACGCTTGTATAGTAGAGCAAGCTTTTTAAGCCACTTGGATACTTGATTGTATATGCCGATTGTATCATTTGTACTCAAATGATTATCAAGTGAATACTTTGAAAGGATTTCTTATGCATTTATCTTTTCTTAAAGTATTTGTGTTATGATAGTAAGTAGTTAACTTAATTTACACATTTGTTATCTACTGATCAAAGAATAAGTTCTTGTTAGTTTAGACCTACCCTATCCAACATATAATACATAAAAAGGAGGAAGCTTGCACCATAACCCAATTATGCACCATACTTTATTGGCTAAAGAACATGTCAAGAGAGCGTGGTCCACTATTTCAGGGGCATCACCACACAAACAACATATAGTAGAAGGCAAATTGATGTTCTATTTTACCAAAAATGTAAATACCAGTAATCTATTCAACCTACTCTCCATGTGATAATATTTACCTTTTTGTGAACATAAGGATTTCATTCATGTGTGACCTCACTAATAGAGCCATTCCAACAATCTACCTTTACATGGATGGTTTTTACAGAAAAATCCTCATCTTTAACATCGTTCCAAATCCACCTGTTAGTATGAGAAACACTCAACTAATTCACCCTCCTCTACTAGTTGCAAATTTTCTTTATTCCAACGACAACACCATAAAACCTATTGTCACACCCCAACCGGCGGCGGAAAGTGTCGGGGCGCGTAGATTGTCCATAACACGTGACACAATTAAAGATATAATTTATTTAATCAACCCAATTATATAAGTCTTACAAAGAAAACATAAGTTGTTCAAACAAACATAACACAAATAAAGTTTGATTTTTTAACTAAGTCCATAAGCATCCTAAGTGTCATAAACTTGTAGCCTTGTAGGCATCTCAAGCAGCATTTCTTGTGACATGTATAAAATAAAGGTCAACTAACAAGTTGGTGAGTAAACCTAGGTTTTGTTACATATACTAGATTTGAAATACGATTTAAGAGTTAAAGTATGAATTTAACCAAATTTGGGTTTTAAAAAGTGCGCCTGAGGCGCGCCTAGGCGTAAAGCGACCTCTGGAGCGACCCCTTTTGCTTTTGTGAACCTAAGGCGAGCAGTGTACATGAAGCGCGGGTGAAGCGTGTTTTTTAGGCAAAAAATCAATGTCAATGGCGCGCTTCCTGTACGGGAACACGACTTAGCCAAGGATATGAAATGGGGTTGAAGACTTACTTGCAAATGGACGATGAAAAATGGATTCAGTCGATGAAGAAGACCTTGTCAATGGAGGAGACCAGGTTCTGTAGATGAAGAAGGAATGTGGATGACGGCTGGAGTCTCCTAAACCCTAATATAAACCACTGGACTTCTTTTTATATTTTAAATTAATTACATTTGTTACCCTTGAAGAATAATTATTATTAAAGTTTCCCTACAACCTTTTCTAATTTGTTTTTCATTTCTTGTTTCTTGTACATCATGCTTTGTTTATTGTACAATGAGTGTATCAACATATTATGAGCTTCTTTAGGTTGTATTTATAGTGTTTTAGGTTGTACATAAATGTTAATTATATTATTAAATGGCATATATTAGTTTATATATATTAAAATATTTATATCACTTCGTGCGCCTCGTGTACGAAAAGCGATGCGCTTTTGCGCTTTGCGCCTCTGTTTTAGACCATGTCGCTTTTGTGCGCTTCGCGCTTTTTAAAACCAAGAACCAAATATGACTAAACCAAATGCATTGATATTACTTTCGTTGACAAGTGTCCCTAACTAACGGGTTAGACTAAGAATATCGGTTTCAATACCCAAATGCCATCTACAACGGCCCGTTCGGGCGGGTGTTAAACCAATAGCGCTATCACCGTTACCTTAGGCTTTAGAAAGTTAATGATCACATGCTATCAAATAAGTAAGCAAGATTGACCACCATATGAAACAAGTTTATTACAAATGCATTGAATTCACATAAGACTTAATTGAATCATATGATTTGCAAGAAAAATTTAGAATTGAATACGTATACGTGTCACATCCTAAAAACATAAAAGGAAAAGGGACTAAGAATACTCACATCGAGTTCTTGAGTATGAGTTGGACTTATGACTTGATTATTAGAAATGGTGAAGCTCAAAATTAGCATTGTTATGTGTATTAGAGCTTATGTCTAAGGTTACGGTTAAGAGCACTAATCACAGTAATAAATGAATCAAAAGCAAAGGAAAAAATTGTTGTAAGATCAAAACTTTTTTGGACAGATTCATTGTTACAGTTTCATATAATTATTAAAAACACAAAAATTTAGTAAAAATTCTAAAACTCTCCAGTCTATTAGTTTAGGATGTTATGAACAACTTTTATTTAGAAAAGTTTTTTAAACTTGGATCAGAAGCTGATCAAAATAGCAGTAAAATGCAGAAGGTGCAAATATACGCACTTACTTAGTAGAGGCTGTTACGGAGTCGTCCTATAGAATTAGAAGTCGTGTAAACTATGGCTGGAAACATAACTCGATGAACTTGTTTATGGAATATGAGTTTGTTAATTTTTTATTTATTATGACCAAGTTATGATCATTTGAAGCTATAATAAATTTTGTCCAAAATCAATGGTAGCACTTACGTGAATCTTTTAGGGTTTTAAAAAATATTAAACGTGTATAATAAATTTTATTGAGCATATATATATATATATATATATATATATATATATATATATATATATGATAATATGAGGTTTATAATTGAATAAAAAATGAGAATTTTAATTATAAAGTTGCTTTGAATTATTTAGAAATCAAATGAATAACAAGAGCATTAAAATTAAGAATACGGTAGCTAACTTAAGAACGACAAACAGATTTGAAACTTCTAAAGGCTTCAATGGATGGTTGGGGCTAAAAGTTTCTTAAGATTGTATAGAGGGTGAAAAAGAACTCTTTTGTAAGTTGAGAAGAAGAGTTGGTCCAAGAAAATGATGACAAATGTTAGTATTTATAGGTGGAGAAATGAGGGTTATGAATGAGAAAGTTTAATAAGCATAACTAAAATTTGGGGGGTTATGAGTGGGTTAGAATTGAGTCAAAGGAGAGGAAGTTTTGGTTTTTTAAATTTTATAAAAATGATTCAATGTTTATACAAATTAATTTTTATAAAAAGGTTGTATTAAATTTGTAAAATTAGATATTTTTGTTTGGAGGATTTTTAAGACTTTACAATAGTTAGTAGCAGTTTGTTTCAGCCTCTTAATGATTCAGGTGTTTGAATGATTCAGCACTTAATGGTTTAGACTGTTTGTTTTGTGAGTAAATATCTGAGTGATTCAGACATTTGCCTCTGAATGGTTAAGCATTATACTAATGCTGAATGGTTAAGTCCTTTTATCTGAATTGGTCAGACATTTGCTTTTGAATAGTTAAGCGATATACTAGCTCTTAATTAATGGTTCAGACCTCTTAATGGTTCAATACTTAATGGTTCAGACATCTTATTGATTCAACATTTAGTTATCCAAAAATTGTCAAACAGCCCTTAGTATTTTTTTATAAAAGTATAATAATTATAAAAAAAATATTATGATTAAGACTTTTTATAAAATTATAGATGAGAGTCTATAAAAGTTTAGCTTTTTATACATGTGCACAAAAATAGCACATGTGTACTTTTATAAGAGTTAAGAACTTTAATAATAAAATGAACACTAGAAATTTTATAAATATATAAAAACATTACCATATTACTAATTTAGGCTTCCATAACCATTATCAATTCATAGCACAAGTAAAAGTTATAAAATAAAGATTAGTCATACTAACAAATGTAGCTATTATAGAATCTTTTGTATAGCATGTATACGACTATAAGTTATCATGAATAATAGTATGTATGAAAAAAAATAACATATGTAAGGCCCCGTTCCCGGAATGCTTACAGTTGGTCATTCATAGCGTAAAACATTTAAACACATCATTTTTGCAGCGGAATTTAAACTTTTCATTAGTACTTAAAACTCGTGTCGAGTATCATATCATTCCAATTACACTTCAAAAATTGTGTCAATACAATTATATTCCCAAAAATATAGATGCCAGACTTGAACTATCCTAGTAGCTCCCACATCCATGTCTGCATCTCCTCAGCATCAACCATTTCCTGCCATCTATTATGCATACAAAAGTCAGCGACACTGAGTGAGTTCTAGTTTAATAATAAAATACTTTTTCATACATTTCAAAACCTTTACATTTAGTGCGTGATCATTCATCATTACATACATATCATCATATTCATTTATTACCATTCGTTTCGTTCAATTCGTACATTTCGAACTTTCATTATTATCTTTCACTTTCATCTAAACCAATGTCGTATGCTATACCCCAAACATTATGGACGAACCTGGTACTGGGCCGAAGTCTATAAATAGACCCCTAACATTGTGCACGAAGCTGATTCCAGTACCGGGGCAAGCGACAAGGGTCCCGTTTCGTACGTATTAGTCAATCACAAAGATTGACCCCTGTGTGCATCCTCATGGGTTAGCTAAACTGCACACAGTTGAGTTAACAACCCAATGGCTATGAACCTCCATTCATTTGCTTGCAAGACTTTCATTCATTCATTAGGTTTCATTTTCGTTAACATTAACTTTTATTTCATTACATAATACTTATTCTTAATTAGTATATAACACATCAAGAAAGAAACATCGTGAAAACCCCCTTTTTTATTTAGAACGAATTCACCCATAGTCCATACATTAACATTCTCATCAAAAGGAATAACAAACCATAATATCCGACCCTTCGTGGGACAGCGGGGGTTCGGGGGCAGCAGCCCCTAACAGCGGGGTTCTAGGGGCAGCAGCCCCTAGTGGGGTCCAAGGGGCAACGCCATAGCACAATTTGTTGTAGAAAATTCAATCTTCCTGTTAAAACCTCTTGAGATCTTTGCCATAAAAAAACATATATTTAGTATGCACAACAACCCCAAAACTTAGAAAAACTTGTAAATAAGGGGATCTAGAACTCACCTGGTCTCCGTAAATAACTTCACCTAAAGTAGGCTCACGGTACACAGTCTGCATATAAGTTGACATGCAAACAGGTCATTTTCTACACAGTTTCACACGCAGTTTCGTTGCCAGTTTTGCTGACAGTTTCGCTGCCAGTTTCGCATGGCAGTTTCGCTGACAGTTTCGCTGCTAGTTTCGCATGGTAGTTTCGCTGCCAGTTTCGCATGGCAGTTTCGCCCAACTTTCGTTGGAATTCCATGGCTGCTAAATTACCAGCGAAACTATAGTTTCGCTGGAAGAATCCACAGTTTCGGTGGAAAAACTGTTAGTTTCGCTAGACGAAGTCACAGTTTCGCTGGACGCATAAAAATGACATTCCAGCCCGTTTTTAACCCAAAACTTGAACTTTTTACATCCAAATCCTTCGTTTTTCATCCAGGAACTTATATCTAAGCTTTTTACATGATTTCATCCATAAAAACGTGACTTTTGTATGATTTTTGCCACTTTTCAAAACCCCAAAACCCTAGAATCCGGGTATGATCTAAAGAGACGTTTGGATGATGATTCTTACCTGGATTCTTGCTCTTTTCTTGTTGTTTGATGCCAAAAAACACAGATCTTCAATCCTTTGATCAATAAAGCCTCAAATCTTTACTTTTCTCCACTCTCTCTCTCTCTACACACTCTCTCTAGAAAATTGGTTGTTTGAGTTGCAAATGAGGATGAATATGGTTGATTTGTGTTTATATTCTGGGTGTTCACGAGACCTTAAACTCGTCTAACACATAACCCGTAAGATTAATTTGGTCCATAATCCATTTTTCTCTTATTTATTTTAAATAACCTCCAACTAAGCCCATTATTATTAATTGATTCGTTTCGACTTTTTCAGGGCGTTACAACATAGAATTCCAAATGCTTTATTGCATAAACAATAAATAAAAAAGGACCGGGTTACAAATACCAGGTTCTGAGAATGATTTACAATGGGTGAGTGCTTAGATATCGGGTTCTTTAACAAATAGTGGGTGTCAGAAGCAATAAACTAGTGTTTATTATTTTACCAGAGGGACAAAATGTGGAGCTTTGTCAGACAAGTAGGAGTTAGTAACAATAAACAACCATTAACATATGTGTAGGTTATGTTAAGCACTTGATCAATTATGTATTAAACATAGTTATTTAATAGTCTGTACAAATCGACTGTACAAAATTCCAAACCGAAGCTTGAGTGCACATCTAAATAAAATTATCAATTATTTTTAATTTTAACTCTAGTACATGTGATCATATCTTTTATAAATTAAAAACTTAGCACAATGAACCCTTTTACCAATTACAAACCTTCATAAAAATCTTTTCACGCAAATGAAATTGTGAATATCGCGCCCAATAACCCACAAACATCCCGCCATTACGCACCACACTTCGATTTCAAAGAGACTCAAACACGCATTACCACCGCCACCGCCACCGCCACCACCATCGCCGCCGTCAGACTCATCGTTATCCTACTGAAGCTTTCACCGGCCAATTTGATCTTACACTGGTTAGTTTCTTCTCTGTAATCGTGTTTATTTTTCATTTGCGTACGTATATGTTAGGGCATATGGTAGCTTCAGTATCCCCAAATGCATGTGTGATAAGGTATTAGATGCTGATTTTGTGGTTATATATGTAAATATGTGTGTGCAAAGCTACAAAAAATCATATCTGGCAGGGAAATGCTCATCGAGTATACATCGTAGTTGTTGATACCTTTTGATTTAGATGTTAAATTGGTAGTTTAGCTTGTGCAAATCACCAAAGAAGCCGTGAGGATTGATGGAGATGATATGGCTCAAGTTGGAGTCGTGTAACATGAATGTAGTTGAGGATATCAAACAATCTCATTTAAACGTTGTTTGAAAAATGTTTACGGTTGTTTTTTTGTTTGAATAAGCTCATTGTATCAAGAAATGGAGAGAACACTTGTGTATTCTTTGTAAGCTGAGTTTGACTATGTCTAACTTGAGGGAACACTGGTTTCTCAATATTTGGACTTAATTTGCTTTGAACATCTGCCAATTTTTTGAGATCATATTTATATGGCAACACCAGCATAGGGTAAGCCAGGTAATCTCAGTTGCTGCTTTTGTTACTTTTGCTCTCAAGTTGCTAGTTTCTTGAAGTTAAATACGGTTTCATGCAGTTTGAGTATCTATAAACTGGCTAGTTCTATTTACAGTGATGAAACAGTTGGAAGTTTAAAGTTCCAACTTCTAAGTCGACTTTATGTTTGTCATCTATGTTGTATGTATATAGAGATTCTTCCTAATTGACATCAGAGATTGTTGATTTTGCTTCCTGTGTTGAATTACAAGATGATGGTACTTGTAAGTAGAGGAACATGTTAGCAATTGACAGAGGCAAACCACATGAGGTATGAACTTTAGTGGCTTTAATCTTTGTAATTCTTTCTATTTTTCTGTTCTTAATTGTTTCCTGGTGGTTGAATTTCAGTAGAAATAACTTTGATGGAGGTTCTGGACACGTGGACAAGCTTGTGAGGGATAACTGGTCTCAACATGGCAGAGCACATGATAACTTTACAAACCAAGATAAATTCTTGAAATCCAGTTTTCTTTTCTCCCTGCCAAAGCAAAAACCTTGTGTTGAAGGAGCAATGGCAGCATCTCTAAGGTATGTTTTATCTTAATTTTTTGAGATTTATTTTTATTGCATATGTATTGTTCAATTTTATCTTGACCATTTTTATGTAGATTTGTACACTTTATGCCCGCCTCTTGTGGCTTCAAATGGTTTCTGCCATCTATTGATACTTTGGCCTTTTCACACTGAACTTTTAATATACTACATTCTGATAAGTGTACATCATCCTGGTGATGGTATCCATCTGTTTCACATATTTGTTTGTTTCATGAACTATTTAATGCCATATACTTGTTATATACTTAGAAAGCTGAGCATTTGGTATATTCTAGGATGGAGTGTTTGTATTTTAAGTACTTTATTGTCATCTCTTAAAATGTGTCCAGGCTATGCAAGCTCTATTAGACCCTATCAAAAATTTGATCTTTCTGGTGATATCAAGTCTGGAGTTTCACTATTTTTTTCTTTGTTGCAGATCGCTGTCTTGCCAATTGCAAAATGTCACAAACTCGCATAGTCCACTTGCTGACAAGGTAAAATATGTTTCCAAAATTCACATGTTTTAATACTCATTCTTTAACTCTTTTATGTTTAATCACTATTTAGTTCACTAAATAAGTAATTCATACTCAACTTCAAAGAAAACTTTAATATTGCTTTCATGGCCTTGTTATTCTTAAGAAAATTTGGTATACCATATTAATAAAGAACTATGTTGTTTCAGGTTTGATTTTATTTTTGCTCTTTCATAGGTGGAAGTTGTTCTCATTGCTTCTACAGATTAACTTATGATATGGAGCATTCTAATATATAAACTTTTGACAGGCTTGGCAAGCTCTTTCCAACCTCAAATTGTCTTCTAGAAATTACATTAAACCTGGTAAAAGCCGGCCACCAGCTAATTATAACTGTGGTTCTGCCTTTTCTCAAGATGTTAGAAGACCTACTCAGCAGTTTTCCTCTGATGTAAAAAACAAAAAGTTTGGGCAAACTCAAGCAGGCTTTTCAAATGAAATCAATATTCAGCACAGTGAGCCCAGGCCCATGACCAGTCGGTTTGCAGCAGCTGCAACTTATGCATCAAATTCAATTGGTGCTGGTTGTGGAAATACGAACAGTTCATACAGTAACACCACAAGGTCTGGCCATTGTCACACCGCAAAAACAAGCCACTTCAAAGGGTTTGAGGAGACTGATGCTCATGGTATTGATGATGATGATGATATTCTCCAGGTAATTTGTGCTACTTAAGCAATAATTCCCAGATTGCACACTTCTGCACTCAAAAGTAGAGATGAAAGAATGCGCAGTGTTGAAATGGGTTTGTACAAGCCTGACTCGGGTTGGGTTGACTTGGAAACAGTTTTTTGTTTCAGTTTTATCTTTATTCAGTTATTTGTAAATAATTAAAATGTTCGTTATGATTTGCGAAAATGATATTATCATAGTAATGATCTAAACATTGAATAGAACAATTTATGAGGTTGTATGCATTATAAACAGACCTTGGGAGACTCTTAGGCCTCCTGATTTGTTTCTTTTTGTAGGTCTTTTTCTTAAGTTTGATCTTTTGAGATAGATAGAACACAAGTGAAATTAGCCATTCATAAGTAAATGATTCGAAGTTGCCTCCTTATCACCTACTAGATACAAAACGTTTTCAAGAAGATATTAGTTTAAGCAATTTCTTACTTGATGAGTTTCGGGTCTACTTGTCTATCAGATTACTTTTAAATATACCAATAGAGTCCTTCAGCATTTTAACAGAAAATAAAATTGAGTGATTAGTTACATTTATCGTGTCTAATAGCATCTTTTTTTCATCATCAATTTACTTCAAATTTCAGAATCTTGATTTGGATCAAATAGTTTCCCAACACTACCAATCAGCTGGCACACCAAAGTCATCAATCCCTGTCACTCCAGCTGTAAATAATAAAATTGCCAGAGATGATGACATAAGTTTGTCTCCAGAACTGTCCGTGGTCTGCACTCATGGTTTTAAGGTAAGTTACTCCAGCCATTAAATGTTTAGTCATCATGTTAATTTTGCGGTATACTTTATGAATAACTTCTGAAATTGGTTCAGTTAGGACTTTGTCCTGAAGCTTCAAACCATTTGCAAATGATGAAGGACATGCTCATTTCCATATCAAATGATCTGCTTGACAATGCTGACCTGAATTCAGTTCAAATAGAAAAGCTTCGTCAAGATAGGTATCCTTCCCCCTCTACCTTTTAAAATGGAAGATAAAGTCTTACTTTCAGTTTTTATATTCTTGATCAGTGAGAAATCAGGTAGTTTTAGTACCATAACCTGAATAAACAATAGGGCTGCAGGTTTGATTGAATTAAACATGGCAATTTCAATGCATTTACCTATGAATGGGTTGATTTGGGTTGTGTTTTCATCTCATATGTGTTAAAAGTAACCCTAAATAATATTAAATGGTTATAACCCCTAATTTTATTTCAAGGTTTAGGTTATGGATGTAGTAATATTGTTCTGTAATCATATGTGATGCAAAAAGTGGTAGTGGGTCAATCCAATCAGAGCTGACTAGGTCCATTATGAACCCCAAAAAATGACCCCTTTTAATTTGAATCTGTTTTGACTTTTGACCCATTACCCAACTCACCCAACCCATGCATCCTGCCACCTTCGATCTCAATTTTACGACAAAGCCGGTCCGTAGTTCGTGGTTCACGGGTGAGGTTACCAATTGAACGAGGAGCCGTATGAGGTGAAAATCTCATGTACGGTTCTTTTTGTTGAAGTCAGCTATAAAATGAGAACATAAACGCCACAGATTTTGTGTTCAGTTTTCTTTTTTCTCTCTCTTTATTTGCTTAAACTTTTAGTTGCATCTGAGTGGGCAAGATTACCAGACATGTTACCTGATATTTGTTTGATTGCTCTAATCATAGGCTAATGTTGAATAAGCAAATACAACAGCTTGAGAAATATCTTCAATCTTGTTCAGTTAATGAGAAAGGATCCATATCAAACTTTAATTCTGCACATACTTCCTCCACCAGAGCTTTTCAGTATGAAAGTCCTCCAACACTTGCTTCTAGGGTTGATCCCATCAGACTTGATGATCGGTTTTACATGAATAATGAGACAGATGGACCTAGCAGATGGAATTCACCATCAGTATCATATTCCTCAGCTGGCAATAATAATATTAATATGTCTTCAGTTCCTGTGGAGAGAGAATCATACATTCCAAAGTGTGTGGAAGTCAATTATATTGAAGGTTCAGGTGACAAACACTGGAGTAAGCGAGATTTTCCGTGGACCAAAAAGTTGGAGGTAAGTGGTACCGAATTGGAATTGAAACCTAAGAATATTTGAACCGAGAACCAGACCATATAGTACTGGTTCAGAGCTGGTTGGGTCCAAACTGGACCTTGAACCAGACATAGCATACTGGTTCTGGTTTGGTGTGTTATGGCTTGGGTATATTACTACAGTTCTGTCTCGAGTTTCACACACGTCTATTTGAACATAAAGCTATGGTTTTGGCCGCTGATTGTTCCTTGGTTCACCTCAGGCTAATAACAAGAAGGTATTCGGTAATCACTCATTCAGACCAAACCAAAGGGAGGTGATTAATGCAACAATGAGTGGACATGATGTTTTTGTTTTAATGCCAACTGGAGGTGGAAAAAGCCTTACCTATCAGGTAGTTTTTGCTAATTAGTTTCCAATAACTATTGGATCTTTCTATATATGGAATTTGTATTCATTGTGCAGCTTCCTGCTCTTATTTGTCCTGGTATAACATTGGTGATCTCACCACTTGTTTCACTGATCCAAGATCAAATAATGCATCTCTTGCAGGTATGCATTTAAAGTTCTTTCATGTAAACATTTCGTACTCATTTGTATTGGTTAATAAATTCAATGATACTTTATTATCTCTTTGGTTACAATTTAGGCAAATATTCCTGCTGCTTACTTAAGTGCGAATATGGAATGGGCTGAGCAACAAGAGATTCTAAGAGATCTTTGTTCAGAGTACTGTAGTTACAAGCTGCTATATGTCACCCCCGAGAAAGTGGCAAAGTGAGTGCTTGTTATCTTTTATGGTGTTTTATGCCTGCATATCAATTTACTTTTAGATTGAATGTACGGAGCAAAATTTAATTATTGACAATCATATAATGAGTATGAACCATTTTACTACTGTAAGCAAGTCTAATATAAAAGATATATAGTCTAAAGTTCCTTTCAACCGAGATCCTACCATCCTACTATTATATTTCTAACTACTAAATTTATTTGTACGTGAGTGCAGAAGTGATTTTTTGCTGCGACAATTGGAAAACTTGCATGCAAGAGAGTTGCTAGATAGAATTGTCATTGATGAAGCACATTGTGTGAGCCAATGGGGGCATGATTTCAGGCCAGATTATCAGGTGACACTTTCAGTTGCATTATTCTATTGCACATTGCACCAAATTTGAAATATTCTTATGTTGTTAAACAATAAGGGTGCTGTTTACAGGGTCTTGGTATTTTGAAGCAAAAATTTCCAAAAATACCAGTATTGGCTTTAACTGCAACTGCTACAGCCAGTGTTAAGGAAGATGTTGTACAAGCTCTTGGTCTGGTTGACTGTATTATTTTTAGGCAGAGTTTTAACCGCCCAAACTTAAGGTATTATTCAAGTCTAGATACTTTATTATTACTAATTCAGTACCAAGGTGGTACATCTACCCATTTTCAAAGAAACATGTCGCTTTGGGTTATGTTATATTTTCAAAGGGTCAAAGGAGTTAACTAAAAGATTTAACCAAAAAGGAAAGTGGCAAGTGGGTGGAGCGGGTCAAGCGGGTCATCTACAATGTATTGAAGCACATGAAACCTCTTAAATTGTTTTACTAAAAGAACTTTTGGATTTTTTTTGTAGCAGTACTGTTTTTGTAGTCAGATTTATTAACTCAAAACCATAGATTTATAAAGAATGCAAAAATATTTGTGGGTTGGCCGTTGGCCCTACCTCACCCTACCCATTTTGACTCGTACTAAACTTACCCATGTTGACATCTTACACCTCTGTGACCCGCCTGGCCCATCCATATTGTCACCCCTTCTGTACAATGTGTTAACTTCCTAGTTATGCTAATATTGCAGATTTTCGGTTATCCCTAAGACGAAAAAATGTCTGGAGGATATTGATAAATTCATCAAGGACCATCATTTTGATGAGTGTGGAATCATCTATTGTCTTTCAAGGATGGACTGTGAAAAAGTGGCTGAGAAGTTGCAGGTTCTGTGTTCTATTTTATCTCTTTTTTACTGATGGGAAATTCAGAATGTCATTAGTAGTATCGTCTTGTGAACTATGAATAGAATTTTGATGTTATTTTGCCCAATAATGAGTTTATATTACAGGTGACAATTTCTATCTGTTTACCTTCAAATAGGTTGATTTGGGTTATGTTTTTTAACAGGTCAAACTGATTATCCCAAAAAAATACAGCTAGAAACAAACGAGTATGAATGTGTTGAACTGGTCCGATGTCATCTGAAGTGTACATAAATGCATAAAACCACCTAATTTGCTTTACCAGGAAAAGCTACATTAGTATAGTAAAAATATAGTTTTCTACTCGTAAGTCGTATTTAACCCAATAGTTTTCTATAAACTTCAAAAATTAGAGTTACATGTTTGTGGTTTGGCCCATTTTGTCTCGTATTAAAGACTTAAAGTATTACCTCCTTTGACCTTCTATCCGACCCCCTGCCTGCTCATATTGTCATTGCTGGCATATGAGTTTTTATATTCAGTCTCACATATGAGTAATAACGATTAGAACTTAAGCTTGAATGATAGAATTGTTAGGATCAAACCGCGCACAAACACACAAGTAGAAACACGCGAGAGAAAATAATAACAAAGATGAACACATGAGATTTAATGTGGTTCGGTTGATGTGACCTACGTCCACGGGCTGCAACCAGGATACTCTTTTATTGCTTTCTGCCTCACTCATGAGGAATTACAAGTACAATGATACAATATAAATAGAGAAAATTACGGTTTACAACTTAATCCCCAAGAAAACCTTAATGGGCTAAAATTAAATAAAAACGGGCCGGGTCTTTAATTTAATTAATCTGCCAATGAGTTGTCTTTAACCCGAGCCCAATTCAAGACTCCACAAACCCAACAAGAATAAGAGCAATAACAACTAGAACTTCCAATCTATGTACTCATACAAAGACATACTTTTTTTTGCAGGAGTATGGGCACAAAGCAGCATTTTACCATGCTTCTATGGACCCTGAGCTACGTGCATCAGTTCAAGAGCAGTGGAGTAAAGATGAAATTAATATAATCTGTGCAACTGTGGCATTTGGAATGGGTATGATACAATTTCTAGTTATTAGTTGGATGAGATATAGAGGTCGAAAAATGGACCTGTTGGATAACTGGTAAAAGTGTATGATTTTCTGGTACATGTAGAATGGGTTGGTCAGATTGACCATATAACTTTCATGTTCCAAACTTTGATTTATTTATAAAATGGTTAGCGTGTCACATATTCTGAATTAATCCACCCATCCATATTTTAAGGGTAAATATGCCACCTCTAGTTCTCTAGTAAACAAAAATAATTGGACAATTATTTCAGGGATCAACAAACCAGATGTTCGATTTGTCATTCATCATTCTCTTCCTAAATCAATCGAGGGCTACCACCAGGTACTTTTTTGGTAATTACTATTTTAGTTTTTTACTCTTGTGCTGTGAAATAATAACTGAGAGATTGAGTTAAGTTGATAATGCGCTCATGCTATCTAACTGCATTGTAGGAGTGTGGGCGTGCTGGTAGAGATGGGCAGAATTCTTCTTGTGTGTTGTATTACAGTTATAGTGATTATGTAAGTCATTTCTGAATATATTATTTGGTATTGGTTGCTGATGTTTTATTCAGTTTAGAATCTTTAGATCTTAAATTAGCTGTCTGTTATTTGGTAACGCAGAACATGTTTATTTTATGTACCATTTAAATTTCTATATATCCTATTGATGATGGGCATGCTTTTTTGTATTGAAGATTCGAGTCAAGTATATGCTTAGTTATGGGGCTGCAGATCAAAGCTCCTTCACATCTGGACAACTTCGTACAAGTTCCATAAATGCAGGAAGGGTGGAAACAAATTCTGAAAACCTTTTACGAATGGTGCTGCTATTGTCCTTGTAACATCTATTATAGTAAAATGGTACTTGTATTGTCTACTTATGGAAAATAAACACTTTTTTCGCAGGTCAGTTACTGTGAAAATGATGTTGACTGCAGACGTTTTCTACAGCTTGTTCATTTCGGCGAAAAGTTCGATTCTTTCAACTGCAGAAAAACATGTGACAATTGTTTAAACACTCAAACCCTTGTGAACAAGGATGTCACTCTGATAGCAAAGCAATTGGTTAGGATCTAATGCAGTTTATTCTTAACTTTTATCATGCAACATTGGACACTGTGTTTGATAGGGATATAATCTGGTTATACTTGCAAAAATGGATGGGTTAGGCTGGTTGGGTAAAGAGTCAAATGGTCATTACCGCTCGGTTTGGGTGACCCAAAAACATTTTTTATAACTACTCAGTGTGACAAGTGTGAATTCTTTACTATTCCAATAAAAATCAGATTTTCAAATTAATTTCAAAGGTTTTATGCATTAAAGTACACTTTTGGCTACTTTCAACCTGTTTGTCCTATTTTATTGCAAGCTATATTTGCTTGATGCATTAGAGTTTAAAATAATCCAGATCAACTTATTCTTCTGCAGGTTGAATTAGTGAAATCAGTCAAACAGCAATTCTCAACGTCTCACATATTGGATGTCTACAGAGGTTCCATGAGCCAAATTGTAATCCTCACTAATGGTATTTTACTTCATTTTCATGTGTTTGTAATCATCTTGTTAACTAGATACTTGTGAAAATGCAGGTTAAAAGGAACAAACATGATTTATTAAGCTTACATGGTGCTGGAAAACATATAGCTAAAGGGGAAGCATCACGTGTTTTACGCCATCTTGTTGTTGAAGAGATCCTTGTGGAAGATGTTAAGAAAAGTGATATATACGGATCCACATCGTCTGTTTTAAAAGTAAGGTTTATTTAGTAAAATAAAAAGTAATATTTCAGTGTAGCTCAGTTAAAATTGCAACTGAGCTAGTTTTTAGTAAGGTATAGACTTATAGTCCGTGTGGTACATCTCTATTTGCTGTTATTATTTGGAAAAATGTCACAAAATAGTAACCAAGTTTCAAAAGTGTTTCAATTTGATCACCTATGCATATTTTTCTTAAATTGGACTGCTAAACCATCAAATTGAGTCATCATCGGATTTTCTTATGTCAAGAAAGTAATGGAGAAGAAGTGGACGTCGGGAATTTTTAATATATGAAATTATATTACAAAATAAAAAAAACATGTTAATTATATAAAAAAAATAAAAAAATGTATCTAAAATTCTCGTCACCGTTCCACATCAGCATCAAAAAGAAGAAGAAAAAATATTTTCTAATTTAAACAAAAAAAAACATGTTATGACTTTAATTTAAATAAAATTGAAAGCTGAGTGACCTAATTATAACAATTTATTAAACTTGAGTTACCTAATTGGAACACTTTTGAAAGTTGGTTAGTATTTTACGAAGTTACCCTTTTTTTCTGCTCTGTTTTCTTTCATGAAATTTTTATTTCAGTTAATAATTACTACATGTAAATGTATTTGTATTATTAGTTTTTTATGTGCCTAAATGGTGTAATTTTGTCTTCTACTTGGTGTTGTCTGTAGGTAAATGAACAAAAGGCTGGTAATTTACTTGCAGGTCGGAAGACCATAACTTTAAGGTCCATCCCTTCCATTCACACTCTTGATATCGTTTTTAAACATGTTTTTATATCCTCTTCTTGTAGCTTTGCTTTTTAAACATGTTTGACCTTCTGTGAATAAGTAAGATGAAGCTATTGTATTTCAGTTGAATTATGAACATTAACCAAGATTTAAAATACATGACAAGATTGCAATAGCTTTTATCTGTTTTTAGCAACTGTCAAGCAAAACCTTAAGATTTTAGATGGTCAGGTGGTGAAATGTGCTGGTCAGGTGGGTTGGGATAGTTTTTGGGGATGTGTCGGATCAGGTTAGATGGACTGTAGACACTTTTTGTCTAATTTGTTTTAAATAGTGGCAAAAAATGGCTACAAAAATTCTATCATTTGAATAATATTCTAATTTTTTGAGTAAAAATAATATAGGAGCCTTTATGCATTAAAAACACACTTCAGTTGACTTTCTACGTATTTCGTTGTAAGCTATATTTAAATTTACCCTTTTTACCTGTTAGAGATACAACATGAATAAAAAAATGTGAATGTATTAAAACTGCCACCTAATTTTGTTATAACATGAACTTAGTATTAAAACTGCCACCTAATATAGTTATAACATGAACATAGTATCAGTCAATATTGCAATCGTTTAATATTGGCGGTTAACTTGTAGATTCCCTTCCGCTGTTAAAGCATCCAAGACTAGCACAAATGATGCAACCCCAGCAAGAGGCCTGTTAACATCATCAAAGAAAACTCCTGTACAAGTAGATACTCCTGCTTCTGCTCAACCTCAACCAACAGAAAACTTGGTACGATGTTTTTGGGGCCAAATTTCCCTTTTCAATATTTGTTTCTGTGGATTTCTTTAAATCAGAATGGACTCTTAACTGCTTTATGTGTTTAAATTTGCACAGGATCTTTCTGTCAAGTTATTTTCGGCTTTGCGAATTCTTCGAACAAAACTTGTTAAGGAAGCAGAATCTGGGGTCTGCGCATACCACATATTTGGGTAAGTTCTCATTATTTATTGACATTACATTCTCAATTAATCCCACTTATGTGCTAATAGAGTGGCCCTAAGCATGGATTTTACACATGAGGTGATTAGAACTTTAATTTTCCAAAGAAATAAATTGTTGGATTTTAATATAATAGGATTCTGATTTAGTACTAGTAAATCATATTTGATAACTAAGAAACTGTCTTAATAGTTATATGTTCTTGATTTAGGAATTCAACTCTCCACAGTATCAGCAAAAGGATCCCTAGAAATAAAGACGAGCTTCTTGAAGTTCACGGCATTGGCAAGTAAGCTCCTTGTAATTTTAAGGGATTACTTTGTAAAATAGTAATCAAGTTTTAGGATTGTTTTAATTAGGTAACTCATGAATTATTTTGTCCCAATAAGGTCCTTAAAAATTACTTTGATGTTCCAATTTTATATATTTAATCTGAATAGCAGGTTTGTCTTCCCTTTAGGTCTATCATAAATAGAAAAATATTTAAAGAAAATTAAAATATTTAAAAAATTAACAACATTTATAACAAACCGAATTATTTTAAAAAATTTGTGAATTTAAAAAAATATTGCAAAAAATTTGAGTGACCTAATTGGAACACTCCTAAATTTTAGTGACCTGATTGGAACATTTTAGTGACTTGATTGGAACAAATAAAATATTAGTGACCTATTTGGAACACTTCTAAAACTTGCTTACTAGTTACTATTATGTGAAGTTTTTCCTAATCAAATAGGAGCGATTTGTTTAAATGGACTTGTAGATTTGGTTTAATGGTTTTCGTTCTATCATAAACGGGTCAAATAAATAGATTTGCTGAAAGGAGAACGAGGCATACTGTTGACTGGTTTGGAAATCGCCCAAATTTTAGATGCAACCTTATAAATCAGTTTTCCAAGCTATAAGAAAATTGACAGAAAAAGGGTATGGTTCAACTCATTCTGTTTGGGCAACTGAGCCTGTACTAAGACAATAACCTGTTTGAAACTGAACATGTTTCTACATATTACCAAACGGACCCTCTTTTTGTTTAGTATTAAAACAAATTTTAATGACAAGCTTAACACAGGGGGAAAGTGGCCAAGTATGGGGATAGAGTTTTGGAAACCATTGAGGCTACCATAAACGAACACTATGGTGGGACCCGACTTGACGATATTGAAAATAGACGTGTCACAAACATAAACATAGATTCGTATGCTTTCGAGAGGCGGCATTCTCTGACAGGTGGCAATGGCAGCGGTGCCAATAGTTCTGATTCTGTAAAGAGAAGAAGAAACACAATTAAAGATACATATGATGATTCAAAGGACGATGATGATTTTGTTGCAAGCACTGCACGCTCAAAAAAGAGGGTATTGGAGAAACCAAATCCGAGTTTTGACCATGTTGACTATTTTGATGAAATACCTGATGAAGTTCTTGATCTATGTGATTCTTTTCATAATGCTGGGTCCAATGTTTCAAGTCAAAAGGCTGAACATAATACTGGAGGAAGAGTACTACCTTCTTGGTGAAATATTCATGTGCTGATGTCTTCTGTTTTCTGCTCAAATGTTGACCCGAATGGTGATAGAAGAGTAGAAGACTACACGAATCCGCTTTCAAGGTGTAAGAAAAGTTTTACTGGGTTCGTGTAGGAATTTTGTACAGTTGATCATGGTATTTAGGAAATGTGTTTTATCTGTAATGGGTTAGGTTAGGTTGGGTTAGTTGAGGTTATATTTATGTTGTAAGTTGAGTGGTAATCAAGTTTCTTCCACTGAAAGATTACCATTTATAAGTTGAGGAATACCACGAAGACACTTAGATGGTAAGTAGGGATGCTCAAAAAGTTTATGGCTTGTGCGCTTTAAACCAAAAAACTCTTAAAAGAAGCTCATTTGAAATCGGCTAGGTTTGTGAACTAGTCAAGCTTGAGTCAAGGTAAGCCTGACTTGTTGGCATGTTTGTAGCTGGCTTGTTGACTTGACTCAAAGAGGAACATATATCAATCTTATAATAGAAACAAAGATTTTTATCTAAGAAGGAACTTTGATTATTCTTATAGTAAAAGTGAGATTTTTCTTATAATTAAAGTGAAATGTTTGGTGCTAGATAGGTGAAAGTTGTAATGCTTAGTGCTAACAATGCTGAACTGATAAAACATTAGGTACTATAAGTATGAATTTAAAAAAAAAAATGTATGCCTTAAGAGCAATATACTTGGGGAAGAATGGATTGTTGATAATGGTTGCAAAACATTCAAAGAATATAAAGCATATGATGGTGAAATTGTTACATTTTGTGGAAGCACCACAGGAAAGGTAACCGGTGAAGGTAAAATTTCTCTTGATAAAATTATCTTTAACAATATTGCACATATAGACCTCTTAAACTTTAACTTGAAAAGTGTTGGTTAATATGTGATAGTGATTTGAATGTGACACCGAACAAAAGAAAATGCCTAATATGGAAAGGTGATGAAATACTTGTCGATGGTCATAGGAGAAATGGTCTTTATACATGCCAACAAGGTGATAATTATACTAGTATATGTATGCATCTATACTTAAGACTTCACTATGTGGCTTAGAAGATTAGGACATGCTAATATGAAATTGCTTTAAAATTAAACAATAAGAATTTTTTAGAAATATGACTAAATTGAAACTTGATAATCATTTTTGTGATGTATGTAAATTAGGTAAATAAGTTTATGCGTCTCATAAAGCTAAAAACATCAATGATGTCACACTCTCTCTGAATCAAGTTACACTTGATAAGTGTGCTAAAGTAGTAGGTGATAATCAATCACCAGATTTAAATTTCACTAATTTAGATCTAGCAAATCAACTTGTTGTGATTGCTCAACTGAGAATCCACAAGTACCATCTTACCACAAACATCATTGGAGATGTTGAGACTAGGGTGAGAACAAGAGGACAAACCTATGATAAAAATGTTTGTTTGCACTCTTGCTTTTTGTCCCAAATTGATCTAAAGAAAGTTGATGAGGCTTTGAAAGATGGAATCTAGATTGAAGCAATGCAAGAGGAACTACTTTAGTTCAAAAGATAAGGTGTTTGGAACCTATGTCCTCTTCCTCCTGGGAAGATGCTAATAGGTACCAAGTGGGTTTTTAGAAACAAAAAAGATGATAAAGGGCTTATCATCAAGAACAAGACAAGACTGGTAGTCCAAGGGTACACTCAAGAAGAAAAGATTGACTACACAGATATTTTTGCTCCTCTAGCAAGACTTGAAGCTATAAGGATATTCTTTGCTTTTGCTGCATCCAAGGATTTCAAGATTTACTAACTTGATGTCAACTGTGCATTTTTATATGGGGTGATAGATGAAGAAATGTATGTCAACCACCTAACTTTGCAGATCCAGATCATCCTAATTATGTATGCAAGCTTGACAAAGCTCTATATGGGCTGCATCATGCTCCAAGGAAGTAGATAAGACACTGTCACAATACCTAGTTTAACATGGTTACAAAAGAGGTATTATTGATAGCACACTCTTCATCAAAAGAACAGGGAATGACTTGATGCTGCTTCAAGTTTATGTTGATGACACTATCTTTGGGTCAACTAATGAAAGACCCTACAAAGAGTTTGAGAAGCTGTTGAAGAATAGGTTTGAAATTAGTGCCATGGGGGAACTCAATTTCTTTCTAGGAATTCAAGTGAAGCAAGTTGATAATGGCATCTTCATAAAGCAGTCAACGTATGTACAAGACATACTAACCAGATTTCATCTGACTGATTGTATGGTTGCTAAGACTCCTATAGCCAGAAACCACTCCCTAGGACTAGATCTTGAGGGGGAGTGTGTTGATGAACATCTTTACAGAGCTATGATTGGGTCTCTTATGTACCTAATAGCCAGCAGGCCTGATATCATATTTGCCACATACATATGTGCAAGATATCATGCCCACCCCAAGATGTCACACCTAGTTGCTATCAAGAGGATTCTTAGATACCTTAAAGGAGCTCCCGAACTAGGACTTTGGTATCTAAAGAGTTCTGACTTCAATCTGTATGCATATACAGATAGTGACTATGGTGGCTGCAACATGACTGTAAAGTTTACATCAGGGGGATGTCAATTCCTTGGTGGAAGGATAGTCTCATGGCAATGCAAGAAACAATCTTATGTATCTGCATCAACTGCTGAAGCTGAATACATTGCTGCTGCAAGCTGTTGTGCTCAAGTGCTTTGGATTTAGAATCAGATGCTAGACTATGAATTCAACTTCAAGAAGACTCGTATCCACATAGACAACAATAGTGCTATCTCTATCATAGAGAATCCAGTGCAACACTCAAAGACAAAGCACATCAATATCAGGTATCATTTGATTAGAGATAATTTTGAAAAGAGAATGATAAAACTAGTCAAAGTTAAAACAAATAAACAATATGCTAATTTGTTCACAAAAGCTTTTGATGAACAAAAATTTAAATATCTTGTATCAGCTATTGGGATGATTAACTTTGAGTATGTTTTCTTAAATTAATTTCAAAATTGTTTTTTCAAACTTTGTGTCTTTAAAGTTGTCTAAATTATCTTGGAAGAAATTTTTTAAGGTAAATTCCTTAGAATTTTAAGAATTATGAACAGATTTTCTTTTGAAAGACATTAATTTGACTTTGGAAGAACATTATGTCTTCAAAACTAATAACTACTTACTAAAGGATTTAGCCTCGAAAAAATTTCTAATATATCTTCCGAAGCTTAAATCTGCTTCTAAGCACTTATATGCTTTGAAGGACGATTTTCTTTCGAAATTAAGTCTTGGAAGTTTTATTCTCTTCTTGAGTAAAACTTCTGAAATTTAATATCTTCCGAAACCAAATCTATCTCGGAAGTAAAATTACTCTTAGTACATTTTCTTCCGAAGTAATTCTTCCAAAATTAATGAATATCTTCCGAAGTCAATTTTGCTTTGAAAGTTTTCTTTAAAACTTCCGAAGGCAAATTACCTTCGGAAGATTTTCAACTTCCAAGATAACTACCTTTTTGGGAACTTTTTCAGAGGTGGGACCGACATCCGGATTTCAAAGTTTATACTTTTGCAATAACTTTATCTCACATCCAAGCATATAAATAGCCTTTATAATGGTTCCCCCTCTTTCTTCTTTCTCTTCATCTTAAATCTTCTAGCCCTAAATCACGCATAAACCCTTGCTGTTTTTCAACTCTCTTTCACAAAAAGTTTCAGAAAATGGCCAACCTTGAACCCCAAAACCAGTCACCTTTTAACACATTCTTAAATGTGAACTGGGCTCACAGTTGAGGGGAACAACTAATATTCTTAAATTAGGACAAATGAAGCCTGACATCTTTAAGATAATAAGGAAAACCACAATTGGTTTTTTCAGGGTAGAAACAACCCTTGGCCTAAAAATGTTAGAGGTCCCTGCTCAAGATGATAACTTGGCAGCACCAGCCAATATTGAACCCATACATTCTTCATCTTCAACACCCTTACAACCACAAATAACCATCACCTACCAGACAAAATCCAAATGAACCCCTGCTCAGTCTATTCAGATTAAGCAGGCTCCTATATACTCACCTATGCAGAAGGAAGTGGAACCAAGAGCTCCCACTTCCCCTGAGGAGCAGACCACTCCCATTCCTTCAATGATCAGTGCTGAGGTTCCTCATGCTCAGCCTGATGAGTTTATTATCCCAGCCTCAAGCCTTCATCCTAAGTCTCAAAACTCAGATGAACTACCTTCAGGGGAAAGCTACTATCCCCAACCGTTGGACCTCAATCAACCAATCCTTGACCTACAATTCTATGATGATGAGGATATGAGATTCAGTGAGTATCATGAGTCTCTCTTCTCCTCCCTTGCTCAAGGAGAGATGAGTGCTCCTGCTACTCCCATATCTAGCCCACATCATTCACCCATGGCTGAGGTGGACCTTTTGGAACAAGTTCAGGAGGTCCATGTGGAAGAGGCTCTCACTTCTACAAGTGATTACATCTTTTAGACCTCAACCATGACAACCCAACTCCTTGGCACTTCTTATGAAGCTATCATTGAGCAGGGGAAACATAGACACCAAGACATAATATTTGGTGGTGAGGGAGATGACTTTGGTCATGTACTCTCATCCCTCTATGATTCTTTTGATGAAGATGAAGGAAGCATGCAACTAAGGGTGCAAACATTGACAAAAAAGATGCACCTATTTGGTCTCTAAGGTTAGTCACCTGGAATCTCAGGTGGCTACCTTACAAAGGCAAGTACTCAATTAGCAACTTGAGATCACCAATCCCAAGGGCAAGTTAGCTGAGAGGCCTGCAACGCGTGCTCAACCAAGTCCACAAGAACCTGTGGATGTGGTGGACCTAACCTCCAGCTCACCTGTGCAAGTAGGTGATGCTACCAAAAAGGGAGAGAAAGTCACCACTGCCATAGAACTAGGGAGTATTGCCCAGAGTATGGACATTGAGGATTTACCACACTCACTTTCAATTATCCAGATCACCAACCTCCTCAGGCCTGTCAAAGCTTATTTGAGGAGGGTATTTTACCAAGTGCTATGTCACCTCCATCCTACCCTGCTGACAATCCAATAGTAGGATGGAGGTATGACAATGATAGAAAATCCCTGGTGCTTTCTAGATATTAGGGTCCATAAGAAGTTTTCAACTTCCATACCTTGAGGTTCTATGAAAGCTTTCCTCTGGTAGACCTACCACTAGCCAACCTAAGCCAAAACAGACAAGCTGATAGGTTAGCTGAGAGGATTCAGCTGAGGGTGTTCTAGGAGTTCAAGAGAAGAACCGGCTTATATAGACAGAGCTAGCAGGGAAAATAGTTGGTCAACTGGATATTGAGGCAGACCCTAGGATTAGCTTCGAAGGGGAAACCTCAGTTGAAAGCCTAGCTGAAGAACCTGTGCACCTTGAGACTATAACTCCTACAGCACCTGTTACCCTCAGTGAGACACTAGTTGGTGAAGGTGTCTCACAACCTCTCCCTGGCTAGAGCTCAAGTGCAGAACCAACTCAAAATGGCCAAAGCTTTCTCCTCCCTAAGTCACACAGGCTAGTACTTGACAAAGGAAAGAAGTTGTTAACCTTAGAGGAGATTGAAGAGGAGAAGAGGGAGAGAAAGAGGAAGGCAAGGGAAGGGAGGATGAGAGAGACCCCCAGCTTCATGCAAGCTGCAATCAGGGCTGCCCCTAGGCCAAACACTCACGAAGATGAGTTAAGGGCTGCCAGATTGAATTATCTGGGGTCTAGGAAATTAATATAGATGAACTGATCTCTCTTCCCTTGAAAGAATTAAATGAACTAGAAGATAATGAGGTATCTAAATAGAGGAAGGATGCTAAGGCTGCTGAATTGCTTCTCAAGATCAAAGAAAAAAGAAAAAGAAGAAAATTGTATAAAGCCCCTCTTCTCTCTCCAGTTCAAGAAAGGCCTGAAGTAGAGTCTGTGGCAGTTGAAGAAGCAACTAAAGAGGTAGAGAACAAGACAGACAAAAGATGATTACCTACTTGAGTGCCATAGGTCTCTATCAGGCAACATGTCTACTCCCTCTATCTTATGAGTACATTGAATTTGAATATCTTAAGCAGCCTGAACAAGAAGTCCTCAAAGAAAAGAAAGCTTCTAAGAGAAAGATGATGGAAGAAGATGCAAAGTCAAGAGCCACCATCAAAGCAAGAAGAAGTCTGAACACAAACAAAAGATGGTGAGCTTCTTGAAGCTGTATGGGTTCTTCAGAAGGAGGCTTGGTTCAACGTCTCTATCCATAATGAATAAGCACATTAGGGTGATCAAGAAGAAGATCAAGAGGGGTGAGCTTCTAGACTTGCTTTCTCCACCAAGTCAAGCCGCACCTGAAGCTGAGGTCAAGGTTAAACCCCAAGAGACATCACAACCTGGACCTAGGGTTGATCCACAACCAGCTTCATCTTCTAACCCTTAGCAGGGTCCTGAACCTTCTTCTAAATCTATGAAGGGAAAGGACCAAACTGAGAAGGATAAAGAAGGAAGACCTGGTGATCAAGACCAACCTTCTCAGTTGAAGTACAGAAAGAGGAAGAGGATGGCAATTAGAAGGGACTTAAAGAAGAAGAAGAAGAAGTCTAAGACATCCATCTCTGTACCTTAGGATGAGTTAGAACATCTTGAGGGTGAACCAAAAGAGGTTGCTCAACCAACTCTACTATAAGTGGAGCCTCTTACTGCTGAGGACCCATCCTGTCCTGGGCTTACTCTCCAAACCCAAACAGATGGTATGTCATAAGAGATCAAGGAGTTTGAAACATATACTTCTGGTAGAATATGCTTGACCTTCCTAAACATGATCTCTTGGACATGAGGAGGTACTATGAGAGCCTGAATAATCCGGACCAACTGATGAAGAGAGGAATGACTCTAGTTCTAATGATGGCTGTAAACAAGTAAAGATCAGATCAAGACTCATAGTCATCCTCAAATGCTATGGAAACAAATGCTAATTGACTATGAGGTAAGTGTAAGAGTTATCTTAGAGGCTGATGCTAACCAAAGATTTCTTAGCATGCATTCTAAAGTACAAGAAAGTTACTTCGAAAGATTTGACAATGCATAAAGAAAATTTACCAAGTGTCAAATCTTCCGAAGCCAAACACACAAATCTTCCGAAGCCAAAGATGAAGTCTTCCGAAGCTTCAAGACAAAGTCTTTCAAAGCTTGAAGACTAATTTTTTCTAAAGATAGAGAAGACATGCTTTCTCTGACACTACTTTTAATAAAAGTTGAACCACTTTTTGCTGCCATCTCTGAAGACTCACCAACTTATACAAGTTGGTGATTATCTCCATACTTTTGTCAACTGTACATTATTGTGTTTGAGTCTATAACTTTCCACTCTTGTACTTTTATCATTTTTGTAATAGAATAGGATGTGAGCTATGGCATGCCATAGTCAATAGTCAAAAGGCAATCTGCCTTTTGACTTTACATTGATCTTCTTGTCTAGATTAGTGCCTAGCTGGCCTTCAAGGTATGGCCGGCTATAGGATGTAGTATAAAGTGTCTTATGTAACCAGTCCTTAGGACTAAGCCTTGTAACAATTGTAAAACACTTTAGAGTAATATACATCATCCTTGAAAACCAATACTTGTTTGGTCTTGTGTTCTTACTTTTGTTCTTTGTTTTGTTTGCCTGGTTCTCTATTTGATCTGTTAAGTGTTGTATTCTCCAACTTGTGAAACTATTGCATAACCCATAACCAATCCTGTAGTAAGTACTTCTAATTTCCTATATATTGTGATAAAAAAATGCTATATATTTAGGTAAGAATCGCATTTTGCATTTTAGAACTATAAAACATAGACCTTAGACATCATTTTGTAGAGATAATATAATCATAGTAAAGTTCATTCGGATGACAATACAACAATTATATTCACCAAACCATTGACGCTTGAAACCTTCAATAACATGAGAATGGGTCTTCCTGTGTTATAACACAATCTATAAACATTCAATGCCTTGAAAACTCACTAAATGTGCCAAAATACACCATTAATGAAAGGACCTTATATCAAATTAGAGACAAGATGAAGATGACCAAATGGCGATTGATGATGGAGCAGATGATGAACTGACCACCAAACGTAATGAAAGGGAGACCTATTACTCATTCTCTCTCCTCTTGTTATACCTTCTTTGAACTCCTTTATCACTTTTCAAATACTCTTTTCATCTTCTCTTAAAAATGTTTTTTCATTAAGCTTTAAAAACCTTGGTTTTCAAGCTTTTTGATTGTAGGTTCTTGATCATATTTGAGGCTGTATTCACAACCTACTCGATGTCACAATGATATTTTTTGTTTTTGTGAATTTAAAAAATATAGAGTTGTCATATGGAATGATTTTTCTCTTAAACTTTATAAAGAATGTATGATCTTTAATGTCTAAATCACTTATCCTAGAGTTTTTAACAAAAATCTTCAAGAAAATCATTTCACATCATACTTGAAACCATAACAAACTTCAAGAAATTCTTGATTAGGGCATAAACACATGCTAGCCTTGTGTAGATGGTGAAATTGAAGAGAAGTGCTTCGGGTGGACATGATATTAAGAAGAAGAAAATCAGGTCAACCTCAAAGAATCCTATTGCATCATCATCATCCCTTACACCACCACCTCAACCTTTATCCAAAAGAACCTTAACATCCTAACTCGTAAGTCAACATCGTATTCTTGAAGATAGGCTAGTTGATCTCTAGCGTGACTAGAAGAATATCATATTAATGAAACCTTTTCTGCAATAGGTTGGAATTTTTGTTTTGAAATTATGGCTTATATGTATCCTAAACACACTCATAAGTCTTATGTCAGGTTTTATTTTGATGAGAAAACTTCAAATGTCACTCTCTCTATCTATCATTGTTATTGGTCTTGGACCTTAGATGAGTTTACTAAGATTCTTCGTGTACCACACTATGGAGTAATGTTGGGCACTAATTCTCATACTCCCTAAGCTTGCTAATTATAACTAATTGATTCAACATTTCTAAAGTTAGTTACCCAGATGTCATATGTTATATCAAGCAATTATTTGGTTACTACCTTAAACACAATAATGAATTAAGTGCAAATATCCTTTCAAGGAATGTTTACATGAAAGAGGGGAATCATAGCAAGATTCTAGCTTGTATTGCCACCAAGTTTTAGTCTTTGCTAACAAAAGTTGGTATTCACATAGGGAATCTATTTATCAATATAATGTCTGGAGTTCTTCGAAATTTAAGACGATCATTACCCTATGATTGTCTTTTAAATAGATTGTGTATCATCTTAATATTCCTCTTGATAATCCTGATATCCTAAAGTCAAAACCTCTTGATGCTACCATATTTAAAAGAATTTCTTATCATCCTAGATAGTCTAAGGCAAAAGGAAGACACCATCAGGAAAGTATATTTTCAAGAAATGAAGAAGAGGAAGAAAATATAGAAAAAGCATCACCTTCGGTTGGTGACTATGAAGATTTGAATACGAGCGTAGATGAAAATATAAAGGCAATGAAGAATAACCAGTCATTGCTCAAAATTATGTATAGACTTAAGAGATATGGTCTTTCAAGAATATGTTCATTTAACATCTCCATGTCCTTTACCACCACATCATGGATAGGTTTTTGATCATTAGTTGAGGTAAGTTTAAAACAATTCATAGTTTCTACTAGTTTAAGATAAGATAATTTCTTTATTGTTTGTGCTGCATACATCTAGACAATTCTCATATGGTTTCGGGAGGCTGTAACATTTTTCCTGTTATGGTAGAACAATGAACAATCTAGGACCATGGGTCATGGTCACATGTTTGACCAAGTTTTGGTAATAATCACCCTTTGACATGTTTTATATTTGAATTTATAACAATTACGTTGGATGTTATGCTATGATAGTTTTAAAGATTGCTTATGTATTGCTAACGATAAATATGGCTAGGTTGCTTTGGTGATTGGTTATTCATGCATGAATGCTACTTTGATTAGCCATACTATGCTCGTGTTATTTGTTGATGTGTTTGCAATTGTATATGCTTGTTCTACTAACTTGGTTTGCATGGAATCTTCTTAGGCATATTTGAGGGAAGTTAATTAGTTGAGTGGAGCTTACATGCATATATACACACATAAAAGAGGAGTATCCTTTATGATATTAGAAAAGGGAGAAAAAGAAGAAATGAAGACTTGATGATATGCATAATGATTCTAGTCAACCAAAGGATACTTGATGATTAATTAAGGTATGTTGGTACTGTTAACATATTCATCCTCAAGGTTACAAATCTCTCACAAGTCATTAATTTTGTCATTATCAAAAAGGGAATATTTTGGAATAATAATTGTTTAGTACAATTTAAGAAGTTAAGAATCCCTTGTTATGATAATATTAAAAAATTATGACTTATGTTATTATGTTATTGATTAAGGATGTGCATATACCACATACACCTCCTCATTCACTTAGTGAATCATTAGGTATGAGGATTAAAGCAAATGTCCAATTACAACAATAAAGATCGACATGTTGGAAATAGTGGGTAGATGATTATGTAAGGATTCTTATAGAGATTTTAAACTAAATTTAAACAAAGTGCTTTAATTTATAAATGGGATTTGAGTTATGAAATGATTGGATGCCAAATAAGGAAGTTTTCAAGTGTATTTTATCTTTGAAGACATAAACCTTTTTAAAGGATTGAAGTTAAAAGTAAAGTGGAAAACACAAACATGCTTCACAAAGTGCAATAGATAATCTTATGATTTTGATACAAACCCACATACTTTTATGCACTAATGAAATAAAACTATTAAGACTCAAAATCTGATGGAAATGTGTGGGAAAATGGGTTTGGAATAATAGATTTGACAATATACAATGTTCATAAGAAAAGAAAGAGAAAGAAAGTTGGCCATGCGAACTATGGTTGTTGAAATGACCATGAGATCTGCCAATTGGTCTTTAGACCTCTCTGAGTTTTCTTGTGCCTTGTTTATAAATAAAATTATTCTACAATCAGTTATACCCCGCCTTTTGCTCTAAACACTTTCATATAGTCATTTAATATACATCATCTGAATATTTTGATATTTTAAATCATTTTGAAGAGAATGATTAAAGATTCAAAGATAAAGAAAAAGAGTTATGCTACAACTTACATCATTTTTATTCTTATGTTTTAATAGCCGTGTGACCACTACCCTTATCTTAGTGGGAATTTTTTAAGGGCGATCACTATACTTGTTAGTAATTTATGATAAAGATGATAACTACTTCTTAAGATTACTGATGCGTAAAAAGTGATCACAACTTGTTCTAATAATACGAAGGTGAAATGTAACATCCTAATTTCTAGAGTCAGATGTAATAGATAAAATAAAAGAAATATGAAATTTACATTTTGTATATTGTTAAACGAGTAAGTAATGAGTGAAAAGACTATTTTAAACTTAAAGTTTTAGACAAGTTTTAGTGTTGTTTAAATATATATAAATATAATAATACATTATTTTTAAACGTGCTCCGTTTTTAACGAAATGAGAAAAATAAGCTCGTCTCAACGTCATATTTGAAATTTTATAAGACTTTATATTTAAAAAGGTATAAGAGAAAAACAAAGTAAGCAACTGAATTAATTAAAACAATATAATAATAATATTATTTAAAAAATAATCAAAAAAATAATCAAGCTAGCAGGCAGGCAAATCACTTTTGCATCTCACATCGCCTGCTTTTCTTTTTCACCTTTTTTTCACCTGACTGCTTGCTTTCTTATAAATAGATATGGTGCATGCGGATAGCATATATATTTTTGATAAATATTTTCACACAGATTCAGTTTTAATTGGTTATTACACACAAAAGACAAGTGTAACTACCACGCAATAGTTACACTTGCCTTTTGTGTGTGCATGCGGATAGTATATATATTTTTGATAAAGATTTTCGTACAGATTCAGTTTTAATTGGTTATTACTAATACTAAACTACACACACAAAAGGCAAGTGTAACTGTTGCGTGATAATATAGTGATGGTAAGAACCGAGTATCAATCCGTGGACACATCGAGCCTACTTAACACCCCTTATGATTGACTGCAAGATTTGATTTTTGTTTTGGGAAAATGATAAGTTGCATTAATGTTACCAATAATATTTAGGGTTTAAAAATAATAATTAAAATAAAGGTAAAAGTAAGATTGGAACTATTGGGTTTTAAACAGGGAATACAGGCTATCATCCTAGTTAGATTTCATTTATGTAACTGTGATGAATATCATGGTGTGAGTAAAGATATAAGTTTAAGTAGTTATGTTAATGTTTATAAATGTGAGCCAACATGGATTTCTCGTCTGCCAGCTCTGTAGTGACTAGGACACCAGCATGAGTAACTTACAGTACTGATCAATGAAAGCCACTAGTAATGTAGGTAAATCTACTGTAATCTTTTAACATACGATTAACATGCCATTAATTTTAGAAAACCATAACAATAACTGTAGATTTCTCAGACTAATAAAAGGGAACCTGCAATGATCAGAAAGCTAAAGCTATATGATTTTTAATAACCATTTCTAGTTCATTAGCCATAGATTTGTTATGAAGACTGGTTTCACAAATAAAAGTTAGTTCATACGTTTTTCAACATTTTATGATATTCACAATTACAAATCATAAGTTCATAACTTCCCGTTCAAATGTAGATGCTACCCATCAAAAGCTTACCCAAGATTACCATAACATTAACATAACATAAATCACACCATTAGTTCATCACAAATTACATAAGTTTCATCCAATTAGGATGATAATGAGAGTTTAGCTCATAATGAGCTTGAACATATCAACAAGTAACATAGAAGATAGTTATGAAATCATCGGTAAAATGGAACAATCAAATCGGTGATCCACAATGGATGATGTTTAGACAATCCCGAGCTTCTTCCAAGTGTTGTATGCCTAAAAGGCACAGCCCCGTGCTAGTACAATGCTTACGAAAGTGGTCAGTTCGTACATGCAGGAGGTGTCGGGCACGACCCCGTGTTAAATGGGGCACGACCCTGTGTTTGGGGTGGGGCGCTGCCCTGTGACTCATGGGGCACGACCCCTTGCTTACTTTTGGGGAATATTACTTTTAGTCCTGTCAAATATCAAAACACAGGGGTGTGCCAATTTAAACACGGGGATGTGTTTCAGGCAAGACATGGGGGCGTGCTTAATGAGGCACGACCCCCTGCTTGGACTTCAAAGCTAGGATTTCTTCAAATTCTTGTTAAATATGCTTTTTTTGTCCATCTTGCCCTTTTTAACACCTAAAAGCACAATTTAACATTTTTAAGTACATAATCACCATTTTAAGGAAGATATTAAGGAATAATTGATGTGCTTTTGATATGATTTTTATGTATAATTTAGAGCACATCAAACATCCCCACACTTAAACTTTGCTTGCCCTCAAGCAAAATCACTCTAAATGACAATTCCACCAAAAACCAAATAAATCAAATGATAAATATGTCTTTCGGGAAATACATAAGTAAACTTATTTTATCCAAATGCAAACATTTTAAGCATATGTAGAATGATATCCTAGCAAGCAATAGATTAGGTAGTAAAGATTATTAATATGTAAAAATCCACACTTCTCACAAGATGCACTCATACTCAGCTAAATATATGGAGTTATAATCAAGGTTAAGTATGACTAATACGCTCAATTGGCTAGTATGAATACGTGTAAAATCATATACTTGTTAAGGGATCAAATCTCCACCTACTTAGATATTTACTTGCATAAATCAATAAGTCTTTGATGGGTTGTAACTTGGATCGGGCTTGGGTATGGATTATTTGGAAAGGTGGCTAAATGCTAAAGACGACGGTCTTTGCTTATTTTTATAACATAAACTACAAGGAAAACAGTAAAAAGTTTTCTATACAATACTTCAAGCTAGAAGGAATATGCTAACTTGAGGACTCGTTTAAGGTCAGATTGTCAGGACCGTATTTTGCTTTCAAAAACCTCACTTCGTCTATCACCCGAAGATACACGAAACTCTCCTTTCGTAAGGATCGTTCGTCTTGAAGCCTAATAGCACCCAATCGGTTTAGTTCCGTGTATTCGTATTGGGACTCGGTTTGGTTCTTTTTGCATTTTCCATCATGGGACCAGTTCCCACAGTTCGGGCACCTTTCGTATCTTTTTGCCAGCCTCTTTATAGAACTTTATGAAATTCCACAAAATGGCGGAACTTATTCCTTTTTTCGCCATTTCTTTCTTGCATCGAACATGAGGTTGAAAATTTGTTCGCAGATTTCCGGGGGAAGTCTCGGTTTTGCGTGGTGAAGGCAACAAAGCAAATTAAAATCAAAGGAATGCATTCCAGTTTTTTTAGGTCTGTTGGTAAAAGACCAAAATTTTCTTTTCTTTTTTCTCTTTTTTTCTTTTTTTTTTTCTTTCTTTTCTTTTTTTATATAATAAGCCAAAATGTGTCTTTAACGATAAGCGGGGTTTGTTGAAGGCTTTTTGGTTAAGTGACTTAGTGGTTCGGATGATCGAGAAATAAAACGTTTAAGCTCAAGGGGCTAACTAGGGTTTACGTCCGAGTATGGGAAATAAAAAGAAAAATGGTTGGGGCTTGAATGATTAAGGGTTCCTAATGCCTAAATTATTTTTATGCAATAAATACTAATTAAGGTCTTGAAATGTATACCCAAAGTAAGTTCTATTCACACGTATCATAAGACACCCTCAATTAAATCCAGAATGAAAATAGAATTGCATAAATGCAAAAACTATTTAAGGCTTAAAAATAAACTCACATACGGATGAAATTGGGTAAAAGTGTTTCATTTTACATTGTTAATATTTTTACTAAATCATTGCATTTAAGGATATCATAAAAAACATTTTTCAAGTTTATTTGGATTTCATTTATTTACTTATTTATTTCCCGAAAATTTATATTCATAATTTGGTTTATCAAAAATTGTTTAAAGTTTTGGTGTTTTGTCACAAAAATTAAAGGTTAAGTGATTTTTATAAAAATTTTAAATTTGAACCTTTTTTAGCAAAGTGTCAAATGTGCAAAATACCCCATCCCCACACTTAAAATTCACATTGTTCTTAATTTGATTAATAATTTAAAAAAGGGAATGGTAACGAAATAACTCCCCTAAAAACGATGAATTGCTCAGTTGTTCTCGGTACCCATAGTCGTCTTAAATTGTGAGAATCTTTGGGATCAACTGATATATCATAAATTTATTGAAAATATCAAAATCCTAAACACACAAAATAAAATAAAAAGACATAAATAAAATATAGATAGGCACGAAACAGCTATGCCCCGGCCCCCGAAAGTGATATGGTTTTCAAGGGCTTTGTGGCGGGATATCCCCCCACTCATGATGCATCCGGTTCCTGATCATGACATCGTAGCTCAGGTCATCGACTATGGAATGCAGATTTTCTACTCGGTTGAATGCTTGTTGTGCATATTCAATTGATTGCTTTGCATGGTCGTTGGTGGTTTGGATTGCCTCATAAAGGTCTAACATACTTGGGAATTCACCAGTGTGTGAACTAGAAGCCCCACCGGATCCCAGATCTTTTCATGCTGTGCCATCATATTGAGGTCCATAATGATTTCTTCGGGATTCACCAGATCCCAAATTTGTCCCTTTTTGTCCATAAACCTCGGCTGTCCATTTGGTAGGTTTGTGGTCATGTACATACTTGTACAAATGCTCAAATCCAACAATCCTAGCATCACTCCTTCATTTCCCTCCATGTTACACCCATAGCTCTCGTATAAGTTCAGAATCTAGCTACAGGATCGTTAAAGGGTACTTAAGCTTGCACTTAGTTAACACACTTAGGAGGATCTTAAGTTCACTTAACAAGTCAAATAGGGAACTGGTAACTTAAAACAGATGATACTAAGAACACAGGTAAATTAAAGAGACAGAACTAAGAACAACACAAGAACATAAGATTGGTTTTCAAGGATGTTGTATATTGATCTCAAGTTCTTTTACAAGTGTTACAAAGCATAAGGAATTACAAGAACCCAAGACACTTTTATACTACAACCTACAACCGTCACTTACATGTAAAGACAGTTGGATTTGACTAATCTAGACAACAAGATCAATCTAAAGTCAAAAAGGCAGATAGTGACTATGACACACCATAGCTCACTGACTTTCCTATTACAAAAAGCCAAAAAGGAACAAAAACAGAAACTTGCAGACAAAGACCTTATCTACTTTATCATAAAGTATGGAAGTTTCACCAAATGATGATAGGTGGTGAACCACCAGAGCATGTAGCGGACAGTAAGTTGCTTTATGATAAAGTTGATGGAAAAGGTATAGTTTCTCTCTCTTCAGAAGAAAATCAGTCTTGTCTTTAAACAACTTCAGAAGACTTTGTCTTGAGATCTTCGGAAGACTTCATCTTTTACCTTCGAAAGAGTTGAGTCTTTGGCTTCGAAAGACTTTACACTTAGAGTATTTTCAAGTTAAGTGTAAAGCATTCGCAACAGTTTCTTTTGAACTTTGGCTTCGAAAGATTTTACACTTAGCATTTCTCTTGAGTGTGTAAAACTTCCAAAGCTAGTTCTTCTTTGTTCCAAAGTGCATGTTGGAAGACTTGGTTGTTTTGGTATCCTTTGGTTGCATCAGCCTCTTAACTTTAGAGGTTCCTACAAACTCCCCCTAGGCTGATGCTACCAAAACAGAGAGGTTCTTCAGACTGGGATAGTCCATACAAGGATCTTCAGAATTCCTTTCTTCATCAGCAGATCTGGATTCTTCAAACTCATAAAGTACCTTCTCATGTCATAGAAATCATGTAGAGGGAGTTCAAGCATGTCACTTGTAAAGTAGACATGTTGTTCTCCCTGATCTCTAGTGACATACCATCTGTCTGGATCTTCAGCAAATGTCCAGGACAGAATTTGTCTTCCAACGGAGAGAGGCTCTACTATGATAGGAGTTGGTTGAGAGTCCTCTTCATGCACTTCCTCAGGATGTTCTGACTTATCCTAAGGTTGGGAGGTGGATGCCTTTCTTTTTTTCTTCTTAGTTGATGATCTTCTTCTTGCCATCCTTTTTCTCCTCCCTGATGATTTTAACTGAGAGGGTTGGTCTTCAGTACCAAGTTCTTTAGTGAATTCCCTCTCAATTAGGATCTCATCTCTCCCAGGTTCAAAAGAAGAGGGAGGAGAACCCTGCTGTGGGCTAGAAGATGAAGTTGGCTATTGTTCAGCTTTAGGTGCAGGTGGTGTTGTCTCTGTAGGTTCAACCTTTACCTCAACTTCAGGTTGAGCTTGACTTGATAATGGATGAAGGTCCACAAGCTCTCCCCTTTTTATCTTCTTCTTGATTACCCTTATGTGCTCATCCATTGTGGATAGAGACATGGGACCAAGCCTCCTTCTGGAGAACCCATACAGCTTCAAGAAGCTCATCATCCTCTGCCTATCTGCAGACTTTTTCTGACTTTTCTAGATGATGGCTCTTGATTTTGCAGCTTCTTCCCTTTGCCTCTTCCTTGCAGCTTGCCTTTCTTTTTTGGCTTGCTCTTCCAGCTGCTTATTGTATTCAAATAATATATAATCATAAGGTAAGGGAAGGAGTGCAGGTGCATGATAGAGATCTGTGGCACTCAGGTAGTTGATCATTTTTAATCTTTCTTCTTCATCAACTACCTGAGGTTGTTCAGCAGCCACAGTCTCTGACTCAGGACTTTCTTAAACTGGGGAGAGGACAGGAATGTTCTTGTAAAGCCTTTTTCTCCTCATTTCTTCCTTGTGTTTGAGGGTCAAGGCTGCATCCTCTGCTTCCTTCCTCTTCTTTGATAATTTGATGTCGGCCAGTTCATTTAACTCCTCTAAGGGGAGAGAGATGAGTTCATCTATGTTGTAGTTCTTAGTCCTGAGATAGTTGAGCCTGGCTGCCCTTAATTCATCTTCTTAAGTGTTTGGTACAGGGGCAGCCAGAATTGCAGCTTGCATGAATCTTGGGGAACCACTTAAACTCTCTCCCCTCAGCTTCCTCTTACTCTCTCTCTTTTCTTCTTCAATCTTTTCAGGAGTCATCTTCCTTTTGTCTTTGTCAATTGCAGATCTTGATGACTCAGCCTGAGAAGAGCTTCGGCCTTCATTGCTTGATTCAACAGTCAAGCTCTGGCCAGAGAGAGGTTGTGAAGCACCATCACCGGCTGGTTCCTCACTGAAGGTATGGGGTGCTAGAGGAGATCTTGTCTCAAGGTTCACAGTGTCAGCCTCTAGGCCTTCAGTCAAGGTTTTCCCTTCAAAGCTAATCTTGGGGTCTACCTCAACATCCAGTTGACCAAAAGCTTCAACTGCTAGCCTCTGTCTATATGATGTTGTTCTCCTTTTGAATTCTACCAGCACCTAGTCTTGAATTTGATTGGCTAATCTGACAGCTTGTCTGTTATTGCTTGGGTTGATAAGTGCCAGATCTACCAGATTTATACGCTCATAGAAACTCAGGTTTGAAATTTAAGATTTCTAGTTGACCCTGAGCTCTAGAGAGTACAAGAGCTTTCCTATCACTGTCGTACCCCCAACCCATGATTGGGTTCTCAGAAGAGGCAGACATTGATCTTGGTATCCCTTCCTCAAACAGATGTTGAATTTGCAAGTCGAGATCTCTGTCTTGAGGAGGTTGCTGAGCATGGACAACTGCAAGATAGGATGGTGAGTCCTGTATGTCCATACTTGAGGAAGAACTCCCAGGTTCTGTGGCTGTCAGAACTTCCTCCCTTTTTGGTAGCATCACCCTCATGCATAGGTGAGCTGGGGAAGTGATCCATAACATCCACAAGTTCTTGTGGACCTGGATGAGTTTGTCCTATGGGTCTCTCAGCTAACTGGCCCTTGAGATCGGTGATCTCAAGTTGCTGGTCATGGACCCTCCGTTGCAAGATAGTCACCTGTGATTCAAGGTGAGCAATCTTTGAAACCAGTTGGGTGTAGATATCTTCGAGTTGGTGCATCCTGAGTTTCAGACTCCCCTCATCTTCAGTTGAAGAATCATTGGGGATGAAGGAGGTGAACCGAGGTCCGCTCCCTCACCACCAGCATGGGGTTCTTGGCTGCTGGATTTCCCTTGCCCATGACAATGTCAAGAGCCTGGGTTACCATGGTTGAGGTCATAAAGATGTAATCACTGGCAACAGTGAGAGCCTCTTCCACATGGGTCTCCTAGACAATTACAGGAAGATCCACCTCAGTTTGGGGTGTCTGATGTGGGCTAGACATGGGTGAAGCAGGAGTACTCATCTCCCCTTGAGTGTGGGAAGAAAGGAGAGATTCATGGTACTCACTGAAGCCCAAATCTTCATCAGAGTAGAAGTCAAAGTTGGGAATGGGTTGGTTAAGATCAAGAGGCTAGGGATAGTAGCTTTCCCTTGAAGGTTGATCACTAGAATGTTAAGACTCAGAGTGAATGCTTAAGGCTGTTTGTGGAGTTGTGAGCTCATCAGGCTGAGCATGAGGAACCTCAGCACTAATTGTTTGAAAGATGGGAGTGGTCTGCTCCTCAGGAGAAGTGGGAGCTCGAGTGTCAATTTCTTCCTGTGTGGGTTGTGATATGGGGGCCTGCACGTGCTCAATAGCAAGTGCAGGGGTTCGTTTGGATTTTCTAGTGTAGGTGAGGGTAATTGTTGGCCTTGATGGTGGTTGAGAGGTGGAGGGTGTTGGTTCATCACTAGATGGGGCTGCTAGGATGTCACCCTGAGCAATGAGGTCAAACATTTTCGGGACAAGGGTTGTTTCTACCCTTGAGAAGCCAACAGTTGGCTTTTTCAAAATCTTGAAAATGCCGGGCCTCATATGTGTAAGTTTAAGAATATTACCTGTTCCCCTCAACTGTGGTCCCATTTCACAGTTGAGAATGTGTTGATCATTCCGAGGGAACATGTAATACTCTAAGGAGTCCAAATTTGCAAGTAAGTTTGTAAATACAAATTGAGAGTACCTGAATTTGACCCCTTATACCATCCCATGGACAATGAAGGAAAGGTCTTCTGGAATCTGGTCCCATCCTCCATGTTTGTTTGGATAAGTTGTGGATGACGACATGGAGGAGGTATTTCCATTGGAATGAGACCTTCCCCTTGACTTGACCGAAAAGTCACCTTCGTAGCCTATCTACGCAAAGGATTGGTTTACAGCAGCTTTTGGAAAGGACAGCTCACCTGCTTCATCATCTAGCTGCAAGTGGGTGTTTATAATGGCTGGAGTGATGAAAACCGTCCACCCCTGCACTGTGGCAGACAGTGCCTTCTCCCCGTCCATGGTGACCTCTTGACAGGTCCGCCAGAACTCAAGCAACTGATCCTCATAGAGAGAAGGATCGATTATAAGGGAGGTGAAGTAATGAGACAAAGAAAGATACCTACACATGTTTGAAAGCTTGGATCCTTCTTAGAGTTTAATAGGGCAACTTGATTGTGTTGCATGTGTAGGTGCATGGTGAAATCAACGACGATCAAGATTGGCCATTTGAAGAAGCTTTGTAGTGATGAAATTTGGGGGTAATTTTAGGTTAAGGAACCCGTTTGGAAAGATATAGTCTGGATTTGAGACAAAGTTAATGCAAAAGATAAACTTTGAAATCCGTAAGTGGGTCCTACTTCTGAAAAAGGTGCCCAAAAAGTTAGTTTTCTTGGAAGATGTAAAACTACCGAAGGCAATTTTGGCTTCGGAAGCTCTGCAACAAAGATTCCGAAGGTAGTTTTAGCTTCAGAAGATATTTCAAAGAATTTTGAAAATTTGGCTTCGGAAGAAGTGAATAAGTCTTCCGAGACTTAGTTGCTTTCGGAAGATATTTGTTCTTTGAATGCATTTAAGCGCTTATATAAAAATTTAAGCTTCGGAAGATATCCAAGAATTTCTTCTGAAGGTAAATCTTAGATAATCTGTTAAATGATTTAAAGACATAAATTTCTTCCGAAGGCAATTTGAGTTCTTCCGAAGAGAAATTTTCATAAATCTAAGGAATATCAAAAGTTAAATTTCTTCCAAAGAGAACAGGGCTTATGAGGTGATCTAATAGACAACTTAGGACACACGATTTCAAGAAATAAAGTTGATTAAGTTATTTAAGAAAATCTATTCAAAGTTAATCATCACAATAGCTGATACAAGATATTTAAATCTTTGTTCATCAAATGCCTTTGTGAACAGATCAGCATCTTGTTCATTTGTGTTAACTTTGATTAGTTTGATCAATCCCTTTTCAAAATTATCTCTAATCAGATGATACCTGATGTTGATGTGTTTGGTCCTTGAGTGCTGCACAGGATTCTCTATAATAGAGATGGCACTGTTGTTGTCTATATGGATGGGAGTCTTTTTGAAATTGAACCCATAGTCTAGCATCTGATTCTGAATCCAAAGCACTTATGCACAGCAGCTGGCAGCAGCAATGTATTCAGCTTCAGCAGTTGATACATACATACAGGATTGCTTCTTGCATTGCCAGGAGACTATCCTTCCACCCAGGAACTGACACCCCCCAGATGTGGACTTTGTAGTCATGTTGCAGCCACCATAATCACTATCTGTATAAGCATACAGATTAAAGTCTGAATTCTTTGGATACCAAAGGCTTAGATTTGGAGCACCTTTGAGATATCTAAGAATCCTTTTGACAGTGATTAGGTGTGACATCTTGGGGTTGGCTTGAAATCTTGCACATATGCATATGGCAAACATGATATCAGGCCTGCTAGCAGTAAGATACATAAGTGACCCAATCATAGCCCTATAGAGATGTTCATCAACACACTCCCCCTCAAGATCAGGACCAAGGGAGTGGTTTCTGGCTATGGGTGTCTTTATAACCTTACAGTCAGTCATCTTGAATCTTGTAAGTATGTCCTGTACATACTTTGACTGATTTATGAAGATGCCATCTTCAACCTGCTTCACTTGAATTCCTAGAAAGAAATTGAGTTCCCCCATGGCACTTATTTCAAATCTATTCTTCATCAGCATCTCAAAGTCTTTGCAAAGCTTTGGATTAGTTGAACCAAAGATGATGTCATCTACATATATCTGAACTAGCAATGTGTCATTTCCTATTTCTTTGATGAAGAGAGTCCCATCAATAATACCTCTTTTGTATCCATGTTGACAGAGGTATGTTGATAGTGTCTCATACCACTTTCTTGGAGCTTGATGCAGTCCATAAAGGGCTTTATCAAGCTTGCAGACATAATCAGGATGATCTGGGTCTGCAAAGCCAGGTGGTTGTTTAATATAAACTTCTTCATCAATCACCCCATAGAGAAATGCACACTTCACATCAAGCTGGTAGACCTTGAAATCCTTGGATGCAGCATAAGCCAGGAATATCCTTATAGCTTCAAGTCTTGCTACTGGAGCAAAGACATCAGTATAATCAATCCCTTCTTCTTGTGTGTATCCTTAGACAACCAATCTAGCTTTGTTCTTGATGATGATCCCTCTGTCATCTTTCTTGTTCCTGAATACCCATTTGGTACCTATGACAGACTTCCGTTGAGGAAGAGAACATAAGTTCCACACCTTCTGTCTTCTGATTTGAAGCAGCTCATCTTGCATAGCTTTAATCCAGCTTCCATCCTTCAAAGCCTCATCAACCTTCTTTGGCTCTATTTGGGATAAGAAACAAGAATGTAGACAAACATGGCTGTCATTAGTTTGTCTTCTTGTTCTTACCCCTGAGTCAACCTCTCCAATGATGTTTGTGGTGGGATGTGACTTGTGGATCCAAAGTTGAGGGATCACAGCAAGTTGGTTAGACAGATCTAAATTTGAGAAATTCTAATCTGGCAATAAGGTGTCTCCCACCACATCAGCACACTTATTAAGAGAAACTTGATCCAATGAGTGTGTGACATCATTCATGTTGTCTTCAATGGAGTGGTTATAAGCATCAAGAAATTCTTGATCACTGTCACCACCTCCAGTTCCTCCTACATTTGAAGTTCCTTCACCTGGATTTGGTGCCTCTGAGTTGGAATTTCAAGGCATCTCAGATGAATCAGCAGTATTTGTCATGCTTGTGCTACTAGGAGCTTCACTTACTGGGTTAGTTAACATTGGAGTTGAAGTAGTCTTCTTGGTTGGTCTTCTCAGCTCAAATCTTGGATCAGGATCTTCTGTTGACATGTTAACTGTAGATCAACATTCTCACAATATTTGTTAAAATAGTTGGTAACTAAGTCAAGATCAAACAGCCAATTGAAAGTCATATTGGCTGACTTCTCAATGATTCTAGTTCTGAGATTGTATACTCTGTAAGCCTTAGCTTTAAAAGAGTACCTAACAAAGTGTCCATCATCTGATTTCTCAGCAAACTTGGCTATTTGATCTTTGGTATTCAAGATGGTGTAAGGACATCCAAATGTTCTGAGAAAACCAATGAATGGTCTCCTTTTGTGCCACAGTTCATAAGGAGTCTTACCATGTGTCTTAAGTACCAAAACTCTGTTCTGCACATAGCAGGCTGTGTTGACAGCCTCTGCCCAGAAGGTGATACGTAGTTTAGAGTCAGACAACATAGTTCTTGCAGCCTCAATAAGTGTCCTGTTTCTCCTCTCAGCAACACCATTTTGCTGAGGAGTCCTGGGAGCACTATATTGTCTTGAAATACCCTTTTCATCACAAAATGTATCAAGGATTTGGTTTTTAAATTCTGTTCCCTGATCACATCTTATGATTTTGACTTTGTGATCACATTGATTCTCAATTTTCAAAATGAAGTTCTTCAAGATCTCAGGAGTCTCATCCTTAGTTCTAAGGAAGAAGACCCAAGTGAATCTTGTGAAGTCATCTGTAATCACTAAACAATAAAAGGTCCTTCCTAGACTCATTACACTGGTGGGGCCAAACAGATCCATATGTAACAAGTGTAGGGGAGTAGTGGAGTTGGTTTTCTTTGGCTTGTGAGACACTTTGTGCTGCTTCCCTTTCAGGCATGCAACACAATGGTCATCACTTGTAAACTCTTTCTTTGGCATTCCAGTTACCAAATAATTTTTAATTAATTTATTCATCTTTTTAAAGTTTACATGGCATAATCTTTTATGCCAGAGGAAAGACTCATCACTATTGGCTTTAGACAGAAAGCAAGAAACTTCTCTAGAGGGAGATGTTTCCTGCAGATCCATCTTGTATATGTTCCCTCTCCTGGGGGCTCTAAGCAGAATGTGCTCTTGAGGGATGTCAACCCCGGGCTTAAGAACAATGCACTCATGCTCAGTAAAGAGCATTGATGTTTTTGGTCACAAAATTAGGATACACTCAAAAGATTGTATCCAAGCTCTTTGACAAAGTTTACCTTCTCAATACTGAGGTTACCATTTGTAACCGTGCCCCTTCCTGTAATGTAACCTCCTGCATCTCCTCCAAAAGCAACTGGTCCTCCATCAAATCTTTCAAAGCTTTGAAGTAAGGACTCATTGCCAGTCATGTGCCTGGAGCAGCCACTATCAATGATCTAGACATTTTTGTTTGCCTTTGGCTGTCCCTGCACAAAAGAGATGATTTAGTTACATTTGAAAACCCAAGCCTCATTGGTCTTGGGCTTATAAAATTCAGATGAAGGAAATGAAATAGTAAGTGACCCTATGTTCAGGCTTTGAGGATCATTTACTGCTGCTGAAGAGGAGCTTTCAGTCTCAAGGTCTTCCTTCATCTTCCACACCATCTTTGGAAGATTGGGCTTGACCTTCAATACTTTGGAAGCTTTTGTAGCTTTGGAAGCTTTGGAGACAGATCCTTCGGAAGATCTTGCTTTCACTGTAGCAAACTTCAGTACTTCGGAAGAATTGCTTTCTTCCGAGACCAACTTTTCTTTCGACGGCAATTTCTTACTTGCCTTCTTCATTTTGGAGCTTCCGAAGGAAACAGATTTTCCTTCCGAAGCTGTTTGTTTCTTCTTCTTCTCAAAAGTTTTCTTCTTGATCATATGGATAGTACTCTTGGGATTGTATTGACAATCCTTAGCCAGATGTGAGGTACTACCACACATAAGACAGTCCAAATCTTTCCTTCTGAGAGCCTTCTTTCCCAAAGAAGACTGAGCTTGAACACTTTCCTTTTCCTTCTTCACCTTTTTCAGATGATGCAGCAGGCTTCATAGGGTGAAACTTGCTCTTTGAAATGGATGGTTCAGGCTGTGTAGCAGTGATGCACAGCTGATCAATCTTCTTGTTGTTGCTAGAATGAGTTGAAGCTAAAGCAGAACTCTTGGAATAGGAGTTCTTGGCAGAATCTTCAGCTTTCACCACCTCAAACCTTACAGAGATAAATACTTGTTTCTGCTTGGGGTCAAAAGTGGTCTTGATCTCTTGAGCTTTTTTGGATCTTCTCTTTGCTCTTATGATCAAGTTCTTTCTCTTGGTTTTGCTCAAACCACCTTCTTTTTCCTCCTTAGGAGCATGGTGACCCTTTTTGGATTGACTCTCTTCACTCACCTCAGAGTCATCCCTCACATTCTCCTCTTCATCCTCTTCATCACTAGAGTCTGTGGATGGCAGCTCATCTTGACCAGTTCCACACCTTGGAGATCTAACTGATAGTAGAGTGTGTGAAGGAGCTATCTCACTAGATCCTAGTCCCTACTTATTCTGATAACATACTTTTGCATGCAGAGATGAGGATATTATGTTCTTGAAGGTCTATTCTTCAAGAACACATTTTTCTGCCTTGGCTTTGCTGATCACAAGCTCAGCCTGGCATTTAGTCAACTTGGTAATGAGATCCTTAATTTGAGTCCTGTAGTTTGTTTGCTCATGTTTAAGAGTTGAAACTGTTTTCTTTAGATCTTCTATCTTAAGTTTAAAGACATTTTCAGCTCTTTTAAAATCAGCTTTTAAAATATTTAAAGACACAATGTCAGATCTCATTTCCAAGTTGTAGGACCTGTATCTATTTACTTTAGCAATACATTCAGGAGAGCAAAGATGTTCAAGTACCTTGGCTTCATCATGGTCAGCCATGAGTGCTTGATTTGGAGATACATCTTCTGCTTGAAAGCTCCAGTCAAAGCCTCCTTCTTCAATAGCAACTGCAGCTTGCTGTCTTGGCTTCTCATTCTGGTGCCCTCCTTTAGTGTAGTTTGGCCTGGATGAGGCTTGGCCACCATTTGACTTAGGTGCCTTGCATTCTCTAGCAAAGTGTCCCATCTGGTTACAGTTGTAACACTTGACATTGCTCTTGTCCAGCCTAAAATTGCCACTGGCAGCATTGCTGGGAAACCTTCTTCATGCCCTCTTGTAGAATTTCTGGGCTCTATGAGTGAGAAGAGCCATTTGTTGGACTATCTCCATGTACTCCAGATCATCGGGATGGATACAGTCCAGGTCTTCAAGAGTGAAAAGAAAGTTGCCTGAACTTTCATCAGTAGAGACAAAGGCTTGAGAAGAACTTGTCTCTTGGAAAGGACTTCCTTGGATGTAGCTCTCTTTGGGTGTCTCTGGGAAGGTGATGAAAGGACCCTTTTGTGAAGTTTTAGGGTAGCGGATAAGATGATGCTGTGGTTCTCTGCTATCCCTTTCACCCACATGAAGGGCTGAACTTTGGTGAGTATTAGAGTTACCAGATGAGGTTTGCATGTTCATCTCCATCTGGTATCCACTGAGTATCCCATACAACTTAGTGAGAGTAAGGGTCTTGAGGTTTTCAGTCCTCTTAATGACCACATAGTAGTGTGTCCATTGTTTGGGAAGAGAGGATATGAACTTCCTAACAATATCCCTATTCTCAATAGTTACTCCAACATCAGCCAGAGTATCCATAATCTCAACATACCTGAAATACTATTGAGTCATGGTTTCACCTGTCTTGAAGGTGAAATTTTCAATTTGCTGCTTCAGGAGGTCCTTCTTATTCTCCTTGGCTTCATTGGACCCCTCATACATCAGTTTTAGTGCATCCCATAGCTGTTTAACTATTTTGCACTTCTTGAAACCTCTGTAGATGGAATTTGGAAGAGCAGTTTGGAGGGCTGTCATGGCTTTCTGATCAATATCAATCCTTTTCCAATCTTCATCAGAAAAGTTAGCCCTTTCCTTCGGTATCATGCCACCACCAGCAGTATCTGAAGAGGTGCATGGTACATGAGGTCTATCGACAACAGACTCCCACATCCTGGAATCTTAAGACTTGATAAAGCCTTCCATTCTTTGACACCAAGTGTCAAAATCCTCAGGAGTGATCAGTGGGGACTTTGTCATAGTTCCAGTTTCCATATCAGCTTTGGAGATAGCTGTCATTTGAAGAGTTAAGTGATGTGTGTAACTAAGAGGATTTGAAGATGGTGAGATCTTACAATCAAGAGCCTGGAATGCTATGATACCAAATGCAGGACCGTTAAAGGGTACTTAAGCTTGCACTTAGTTAACACACTTAGGAGGATTTTAAGTTCACTTAACAAGTCAAATAGGGAACTGGTAACTTAAAACAGATGATACTAAGAACATAGGTAAATTAAAGAGACAGAACTAAGAACAACACAAGAACACAAGATTAGTTTTCAAGGATGTTGTATATTGATCTTGAGTTCTTTTACAAGTGTTACAAAGTATAAAGAAATTACAAGGACCTGAGACACTTTTTTACTACAACCTACAACCGTCACTTACATGTAAAGACTATTGGATTTGACTAATCTAGACAACAAGATCAATCTACAGTCAAAAAGGCAGATTGCCTTTTGACTAGTGACTATGACATACCATAGCTCACTGACTTTCCTATTACGAAAAGCCAAAAAGGAACAAAAACAGAAACTTATAGACAAAGACCTTATCTACTTTATCATAAAGCATGGAAGTTTCACCAAGTGATGATAGTTGGTGAACCACCAGAGCATGCAGCGGACAGTAAGTTGCTTTATGATAAAGTTGATGGAAAATTTATCTTTTCTCTCTCTTCAGAAGAAAATCAGTCTTGTCTTTAAACAGATTCGGAAGACTTTGTCTTGAGAGCTTCGGAAGACTTCATCTTTTACCTTCGGAAGAGTTGAGTCTTTGGCTTTAGAAGACTTTACACTTAGAGTATTTTCAAGTTATGTGTAAAGCTTCTGCAGCAGTTTCTTCTGAACTTTAGCTTCGGAAGATTTTACACTTAGCATTTCTCTTGAGTGTGTAAAACTTCTGAAGCTAGTTCTTCTTTGTTCCAAAGTGCATGTTGGAAGACTTGGTTGTTTTGGTATCCTTTGGTTGCATCAGCCTCTTAACTTCAGAGGTTCCTACACTAGCTTTCTCCAAACATGGGTGTCGGAGCACCTGCAGTTGCATTCCTGGCAAACAAATTAAAAAAACAAATACCTAACATTGCATGGTGGATGATTCACCATACAATATAAAATGAATAAGTCCCTCAAACTAACAACTCCCTCACTTTGACCATGAGTTGTTATCGAATGGCTAAGTAGACGGTGTATGTAACGTAGCAACGGGTCCCGTATCTGACTGCTTTTGGTTTTACTCGAGTTGAACATCCCTATTCCAATTCTCTCCCAGAATGCCTTTCGCATGGCACCACTCTTCGCGTCTTTACTTTTCTCGTCTGGAAAGGTATGGTATGCTGGCATTCCTGATATTGCTTCCTCCTCCATTTCTTGTTCCGTATAGATACCTAGATAGACACTGAACAAAGCAATGGATGTTTCTCGCCAATGTCCCCTAAGTCTAAATGAAACTTCTTGATCATCCCACGGGTCAGAGTTTTTCATGCTAAATCTAAAAGATACCAAAAATTCAAGAGTTAATTCATAAACAGAAGGTTTGTTTTGTAAAAACTAATGTTTCCACTGAATACTCAATAAATTATTGTATCTTTCTAGCTGTCCAACAGCCGCTAAGGTTTCTTCATCGACTTGTAGATGTGAACTTTTGGCTCTCTATAATAGTCTTTGTAACCTGTCACGACACCAGCTTTCACGGCTCCCCTCAAATTGTAGATAGGGATGATTCATGTTCCTGAAATTTTAAACAAAATAAGTTAAACTATACAAAATGAATTTCTAGAATAGTTTCATTATGTCAGTAAACAGGAACGAGTCTGATGAGACATCACACCAAATATGTTAAATTCATGTTTAAAATAGTTAAGATTTTGGCATTCAAGAAAAACTGTTAAACATAGGGGTGTGCCTTGTGAAACATGGGGGCGCGGTTAACATTTTGAGGTGTGAAATTTTTACTCGAGCACACGCGGTTTTGTTTGTAAAACTTTGACTAAGCATGGGTTTAACGTTTTCTTGCTTGAAAAATCAAAGATTACAAGTGTGTCATTTTAATCACTTGTTAATAATTCAAGTTACTCAAGATATATAAAGTGATAATACCACTTGTTTGACAATTTAAACCCTTGTAACTTGAATGTACTTAACAATGGTTCAAGCACGAATTATGAAGATAGTCATGTTAACAACCTAAGGAAAAACATAAATAACAATAAACTAACTAAACACAATCATTAACATACTAATTAGCTACAAATATAAATATGAACAAAAAGGCTTAAAGTATTTATCATTCCATATAACATCGATTACAAGGTTTTACATATAATGGCTAGGATTTCGGTTGTTTAGAGACCTAATCACCTAACTACATGTAAATGACCATCATTATAACTAGAAATTAACAACACTAACCTCTTGGACAATCAAATTTGAAATGAAGTGGAAAAATACTCGAAACTAAGAAAGGAAAATGAAAAAGTTAATGAAAATGGAAGTGAATGCGAAAGATAACTAGCATGCATTCGGTTTAACATGGAGAATTGATGGGGAACAAGACAAATTAATGAAACAAGTCAGAATGTGTCATGAAATGTTGGTCACGGGGGCGTGCCTCCCTTATGCTACCCGGTTTCAGTTTTTGTTGTTCCGTTTTTCTGGGTTGCGCGTTATGTTATTTTCCCGATTGAGTTTTATCACTTCCAAATCACCAGAAAAGGTACGAAATAGTCCTAGAGTTAATTAAAAAAATTCAAATGACAATTACATTTCCTAAGGTCCTACGGTTACACGATACGTTAAAAGCCGAGAGTCTAAGACTCCAAAATTAGACTCTTTAACGCGCGCTAGCACACATGACACACCTCAAAATGATTCTAAAAGAAGCCTCCACACATCTCGTGTGGAAGATTCGGGATGGGTTCTTCGCCCATCTATTGAACCTTTTGGATGAGTTCAGCTAGGCGTTGGGAAGCGACTAGGTTAATTTAAGTCAATTGCTTGATCAGTTCATGTAACTTAAAGAAATATTCTTACATCATCAGCTCTCGTGTTTCAGAACGCGGTTTCTTCGCAGGGTTCCTGCTCGTACTTCTGTGACTTGATTCTTTCATTTTGTTACGTCTTTAAGCAGGAATTGGGGTGATGAAAGCCTAGAACAAGTGTAGTATTTATATAGTCGGGAAAGTTGATCACGGGAGCGTGCTTGGCCTGGCACGACCCCGTGTTTGTTAGATTTCGTCTTAAATTTGACCTGCATTGTTCCAGAGTCGTCAGTGAAGATCGTGGAAAATTTTTGTCAGAGGCATGGGGGCGTGCTTCATGGGGAATGGCCCCGTGTTTCACTTGTGAGATCCTACAAAAAGTTAAAAATCTAGAGAAAAATCTATGTGTAGGTGTCGTGTTTCAGTTTTGGGTCTTCGGCGTGACCCTTCCCCACACTTAGTCTTCGTTGGGTTGGAGGTGCAATTCCTCTGAGAAGATCTTGGTTTGTCCATCGGTATACGATTTCATATGATGACCATTTAACTTGAAACTTAAATCATCGTGGTTTTCAATTTCGATGGCACCGTTTGGAAAAACGTCTTTAATCGTGTAAGGTCCGGAGCAACGTGATTTCAGCTTTCCAGGAAATAAATGTAGACGAGAGTTATATAGTAAGACACGTTCTCCTACATCAAATCGTTTAGCGTTCTTTAATTGAGAATCATGGAATTTCCTTGTCTTTTCCTTGTAAACCCTAGCGTTCTCGTACGCTTGTTCTCTCAGTTCCTCGAGTTCGTGGATTTGTAAAAATTGATTTTTACCTACAACGTTTTGGTCTAGGTTTGCTGCTTTGAGTACCCAATAGGCCTTCTGTTCAAGTTCAATAGGTAGATGACATGACTTCCCATAAACCAGCTTGAAAGGTGTTATGCCAGTGGGAGTCTTATAGCTATTCGAAAAGCCCATAATGCATCATCTAGCTTGGTAGACCAATCCTTATGATTTTCACCTATGGTTTTCTTGAGGATTCATTTGATGCCTTGGTTAGTGACTTCAGCTTGCCCATATGCTTGTGGATGATAAGCAGTTGTAAAGCGATGGTGTACGCCATAATGAGCCATTGCTCTTTTGAGCTGGTTGTTACAAAAATGTGTTCTGAGGTCATTAATTATAGCTTTGGGGGCACTAAAATGAGAGAATAGTTTCTTGAGGAATCTGACAATGTTTCTTGCATCATTGGTAGGTAGGGCTTGAGCTTCGGCCCATTTTGAGACATAATCGACTGCTACCGGGATGTAGCGATTGCCAAAGGACACCGGGAACGGCCCTATGAAATTAATACCCATATATCAAATACCTTGCATACTTGAATAGGTTTCTGGGGCATCTCATCCCGTGTTGAGATATTGGTTGCTCTTTGACATGCATCACAAGTGCATACCATGTTGTGAGGATCCTTGAAGATTTTGGGCTAGTAGAATCCAAAGTCAAAGACTTTCTTGGCTGTTAGGGTTGCTCCATGATGTCCTTCTGTGGGTCCTTCATGGAAGTGCCTTAGAATTTGTTGTGCTTCACTTCCTTATACGCATCTTCGAATAAGCTGGTCTGCATCGATTTTGAATAGATACGGATCTTCCTAATAGTAATGCTTAATGTTAGCGAAGAATTTCTTCTTTTACTGGTAAGTCATTCATTTGAGGAGGATTCCACTTGCCAAGTAATTTGCCAATTCGGCAAATCAAGGATGTTCATTGATTGAGTATTGGATGTGCATAAGGAATTCGGGAGGAAAATTGTCATTTATCTTGGATTCCTCATATTATGAAGGATTTGAATCTTCAAGACGCGAGAGATGATTAGCCACTAGATTTTCTGCTCCTTTTTTATCGCGAATTTCAATGTCAAATTCTTGAAGCAGAAGTATCCAACGAATCAGTCATGGCTTTGCATCTTGTTTGTTGAACAGATAACGAAGGGCTACATGATCTGTGTAAACGATTGCTTTTGAAAGGATTAGATATGAGTGGAATTTTGTCAAACGCAAAAACTACCACAAGAAGCTCTTTCTTGGTGGTGGTGTAATTTTCTTGCGCATCGTTTAGGGTTTTGCTCGCGTAGTAAATTGGGTGGAATTGCTTCTCTTTCCGTTGGCCTAACACGACTCCTACCACGAAATCGCTTACATCACACATGCTTCAAATGGTAGTGTCCAATAAGGGGAAACCATGATCAGAGCCGTTACCAATCTTTCCTTCAAAAAATTGAATGCACTAATGCATTCGTCAGAAAATACGAATTGTGCATCTTTCTCGAGGAGTTGAGTAATTGGTGGTGCGATTTTTAAGAAATCTTTGATGAAACGTCGGTAGAATCCTGCATAACCTAGGAATCTTCTGATTGCTTTCACGATTTTGAGAATCGAAAGTTTGAAAATAGTGTCGACTTTGGCTTGATCGACCTCAAGCCCTGCTCGAGAGATTTTATGTCATAACATTATTCCTTTAGTAACCATGAAGTGGCACTTTTCCCAATTCAAGATAAGGTTAGAATCTTCACATCTAACCAACATCTTTTTCATATTTTCAAGACATTATTCAAATGAGTTCCCAAAGATGGATATTTCATCCATGAAAACTTCCATTGAATGTTCGATCATGTCGTGAAAGATTGCTACCATGCATCTTTGGAATGTAGCAGGGGCATTACAAAATCCAAAAGGCATTCACCGATAAGCAAATGTGCCATATAGACATGTGAATGTTATTTTCTCTTGATCTTCGGGCGCAATAGAAATTTGGAAATAACTTGAGAAACCATCAAGGAAATAATAGAACATTTTTCTAGATAATTTCTCAAGCATTTGGTTGATGAAAGGCAGAGGGAAATGATCTTTCCTTATGGCATCATTGAGTTTGCGATAGCCGATGCAAACTTTCCAACTTGTAACTGTACGAGTTGGAATAAGCTCATTCTTTTTGTTAGTTACAACAGTCATTCCTCCTTTTTTTGGAACAACTTGGAGGGGACTAACCCAAGGTGAATCAGAAATAGGGTAAATCAAACCGACATCTAGCAGTTTGATAACTTCTTTCTTCACAACCTCTTGCATGCTCAGATTTAAATGTCTTTGAGGTCTAATGACGGATTTGAAGTTCTCCTCCATTAGTATTTTACGAGTGCAAAAGGATGAATTGATTCCCTTGATGTCCATGATTTTCCATGCAATTGCTCGTTTATGTGACTTAAGCACATTGAGCAACTTATTCTTCTCATCATTTGATAAGGTAGATGAGATGATGATAGGAAGTTTAGATATGTTTTCAAGAAAGGCGTATTCGAGATGAGACGGAAGTTCTTTGAGTTCTAAACCGGAGGATCTTCGATAGATGGTTTAGCTTTAGGTTCTAGTTCTTGTTCGATGATCTCAAATGCTTCTTGATGAGATGATGCTTCATCAACTTATGGTTCTGAAATGATTTGATTTTCACAGATGGGTTCGGTTGTTTGGACTTCTATTAATTAAGTATTGCATGCTTCATTTTCAAGGGATTCCTTTAAATGACAGCTTATGATCGAATCGCATACATCAATGTAATAGAGTGAGTCATCATGATATTGAGGATGTTTCATGGATCATCCTATGTCTAATGTCACTTCCTCCTCATCCACTTGAAGCGTAAGTTTGCCGGTGCAAACATTAGTGAGAGCTCGAGTGGTTGCTAAGAAAGGTCGACCTAGGATAGAGGAACAGTCTTGTCCTCATCCATGTCAAGGATCACAAAATCAACGGGAAATACGAACTTGTCAATTTTAACTAAAAGGTTTTTAATGATGCCCCTTGGATATTTGACGGAATGACCAGCTAACTAGATGCTCATACGGGTAGGTCTACGTTCACCTAAGTTTAACTTTTCAAAAACCACATAAGGCATAAGGTTAATGCTAGCAACTAATTCAGCTTAAGCATTACTAATAGAAAGACTTACTATTAGGCAAGGCAAGGTAAAGCTCCCTAGATCAGTCATCTTTTGAGGTAATTTGTTTTGAAGAGCTGCAGACCATTCCTCATTTAAAACTACGTGCGATACTCTTCCAGTTTCTTTTTGTTTGACAACACACCCTTCAAGAACTTAGCATAATTTGGCATTTGGGCTAAGGCTTCCACCAATGGCAGATTGATATGGAGTTGCTTGAACAACCCTAGGAATTTGCCATATTTTGCCTCCATTCATTGTTGTCTCAAACATCCTGGATATGGAGGTGGTGGAACATAAGGTGGTCGTGATACGTATTTTGGTTTCTATTTCTTCAAGGATTGCTTGTAATGAAAGTGTATCACCTTGAGTTGTTTTGCCACTCCTTATGGTGATAACTCTCACTTCTACATTAGGGTTTGTCACAATGTTACTAGGCAAAGCACCTTGGGGTCTCTCAGATAGTTGTTATGCTATCTGACCTACTTGGTGTTTAATGGTTTGCAATGATGCATTGTTGCTTTTGATGTCAACTAAACAACCTCTCCTTATTTCTTTAATTAGATTTTCGGATGTATTCATATGTGGCTTGTGTGGTTATCAACAATTGTTGCAATAAGTCCTCTATTGATGATGCTCCACAGTCATGGTTACTATTGCTTGGACCTTGTTATGGTGGTTTCTTTTGTGTAGGGTGGCCTTCGGTTGGATCCAGATGATGATCGGTTGTTGCCAGATTCTCTGTAATTTGAGTTGTTTCTCCAATTTGAGTTATTGTTATATGAATTGTTTGGGCCTCCTACGTAATCAACATCTTCAACCATCATTATGCTTTGTGGGCATTCGTTGGTCTTATGTGAATTTCCACATGTGTTGCATGGTGTTGGAGTTTTCTTCAGTTCGGCTTGCAATTGTTCTAATCATTTGGTTAGAGCTTCTAATTGGGCTGTAAATAAGGTTTCGGAGCCTACTTGATGAATGCCTTTAGAACTGGGTTTGTTTCTTAAGGGATTGTAAGCAAAGCTCTTCTTAGCTGATCTTTCTAGGGCTTGGTATGCTTCAGTTGGTGTGACACTTCCGAAATCTCCTCCCGCACTTTGATCGACAGCTTGTTTGTGTGCTCCGCTGATTGCATCATAAAAGGTTTCACACTGTAGCCACAGATCAAGTCCGTGATGTGGGCATCTCCAAAGGAAACCTTTATATCTCTCCCATGCTACGTGTAATGATTCATCGTCGTATTGGCGAAAGCTTGTGATGCTGCTTCTCAGTTTGGCAGTGCGATCGGGTGGAAAGTATTTGAAAAGGAATTGTTTAGCCATTTCCGCCCATGTAGTGATGGAACCAGGCGGAAGCAAATCAAGCCAATCAATGGCTCGGCCTCGAAGTAAAAATGGAAAAAGTCTTAGTCTAATGGCATCATCTGAACAGTTGTTGATTTTGAAGGTTGCACAAATACAAAGGAATCACGAGATATGAGCGTTAGGATCTTCATCTTGCAATCTGTTGAACTGAACATAGTTTTCTACGAGTTGGATAATACTAGACTTAATCTTGAAATTGTTGGCCGCTATTGCTGGTTGGACAACGCTAGACTCAAAACCATCTATTGGCGGTGTGGCATAGTGTGCCATCTTTATTTCCTCATCTTGGTTAGCCATGTCTTCTTTGGATGGTGTGCCTTCCAAAACGTCTTCTTCGATTATTGTTTCTGTTTGTCGTGGTCTTTTACATAACCTTTGACAGAAAAGTCGTTCGGGTTCTAAAAGAAGCGAAACAAGTTTAGGACTAGACGAGTCGGACATGCACTAACTTAAGGAAGCATAAACTAACTAAGGCTTAGAATGAATTAGGCAAATGTAACTAAAGTAACTAACTAAAACTAACTAACAAAATAAAATAAGTTTGAACAAAAATATATTAACAAGATATAAGCAAGATACTCAAAAATTTGGTTTGTCCTTCAAAACTACCGTCTGTCCCCGGCAACGGCGCCAAAAACTTGGTGCATGCGGATAGTATATATATATTTTTTGATAAAGATTTTCGCACAGATTCAGTTTTAATTGGTTATTACTAATACTAAACTACACACATGTAACACCTGGAAATTTAAAAGAAAAGAGAAAGAGAGGTGAAATATCCTAAGTCAAGGGGTTAAAGTTGTGCAAGTGGCAAACTTGCCCATTTTGGGATTTAAAAGAAGCATGGCAGCCCACACTTCTTCTTTTACAGATCTTGCTTTCGGTTGCAAGAAGAAGGAAGAAGCTACAACCGGTTCTAGAGAGAGAGGGAGGAAGAGCTGCTTGTAGGTGAGGTTTTCTTGTGTTTTCTACTCGGTTTTCAGCTGTGTTCGAGCTGCTGGACCGATTCTTACGTGTTTCTTGTGTTGGCTGCTTGTTTCGGTGTGTTTAGGTTCTAGAACTCCCATTTGCTCTCGGTTTGAAGAAGTCTTACTCGAAAGCTGTTAGAGGTGAGTTCTAGATTCCCTTATTTTACTTGTTTTAAACTTGTTTGGGGCTAAAATGCATATTAACTGAATTTTTACAACCAAAGCGTGAGTTTTCTGCGTTTTTGCATCTGATGTGTATGCGATATGTGTGATTTAAATGCCTTCTTTGATGTTGTGTAGTAGTAAGCTCTGTTCTAAGTGTTTAGCATGATAGATCTATGCTAAGGATATGTTAGAACGAGGATTTGGAACTGGTGGAATAGCCTAAGTAATGTGTTCATCCGCATTTGTATTTGTTCTTCCGCATCTGTAAGTGTTCATCCGCATTTGCTGAACTTCAACCGCATTGGTTAAGTTCATTCACCTAAGACTTAGCTCATCCTCATTTAGTATTGTTCTTCCATATTTGGACTTGTTCATCCGCATTTGGACTTGTTCATCCGCATTTGGACTTGTTCATTCGCATTTGGTTCACCCTTATACCTTTAGACACTTAGAATATTTTCTAAAGACTTTCATCCACATTTTTTCATCCTCATTTCTTTGGGGACTTAGGATTTTTCTAAAGGATTTTTTTGAATTTTTGGGAATAGAGTTTAAGTGTTAGGAACTTATGTTAACGGAAGTTTATACTTGTTCTATGTTTCTACTGTCTCATTTATCTTCTTATGGGCTGCTTGTTATGAATAATTATTATTATACTTCATGATATGTGATTATAAAACAGTGGATATTCAAAAGTATTATTCATAACCAAGTGGACACAAATATAATAAAAGAAGATAGTGAAACTAAATGAATATTACCCCTGGGCCACTATAATTAATGGAAAGCCTTGCAAGAACAATGGAATGAGGTGCACGACCTTGTTGTCGTTAGCTCAACTGATGTGTGGCTGATTCAGGATGCACATCTGGGGTCTAATCCTAGGGATTGACCAACAAATCACTGACACCCGTATTCATGAGTAGGCTTCGTGCCTAGCAGTGTGGGTCAACTGTTGATGGGTTAGCTACCATAATAAACGTTAGCCGAAAGGGGTTCGACATTTGTTGCCAACCAACAATATAGGCTCTTGCTTTGTGCAAACCTAAACAATGAAAATGAAATATAATGGAAGAAAGGAAGATAATGAATTTTATCTCTTAATGATTGATTATGTATAATGATGAATGATCACCAAGTGAAGTTTACAAAAAGTATATTTTCTATATCATCAAAACTAGAACTCACTCAGCAACGCTGACTTTTTATATGCATTTTCAGTTGGCTGGTAATGTTGTTGCTGAGGATGGCATGGAGTTGAAGCTACTTGGCAAGCAAAGACCGGCATCCATCTCATGCAAAAACATTATTGTTGTTTTGTAATACAACTAAGTATTCTTTTGTAACTTCAATCAACGATGTATTACTTGGCAAAAGTAATTATTAATGCATGAAATGAGTTTTGATAATTCTTCCGCTGCAATATTTTCTTATGTTCATATATTTTAAATGAGTTTTAATAATGAATGATGCTATGAATGACCAACTGTGGGGCATCCGGGATCGGGGCCTTACAACACATAAAAGGCAAGTGTACCTGTCGCGTGGTAATATAGTAATGGTAAGAACCGAGAATCAATCCGTAGACACACCGAGCCTTCTCAAAAACCCTTATGATTGACTACCAGATTTGATTTTTGTTTTGGGAAAATGATTAGTTGAACTAATGTAACCAAGAATATTTAGGGTTAAAAAATAATTAAAAAAAGGTAAAAGTAAGAATGAAACTTTTGGGTTTTAAAACAAGGAATAAAGGCTATCTTCCTAATTAGATTTCACTTATGTAACTATGATGAATATCATGGTGTGAGTAAAGATATAAGTTTAAGTAGTTATGTTAATGTTTATAAACGTGAGCCAATGGATTTCTCGTCTGCCAGCTCCGTAGTGACTAGGACACCAGCATGAGTAACTTACAGTACTGATCAATCAAAGCCACTAGTAATGTTGGTAAATCTAATCTTTTAACATACGATTTTGAAAAAATCACTTAATGTAAGAAAGAGAGTTGATCAGGTTCCTTTTTACATGCCATTAATTTTAGAAAACCATAACAATTACTATAGATTTCTCAGACTAAGAAAAGGGAACCCATAAATGATTAGAAAGCCATAGTTATATGATTTCTAATAACCATTTCTAGTTCATCAGCCATAGATTTGTCATAAAGACCGGTTTCACGAATAAAAGTTAGTTCATACATTTTTCAACATTGTATGACATTCACAATTACAACTCATAAGTTCATAACTTCCCGTTCAAATGTATATGCTACCCACCAAAAGCTTACCCAAGATTACCATAACATTAACATAACATAAATCACACCATTAGTTCATCATAAATTACATAAGCTTCATCCAATTAGGATGATAATAAGAGTTTAGCTCATAATGAGCTTGAACTTAACAACAAGTAATATAGAAGATAGATATGAAATCATTGGTAAAATAGAACAATAAAACTGGTGATCCATAATGGATGATATTTAGACAATCCTGAGCTTCTTCCAAGTGTTTTATGCACCTCCCGAGCCTCCAAATGATCTTCAAGTCTTGATTCCCGAGAGAATTCAGCAGAGTAACTCTCCCACCAAAAGCTTGCCCAAATGATGAACTTAGGCCTCTATTTATAGGCTTTCTGGAGTGTTTAAGCACTGCCCCATGCTAGTACAATGCTTACGAAAGTTGGTCGGTTCTTACATGCAGGAGGTGTCGGGCACGACCCCGTGATGGGGTGGGGCACGGCCCCGTGATTCATGGGGCAGCCCCATGCTTACTTTTGGAGAACAGTACTTTTTGTCCTATCAGATATCCAAACATAAAAGTGTGCCAATTTAATCACAGGGGTGTGTTTTAGACAAGTCATGGGGGCGTGCTTAACGAGGCACGACCCCATTCTTGGACTTCAAAGCTCGGTTTTCTTTAAATTCTTTTTAAATATGCTTCTTTTGTCCATCTTGCCCTTTTTAACACCTGAAAACACAATATAACATTTTTAAGTACATAATCACCATTTTAAGGAAGATATTAAGGAATAATTGATGTGCTTTCGTTATGATTTTTATGTATAATTTAGAGCACATCAAGAGACCTTAAGGTTGAATTTAGATTATAAGTTTTCTTGGGAACGCTCTAGTATTATGAGAATCCCGAGTAATCGATACCCTATTGGGTATTGTTATTAGTCGTTTTTGGAGCTCGGTAGGAGCACAAGTAGGGAGACTCTACATCAAATTGCTGTAGATAGATTTAATATATAATCTCATTTAAGTTTATGTCAAGTTAATTATTATTTATTTTAGATTATTATTATTATTAGAAGTAGCGTTAGAATTAGTAGTATTATTGTTTTTAGGCGTTAGAGTTATTATTAGGGGTGGGTTTTGGGTAGCCTAGCCTTAGTTAGGTATGGACTGATCACTCATGCTTAAACAAGACAACATAAACCAATATCCAACCATGACAATTTAGTTGTACCTGTACCTTACTTAGGATTATTTGAACTGTATCAAGACTTTAAGATATTACCAGATTGTACTATGAATAGTTATCAACTGTTGGACAACTATTAAACAGGTGAGTCCTCTGAACTGTTTTCTAAAACAGGATGTGATGTTCTAATAACTGGTAATATGTGACGACCCTAAAAATAAGGTTAGACAAATTAAAATTTTGGGAATTATTATAAGTTAGTATCATAGTATACACAGTAGATCAAGAATTTCTAAGATGACTTTATTTGATAAGGATTGTTATCTATATGTTTTAGAATGTATAAGTATGTGTATATGTTTCTTTAACGTGCATGCATGCATAATTATTTACGTATATATGTGTATATTTGGGATATGAGTATGTAAGTGCATCATAAGATATCTAATACACAACCAAAACTACTGTTAAGTGATGAACAAGATCAAAAGTTAAAATAATTTTTAATAAAGTCCACAGCGGACGTATAAAAGTCCAAAGCGTACGTATAAAAGTCCACAGCGTACGTATAAAAGTCCACAGCGGACGTATAAGAGCCCACAACGGACGTATAACAATCCATAGCGGATGTATAAGAACCCACAACGGACGTCTAATAGTCCACAGCGGACGTATAAGAACCCACAGCGGACGTGTAAAGGTCCACAGCGGACATGTAAGGTTCCACAGCGAACATGTAAGGTCCCACAGCGGACATGTAAGGTTCCACAACGGACATGTAAAGTTCCACAGCGGACATGTAAGGTTGCACAACGGATGTATAAAGGTTCCACAGCGGACATGTATGAAGGGTTCACAGCAGATGTATAAAGGTTCCACAACGGATGTATGAAGGGTTCACTACGGATGTATAACAATAAACCTAAAAACTTAGGCTAATATTATTCACTTGATTATTAAGATGTTTACAAAAACTAATCCAAATCAATGGATTACTGGAATACTTATTTGAAACTAATCATTAACCAAACACTTAAACACTTTAGCATGAGAAAATGACACCTATCCCCATTGTCACTCAACCCTCTCGGTAGTTTGACACACACACCCTTAACTTGACACACATTAAGCCTAAATAACACCTCATCAAGGCTAAGTAATCATTACAAGCTACTAACACACCCCTTATACTTCGGCTGAACTTATCAACACCACCATCACCTTAGTGCACCACCATTACAACCCACCTTTCACTACTTCTCTCGGCAACCATCACAAACCAAAAATAACCTTCTCACCTCCAACACCCTCTCTTTCTCTCGGTTGTTTTACCATTGAAGAATCATCATTAACATCCTTTGAGGAATTATCCAAGTTTAAGAACACCTTCCTTCAAGATTTGAACCCAAGGAGATTAAAGTCTTCATCAACCGTCCTTTTCACCTTTCTTTCAAAATTATAATCAAGGTTAGAATTATGAAACTCTACAACTAAAAAGTTTGTGAAAATTATTTAAGTATACAACATACAATTGAACTCTTATATATCATCAAAAACTAATTACAAATTTTATAAAAACTTTGATTTCCAACCAAAATCAGTAACTAAGAAAGTTTTAAAGGTGTAAATAAAAACAAAAGATTTAAATAAAGGGTTTAAAGATGTTAAACTAATTGATTATTACATGATTAACTATGCTATACTAAGTTGAATACTCAAATTGACTGTGATTGTGAGAATAAAAATCTAGAAAAAAAATTATATAATGATCTCTCTAATATACTGAAGTTACAGAATAAAATTCGTGAATTAATTCCTTAATAAGATCAAGTTTTATATTTTAGAACAATTAATAAGAAGAAAAATCAAAAATAAAAATAAAATAGTAGATAAATCATCAAAATTTTACATAAAATGTGACATATTGTATAGAACATTCTGTGTGATGTTTAGAAATTTTAGAGATATGTAGCTATTTATGCCATTTAATGTGAAACTTGTAATAATTCTAGGAAATTACCTGTAAATAAATACTAATTGAAATTTTTATGTGATAATCTGGATTTTGGAACATTACTGTTTGTAAAATTTGGTAATTTTTGGACAACCATAGCTACTGTTTAGAAATTTTAATTTGATTAATGATATAAATGCTGAAAATTTTAAAGAAATAAGATTTATTTTTAACAAATAATTATTTTATAGGAAATATTTGACTTGTTGCTGGAAATAAGGTGAGTAACGTAGCCTCTTTTTATTTATAAGTTTTGGGGAAAAAACATACTATGTATTTTACTGTTGATGCTAACGTGAATAAGAATTTTGATAAGAAACTGTCATTAATTGCCGTAAGTCTCAACCATTAATTCGCATAAGGAACCGTCAAATAATGTAGGTAGCGCTACTTAGGAACATGTTTCATGCACCGACTGGACACAGTTAAGACTGTCGAATAAGTGTCGTGATGTTATATTATTTGATTCTGTAATTTATATGTGACAGTTATGAATTACTTGACATGTAAGTAGGTTTGGTTGTGGTCTTGTGTATGTTGCATCAGTAAGAAAATTTGTTAGGTTATTAACTCTATGTTCTCACCAACTTTTGTTGACTGTTTTGAGTATGCTTTTTCAGGAGAACAACATGTTTTATAATTTTGTTTACACGTTCAACTTGTTCAATGAATGGCATGAGTACGTAGGGCAGCTGTGCGTTTGGACAGTAGATTTGATGGATTTCAGCCTCTTTGTGGATGTTCACGTCCATTATTAGCTGGGAAATGTTGAATCTTTTATTGATGGGTGACAAGAACTAGTGTAATAGTCTCATGTGAGACAAATTTTGTAACATGATGTAATCCAACAATATATATATATATATATATATATATATATATATATATATATATATATATATATATATATATATATATATATGACTAATGAAAGTTTGGTTTATTTAACTGCTTTGAATGTATGTCTTTGTAATCAATGTGTTATGAGCCAAAAGTCACACCCAAGCATCTCACGCTTCCGCTGGGATGTGACATAATAAGTAAAGAACTAACTATCAATAGCATTTGTGATATGTGGCAATGCTTGATAGGATGCTTAAAGGCTACTTGTATGATTCTGCTTTAGCTAGTGGAGTTTGTATACATAGCCTGGTTATGTGAATTTATACTACGCTTACTTTGTTCCTATCTGTTTGCCATGGCTGTATCTGCTTCATGCAATAGTCAATATTAAATTTGTTTTGAATTTAGAAGAATGTTATGTTCATGAACTCACAAGCTTTATACCGAGTCCCAAATATTTTCTTTTTATGGACATACATCCTAGGTGTTAAGTGATTGTAGAGATCGAAGATTACATGCTAGCCTACGAGGAAATAAAGGTCTTTGAGCACTACTGAAGATTTGGATCTCTAGTATAGTTAAATTGATGTAATGTATTATCTAGTATGCTAGATGTACAGTATGCTATGATGTTAATCAAATTTAGACTTTCGCTGTGAGTTTAGATTACTATGTGTTCTGTATATCCTATGTGTAACGCTGCCCTGGGAGGCGGGAGTTACATGATCACTACCTTTGTCTAGTGAAATTCTTGTGTACCGATGATCTCCTCCATAGAAGAGAAACACTTAGTGGAGCAAACCCTCGAGTGAAGATCGAGGAGCCAACGTAGGGTGGATTTGTTAGCAACCATCCGAACTCTAATTCTTGACAATTCTTTTATTGTCTTTTAGTTGGGTGTTTTAACAAGAAATTATCAGATAAGTTTTGGGCTGATTAAAAGTTTTTGGGTTATGGGGTTTAATAATTTCAACTTTCATTTATTGTCCAAGATTAATCCTAACTCAAGAAATGCTTAAAGACACTTCCAACTTTACGCTAATTTGTCTCCAATGATCATTTACTAAATGAGAGTTAATGTCGTTAGCTTTTTGATGATGTGGACCGCTTATGTGGCCAGAACACCAATAAAAAAGTTGAAACCTACCATTAGGTTTGTCAATTTGAAACTTCTACACCACAAAACCTGTCAATCTCCACCTCTGGATCTAAACCACTTGACTCGCTAAAATAGATTTAAGGTGAAGATGGAGGCTAGATATCGGAAAACAACCTAATAGAGGCTGAGTGGTGGTAGAGTTGAAAATAAACTCAAATTTGGCCATGGTTTTATCAAAAAAACGAACAGAGTTAACTTTCAGTTAGTAAGAGACCGTTAGGGGAAAATAAGCTCAAAGTTGAAAGTGTCTGTAAATATTTTTAACACAAAAGTTGGGATTACTAAAATTCAATAACACAAATATTTTTTAAGAACCCACGTCTAGGTTTCTACTATTATTATCACTCTTGATCGGTTGCGAGGCTTTTGAAAATATTAGGTTGAGGATGATATGAGAGAAAGAAGGAAAGAATATATGGATCAGTTTAAATGAGAAATCCATTTTTAGTTAGAGGTCTATGTTTAATACACTAGCTGATGCATACACCAGTTTTGGAATTTTGTGTAAACGATAGTTTAAAAAATTACAAACTGTCATTTTTGAGTAATTGGTCGTTTTCTTTATAGGTAAAGGGCAATTTACTTTTGTTGGGTTCAACAATTGATAAACTGAAGCTTTCCAAACCACAATCAAAGCCAACTGAAGATCTCATTGTACAAGTTCAAAGACCAAGTTGATAAACAGAACAAAACAAACACAAGACAAAGTCAACATGACAAAGTCAACATCAAGACCACAAGAAAAGTCAAAATTAGTTCATGATGTAATAACATTATAAATAGAACCACTAGTGCTACTTTGTTTGTGTGGTTATTGCAAAGTGTGTGAGTGGCTAGTAGTTCTTAAGTGTGTGTTTTTCATGGTGTAAATCACCACCCAAGGAGAATTTCTCTCTTATAGGTGGGTTTGATGTTCATCCATCTTTGTATATGTTTCTTCATTGTAATTTGTTATTCAATATCAATGAAATCATAACATTATACATTACACACACATCCTTGTTCTTCGATTCACACACTTCCACCCATCTTTAATTTTGAATTCTCAGATCTGAAAATGATGAATCCTAAGATCCAAGCTCAACGTTTATGAAATTTTTGATTTAACAAAATGGTATCAGAGCTGTTGGTTGCTAGGTTCATGTATGTTTCAGATATATTTTCATCTTTAAAGATGTTTACAAAAAAAGAAGAAAATCATAGAAAAATAAAGAACACGTCTCTTTTCATCATCATCATCATCTGTTCTACAGCAAAATCAACAAAATCAAGAAATCTATTCTTATTTGGTTCGAATTGAAGAAGATAAAACATTCAACAACTTATCACTTCAAATTCGGTGCATTTGTAACAGATTCAAATCAAATCCGTGAAGAACATGGGCTCGAGCAGAATACATTCGGTTCCCTCTTCAAAATTAAAAGTAGATCGATGCTACTGCCGATGTGTAAATCGAGCCAATTACATGTATTTCAAGCAGATTACATGATTTCAAGAACATTACAGGATTTCGAGAACATCCCTTGACTTCGAGCAGGTTACTGGAGATCGAACAATATTCAGCAGAAGACAAACCATCTGCATCCCTTTGAAGAAATACGGATGAAAGTCCAAACAAATGCTGATGTTACACAAGCAATGCGGTTGTGTAACTTAACAAATGCTGATGTTAACTAAAAGAAATACGGCTGGAACACAAACTATCCGCATTTCTTCAAAGAAATGCGGATGTGAGCTCAAGAAATGCTGAAGTTACACAACCAATGTTGATGTGTAACTAAACAAATGCGGATGTTGGTTAACAAATACTGATGTTGAACATAATAATGTGGATGTTTAACATGCCAATGAGGATGAGTTCCTTAAAGAAATACGGCTAAATTGTGATTCAATGCGGATGAGTTCTAGTGTTGACAAAACAAATGCGGCTGACTTGTGCCCCAATGCGGCTGAGTTAAAGAATTCACAACTAATACGACTATGTAACATCACAAATGCTGATGTTACACATCTAATGCAGATGTGCAACTAAACAAATGCTGATGTTACAAGAAACAAATGCTTATGTGAAGATGTAAAACTAATGCGGCTGTTTGATTCAACAAATGCGGATGTTACAAGATCTAATGCTTATGTTGATTCATCTAAAGCGGATGTTATATCCAAATCTTAGCCTTTGTTTTAAACAATGCTGATGCCATCAACATAATGCACAACATCATCACTAACATCAACATCAACAACAACATAACAACAACATTATCAACAACAACAATATCAATGAACAGATGATGAACTAATGACATCAACAACAAGAAATGCAAGAAAGATAATGAACAGATGACTACAACAAACAAGAAAACAAGAAACATGATGAATACGGATGACTGCAACCAACAGGCACATCCATTTTCACATTCAATAGAAATGAAGATATCAACCTTGGTCACATAATTACTGATCCAATCAAGGATTTGTACAACTGTTAGAAACTCTTTTTGAAGTACTTGGAACCATCCATTATCAAGTTAATTCAGAGATACAATGAGTTGAAGTGTCTTCAAGACTGACTTATGTTCCTGATGCTGTTTATTGAAGTTCAAAGACTCATCATATGCCTAATACATTCTAATCCTTTGAGTGTGACATGAACAAACAATAATCCAAAAGTGATACACCTGATATCCAATACGTTAAGTATTCTCAAAGAGATTCTATCCTTTATCAGAAATACATTAGGAGAAGCTTAATCTGAGGGGGAGAACTATAGTGAACTATGTCAGAACATCAGTTGATCAAGAAGACATGTGACAGATAAGATCTTCAAGTCAAAGTTTGGCAAGCATAAGTTTAGGGGGAGTATTGTTGGGTTCAACAATTGATAAACTGAAGCTTTCCAAATCACAATCAAAGCCAACTGAAGATCTCATTGTACAAGTTCAGAGACCAAGTTGATAAAAAGAACAAAACAAACATAAGACAAAGTCAACATGACAAAGTCAACATCAAGACCACAAGAATAGTCAAAATTAGGTCATGATGTAATAACATTATAATTAGAACCACTAGTGCTACTTTGTTTGTGTGGTTATTGCAAAGTGTGTGAGTGGCTAGTAGTTCTTAAGTGTGTGTTTTTCATGGTGTAAATCACCACCCAAGGAGAATTTCTCTCCTATGGGTGGGTTTGATGTTCATCCATCTTTGTATATGTTTCTTCATTGTAATTTGTTATTCAATATCAATGAAATCATAACATTATACATTACACACACATCCTTGTTCTTCGATTCACACACTTCCACCCATCTTTAATTTTGAATTCTCAGATCTGAAAATGATGAATCCTAAGATCCAAGCTCAACATTTATGAAAATTTTGATTTAGCAACTTTTTCGAAAAACTTTTTAGTCTCACAGGCCTAGGAGAGTAGCCCTGTGTTAATATGACTTGATCATACTAGTCTTGCTGAATCTTTATAGGTTCTCACCCCCGAGAATTAGCCAAGTCAGTTCTTATGTCTGGGTTTGTTGAATGTGAACATCTTATACGGATGGACATGATTGCAGATTATCCATATGTTAGGCACATGTTTAAACATAATGATCAGATGTGGGTACCGGCAATCCAAGATGATCCAAACATATGTCATCTAAAGCTTGATGAATCACATCAGGAAGCTCGTGCTGGTCAGAATGAGACGTTACAGATGATGGATTAACAAATGAACCATTTCATTGATTATTAAAGCTAGTACAACCAGTGGCTATATTAACAAACAATATTAACAGACAACAGGACGCGACAACATACAACCACAAGCACAATGGCATGGGCCTCCACATCAAGACTCTCCTCAAGACCCGTATCAATAGAAATGTATTTATTTTATTTTATTAATTTTATTTGTATCTATAAAAATGTATTTATCTTTTTATTTGTAGCGTTATTGGATTTTAATAATCCAAACTTTTATTTATTAGGCGGGATTAATCCCAACTCAGGAAATGTTTATAGATACTTCCAACTTTGAGCTTATTTTCCTCAAATGATCCCTTAATAACGAGGAGTTAACCACCGTTAGTTGTTTTGATGAAATGAGCCAACTTTCAGGCAATTTTCAACTCCGCTGCTGCCCAACCTCTACCAAGTCCGTTTTCTGGTGTCTAACCTCCATCGTCACCTGAAATCTACCTTCAACGAGTAAGGTGGTTTGAATCAGGAGGTGGAGATTAACGGGTTTAAGGGTGTATAAGTTTTAGATTAACGGATCTGATGTTAGATTTCAACTTTCTACTTGGTGTTTTGGCCATGTATGCAGTTCATATCACACCCCTACTTTCAGTGCATAGTGGAAGCAATGGGAATGCGACTAGACTAGATATCAAGAACATTGTTTACAAGAGAATATCAAAATCAAAAAGTACACCGAAATTATACTTAAATACTTCACAATCTGGGCTTCTAGAACTTGGTACAACTGCTACGTGAGATTGTTCAAAACATATAACTAGCCAAGATGTCTTTGATTTCCAGTTCCTGAAAAGCATACTAAAAGTGTCAATTAAAAATAGTTGGTGAGTTCACAGGTTTATAGTGTTGGAGCTGTACAAGATAGTCTATATTATTAACATAGTCAAAGTCAACAAAAGTCAACGTCTCAGTCAAGGTCAACGGAAAAGTCAAACGTCGAGTTAGTGACTAAGAACCGAGTGAAGATATTGAAGATATATTGTGTTTGAGACTTTATTGTATTAAATATATATTGTGTGAACAAAATATATTTTATCTTGTTTTAGTCTTGTTTTAGTCAAGTTTAATAGTCTAGGGGGCTAAATGTAAATAGTGAAAGTTAGTCTAGACTATAAATAGGTTAATTATAATTAGAGTCGGTGGATGGTTGCATGACCAATTGATTGAGGGATTTACTTGTAAACAATATTATTAGCAATCAATAGAGATCAAAGGGGTTTTGATTGTGTTTATCTTAATTTGATCTATAATCTTCATGTTATTTGATTCAAGTGTGTTCCCTGGGTTAACAATTTGGTATCAGAGCATCGTTTGATGATACCCAATCAGCGGTTTTTTGGACTGACTATGTAGCCACTAGATGGTATCGAGCTCCTGAACTTTGTGGCTCCTTTTTCTCTAAATATACTCCTGCCATTGATATCTGGAGCATAGGATGTATATTTGCTTAGATGCTAACAGGAAAGCCATTGTTTCCTGGGAGGAATGTTGTGCACCAATTGGATCTTGTCATTGATTTGCTTGGTTCTCCGTCTGCTAAAACTGTTGCAAGGATAAGAAACGATAAGGCTAAAAGATATTTAAATAGCATGCCCAAGAAAACCCCTATACCATTTTCGCAAAAATTCCCTAATGCTGACCCATTAGCTCTCCGATTGAAAGATTAATTGCATTTGATCCTGCAGACCGAATATCTGCTGAAGAGGCATTAGCCGATCCCTATTTTTATGGATTAGCGAATTTGGAATCGGAACCATCCAAGGAGCCAATTCCAAAAATTGAATTTGAGTTTGAAAGGCGTAGATTAATGAAGAATGATGTAAGAGAGTTGATTTATAGAGAGATTCTAGAGTATCACCCACAAATGCTGCAAGAGTATCTTCAGGAAGAAGAACACATATCCTAAACAGTCTTATAAGGAAGACCCATGATAGTCCGTTCTACAGCTAAGCTCTTCTCACAGTCGCAGACCTTTGTGATTCTTTGTTGTTCCTCTTCTTTGACCTTCAGCATCTCGTCAGCCTCAGATTCTTTCTTTCTTTTATCAGCTTTTTCAGCCTTATCATCATCGGTTCTCACAGACTCCGGTTTACTGTCATTGTCAACTCTCAAAGCTTCACAGTTCTCTTCAACAGTATCTCTAAATTCAATATTTAAATTCGAATCAGTTCTTAATAACTTCAACTTTTCAATCATCTCTGTTTTGTAATCAAGTATGCTTGTTACAGAGGAGATAAGATTAGTATTAAGCGTGTTGGTTTGATGTGGGAACACCGCTTGCTGAAATTCCTTTCTTTTGATGTCCAGCTCGAGAGATCTTAGCTTGTTGATCATTTCCATGAGTTTGGTGACAACATAACCTCTTTCTTGCTTTAGCATTTTAACTTGATGAATCCATTCATATGGAAGAGAGTCAAGAAGTTTTTGAATTTGTTTATGATTACTGAGATCTGGAACATGCTTCTTTAGATTATTTGCCACCTTTAAGAATCGTTCAATCAAATCTGACAATTTCTCTCCCTTCATTGCTGCAAAAGAGTCAAACCGACTTTCTGCCGTTGTGAGATTATCTGATTTAAAGTCTTCTGAAGATGACATTTTTTTTTTATTTTTTATAAATCTTTTAAAATCGTTGAATATTTCTTCATCGGGATGGAATCAATTAATCCCAAACTAGTCAATTTTCTTTGATTTATTTTATTAACCCACACCTCATTTTTTTAAAAATCAGCCCAACTGTTAGCCCAATTTTACTTTAAAATCTTGTAACTAGCCCACCAAATTGTTAGCCCATACAAAGCTTGAAAACCCAACCCAATGAGAAAAAACCCACAACCAAACACAAACCCTAATCCATAATACTTACACCAACTAACACACACACATTCAAGTGTATAGAGAGAAAGATGCGGATGAGTGAGAAAACCCTCCTAGGGTTCCGGCGAGCAGCCGCCGGTCCGGCGAACCACAGCGGCCTCGCGGTGGCCGGAAAAAAAAAATTCGGCCAAAATGAGCGGTTCAACCTCTATCTCCACTAATCACGACCTTCTGTTTCAATGGTGGGTTCGGTTTGCTCTGAAACTCAATAACGAAGGAGATATAGAAGATAGAAGTTCGCGGCGGCTAGGGTTCCAGCGAACTTTCCGGCGAGTCATGACGCGTATTACACACGAATTTCTTCCCCTCGTCACTCTGATTCCAATGGTGGTGGTGGTTCACAGAGATATGTAGTGGTGTAGGAGATATCGAGGAAGAAAGGTGGCGGCGGCTAGGGTTTGGCCGCGCAAGCTGCAATTGTTGCGGTTGTTGTTTGTTTAGCTTCGCAGAAAGTTGGTTGTGGTGGTGGTGGTGGTGTGGTAGGGTTTCCGGTGATGGTTGTAGATGGTGGTGTTGTGAATGGCGGCGGTGTTGAGGATGCGGCTGAGGACGGTGGTGGTGGTGGTCGACTAGTGGTGGTAGGTTTTGTTTGAAAAGAGTATGAACATTTTTTTTAATTTCGCAGCTTGAATTTATTAATTTCGCAGGTTTTATAGATTCGCCGGAATTTCTAGTTTCGCCGGAAACTTTGAACTTTCGTTCAGAATGATGGTAGTTTCGCCCCTTGAAGATTTGAAGCTCTCAAGAACACCAAGAACACACACACTAGTGTGTGTAAGAGAAAATTTCAGATTTGAAAATTTTTTTTGATTTTTTTTGTATAACAGATGATGTAGATCCAATATATGTTGTAGATAATGATAGATCTGATGTTGTTGATGTTGAATTTGTACAAATTTGAACTCAGATATACTTTTTCTCTTTAAACCCCCACTTTCTCTCTCTATAAATCTGATAAACACCTTCAATAATCTTCAAATCTTCAATGAATTTGATCCAAAATGGCTCTGATACCAAATTGTTAACCCAGGGAACACACTTGAATCAAATAACATGAAGATTATAATCAAATTAAGATAAACACAATCAAAACCCCTTTGATCTCTATTGATTGCTAATAATATTGTTTACAAGTAAATCCCTCAATCAATTGGTCATGCAACCATCCACCAACTCTAATTATAATTAACCTATTTATAGTCTAGACTAACTTTCACTATTTACATTTAGCCCCCTAGACTATTAAACTTGACTAAAACAAGACTAAAACAAGATAAAATATATTTTGTTCACACAAAATATATTTAATACAATAAAGTCTCAAACACAATATATCTTCAATATCTTCACTCGGTTCTTCGTCACGAACTCGACGTTTGACTTTTCCGTTGACCTTGACTGAGACGTTGACTTTTATTGACTTTGACTATGTTGATAACATAGACTATCTTGTACAGCTCCAACATATAGAAAACAGAGCTTAACACGTATGATGCCAATTAAATAAGTCCATAACTAACCCTGTAACCGGTTATCCAATCCCCATCTAATATGGATTGAATCCCCGAATAGTAACACCCGAACTGTCAAGGAATAAGCATGTACAGATAATACGCCGTGTAAACACTAAAGGCTCAGCGGCACTGTACGTCTCAGTGTTTGTTTGCCTATACATAAGACAAAGAATGCGTGGGGGATTCCCCAAGTAGTACTACCCATACGATGTGTCGGTTCTATCCATAATTAATGGTTGTGTAAAACGATAGTCGGTGCATGTGCATAATAACAAAAGAAAGTATTAATTAATTGCATATCATAGAAAAACAAGTATGGCTTTCACCCAAAAAGTGAATAAAAAGGGGCTGCGAAAACCCATCTGGTTTCTTGTATAGGTATAAGTAGGTGCCAAGATTTTTATCATGCTACAGGCGGGTGATCATCAAAATATCCTAGTAAAATGACATGAGCATCTGGTATAAGGGTATTATTCTAGTATGTGTCAAGTTGAGCTTTAGTGGCCCGTTTAAAGTGTTATGACCAATTAGTGATTATTGTTAGGTTGTAAATTATTAAATGACATATGTGTCAATTATATAAATATTAGAAATTCTTAAACTAGTATTGTTTCAAGTATTATCTTTGTATAGATATAACTATACTCATTATATTGTAGTATTGTATACGACCAACGTCTTATATTAATATATGTAACTTGTTAAGTCTCGATTATTATGTATATTTATAAATATACAAACATATATATATATATATATATATATATATATATATATATATATATATATATATATATATATATAGAAGAACGGAATGTGTATTTTGATATGCTTATAATTAGTATATATATGAAGCGTCTTCAAATAATCAAAACTATTAGCGAAAATCAATTAGTATTACTATTTGAGATAATAAATAACAATATTAATTAATTAATTTTCATAATTGTTTATTATTTTAATAAATATATTAGTTTGGTCAAAGTAACTCAAGCTCGCGCGCTCTTATAAACTAACATATGTATATACAAATTCGGTAAATTACATAGTCACATTAAAAATCTAATTTAGTATTTTACTTTAGTTAAAATCATCAAGTCGTAATTATATTTTAATATAATTGAAGTCTTAAGATACGATGATTATATATAGAATAATAATAATAATAAAAATAACGGTAGTAATAATTTACTACTTTTCAATTATATGAGCATACCTTAAGTTACTGAAACAATTGTGAACCCAAATACATAAACATATATATTTGGGTAGTAATTTAGTTATAATATATATAGTTTGTTTTAATGTTGTTTATTTTTATAAGTTATTCTTTATAACTTAATTAAGTTTAAAAATATAACAATTTCTAAAAATCATATAAATTTTATAATAAGCTATTTGTATCATTTTCAACCTAAATTATAGTTTTTAGAATATCGATGAAATCTTTATTCACCCGAATATATTTATAATTATTTTCAATAGAGTTCGTTGTCGATTATTTATAACATATCTAAGTTTGGAAATTTTTATAATAAGCTATTTTTGTTATTCTTAATTAAAAATAAAAACTTTAGAATTTTTATATTTTTTAATTAATATTTTCAAATCAAGGTTAAATAAATCTAATAATTCGTAAAAAATTATTAAATGAGTTCTAAAAATTACAGAAAATTATTTCTAGCATTCTTATATTATATGGAGTTAGTTTTGTAGTATTTTAATGTTTCTTAATATTCGAATACTGTAAATTAATTTTATTTATAAATTTCGATATTAAGTAAAGATATTAAATTGAGTTTTAACTATTTTAAAGTTATAACTTATCATGAGAACCTATTACTATTATTATAATTTTAAGAATAATTCATACTCCCATATTTATTAATTCTTTCTTTAAATTATAAAGTGTAATCTAAATATTGAGATAAATGTAAAAACAAATATAAATTATTATACTACCTACAATCCTCTCAGAATTTGTAGTAATATTCAATACTCGTTTCCCTGAGTGTTAGGTAAAACGGTGAGTAAAATTATGGATTTTATTTTTTATTATTCAATCAAGAGATTATGAAGCTATTTATATGAATACATAGAAGAATCTATAAGCATATAACTAATTCCAACTAACTCAAACCAACTCAACTAACTCAATTGAGCACATGTCTAATATCTCAAACTAACTCAACTAACTCCTCAATAAGCACATGTCTAATATGCCCCCTCAAGCTGAACAGGGAAAAGTCATATGAAGCTTAGAACGCAAAGTACCAAAGCGGGAGGATGATAACCCTTTGGTCAATAAGTCAGCCGGCTGAAAAGCAGTAGGAACATATCAAACACAGGATGTCTGAGATAAAACCATGTCTCAAATAAAGTGCAAGTCAATCCCAATATGCTTCGTACGCTGATGAAATATAAGGTTAACAGCAAGGTAGGTAGAACCGATATTGTCACACCATAATGTCGATGGACTTAGCTACGGAATATGCGGCTCTCGTAACGAAGACAATATCCACCGAACCTCTGCAGCAGTGTGAGCAAGCGCATGATACTCAGCCTCGATACTAAAACAAGCAACAGTATGTTGTTTATTGGAGCTCCAACTTAAGGTTGGGCCCAAGAAATACACAATTGCTGGTAGTTGAATGGCAATCATCAGGACACCCTGCCCTGTCTACTTTAGAATAACTATGAACTAGAAAAATAAAAGAACGACGAATAGTCAAGCCATGAGAAATGGATCCCTGGAGATAACGTAAGATACACTTGACTGCAACCCAATGTCGATCAGTATGTGTCTGTAAGAACTGAGACACCTTACTAACCGCATTTGCAATCTCTTGGCGAGTCAAGACAAGGATCAGCCAGAAGCAACAGTACTGCGATATAAAGAAGGATTAGCCAGAGGAATCCAAGTATGCCGAGATAACTATCGGCAAGAAGCAACAGACGTAGATAAAGGATGACACTGTGTAAGCCTTGTACGCTGCAACAAATCGTGTAAATAATGCTGCTGACAAAGATGAAGACAATCATCTGAAAATGTAGCCTGAACACCCAGGAAATAGGATAAAGAACCTAGGTCCTTGAGAGCAAACTGTGGATGTAAGCGAGCGATCAAAGAGGTAACAAACTCAGAAGAGCTCCTAGTAACAATAATATCATCCACATACACCGACATATAACAAGTACTATCAACATTATGACAAACAAACAAGAAAGTATCAGAGATACACTGAGAGAATCCACTAGATAAAAGAGTAGAGAAGAGCTTGGAAAACTAAGCTCAGGGAGCCTGCTTGAGGCCATAAAGAGCCTTGCAGAGAATTCATACATGATGTGGGCGAGTGGAGTCAACAAAACCAAAAGGTTGAGACATGTACACAGTCTCAGAGAGATCACCATAAAGGAAGGCGTTAATGACATCAACTTGCCGTATGGGCCATGATCACGAGACAATAATTCAAGGCTTAATTGATCTAATTATGTGATTTTATATTGTTATTATTATGGAATGGGATTACTTTAGTTGTGTTTTGTTTATAGGTGTTCGAAGCCTAAACAAGCTTAATAGGAAGTAAAAGAAGCCTAACACGAAACTAAAAGGACCAAAGATATAAACACAAAAAGTTACAAAAAGGCACACATTTAGGTGTACAGGCGTATGATACGCCGGGTATGGGAGTATAATACGTCGGTCGGCGTATGGGCGGCATATCAGTGGGCGTATTTGGAAAAAATAATAGAGAGTTGGGCATAGGAATGCTAAGGGGGGCGTATGATACGCACATGGCTGGCGTATCATATGCCGGTGGCTGAACTAACACCCGGATTTTGTGGATCTCAAAGTTATTTAAGCCAAATCAAACCCAATTTGAAGAACAACTTCTTCTGGCCAAAATCTAGCAACATTCAAGGTGATTTTGGGTGCTTTCAAGCATCCCAACACATCCCAAATCATCATTGATCATCATCAAATCAAGATTGAAGATCCGATGAAGACCATGAGTGGCTAAATCGTTCTAGGTTGCTTTCGGGTGGATAGTTCATGCCAAGTGAGATGGTTAGTCATGTTTAGGGTTCTTTTAAGTTGAAAACTTTATGATTAAAGATAATTGAAGGTTTTGATTGAGTTAAACAATTTGTTTTTAAAGAAAGTTATTTGTTTTATCATCAGTTTTTGGTGTCCTTGCATCGTTAGCTTATTGAGACAAGTAGATAACTTGATACAGATGAATTTCTAACTTTGTGAATGAAAGAGTCTTAAAAGATTGTTCCTTAGTTATCACTTCAATCAAAAGCTAAGATCTTGAGTCATGTTATGCAACCCTAAAGTACACTTGATAACCCATTGATCTGGTAGAACTTGAATTCCGGAAGTGATTGTTTCTTATTATTTAATCAAATTCATTTTAAAGTTTGTTGCTTTTTGCAATAGTGTTCATAACTTCATCCAAAATTTTAATCTTTAATTATAAAGTTCCTGTATTTAAGTTAATCGAGTCATATTTGTTAAACACTTTCCACATATTCCCTGTGGAGATGACATTACTTACCCTTACACAATAAAGGTAGCTAAGACCGATATAATAACTTGTTTTTGATCTAGTCTTGACACCCAAATCAAAATGGCGCCGTTGCCGGGGAATTAGTGTGCTTAATGTTTAATAGTTTTTATTTTCTTTTCTTAAAAATTTTATAAACAACCCAAAAAGATTTTATTTTTCTATTTTTCTTTTTTAATTTGTATCCGTGTTCAGTATTACGTGAGGTATTTTGGGTTTTCTTGTTTGCAGGTAATTATTATGTTAATGCATACAAGATTTTCAGGAAGGACCTTACCATTACAATTTGATCTAGAAATCAAGAAGACTTCAAGAAAGAATCATGTGTTTCACAAAGCATCAACTTCAAGGACTTCTCAAATATGTGGTCAAACAAGATCGAAAGAAAGTACATCATCAGCAACAGCTCATCGGATATTAAGCAAACTTTCAAGAACACCCTAAAGTAACTAATCAAGAATGATGAACAATCTAGAAAACCAAGGAGTACCACAACCCAACCAACCTTTGGGAGATATCCCATTACTAGTGTTCCCTCAACATGATGATCTTCCACCTCAACCACAACCAGTCCAACCTCAACCTCAGGGGACGATCTCTGTAAATCAAGGTGTGCAAAACCAACCTCCACCCACGAACTTCCAACCGATGCCAAATTTATGGGTTCGCAATCCAAGTTTTCAGCATGATGTGGATGTTGGGATTAATCTTGGTCGGGTCAAGTCGGGTCACGGGTCTAATATTTAAGTCATGTGTTATTTAAATTATGTAGCAAGTTTTCATTTTGAATTAGTCTAGGTGGTGGAGTAGTGGAGTTCAGTAGTGGTCTATTATATAGGAGTAGTGACCCATGTTTGCATTTGCATGATGTTTTTTTAGTCTATTTATATGTATGGATTGCAAGTAATGAAAAAAGATAGTTTGTGAGTGTGTAATCTTGGGCCTGAAATCAACATTTGGTATCAGAGCTCAAGGTTAAGAAACAAGAGTAGTTTTGATAGTCATTTCCTTGAAAAAAAAGCAGCCCTTGGCTGAGGGCTGAAGAACGAGTAGCGGTAGCAGATAATCAAGCAAGAATATAGCAGAAGCAAGTGATTAGAAGCAACATCCAATTGAAGACCTGATCGTTTGAGTCCAGAGAAGAGCAACGTGCTTTTTTGTGGCTGTAATTATGATCGGAGAAAGAAAGAAATAGCAAGAAGGGGATGGGGTCGTTACGAGAAAGAAAGAGAGAGTGACATCGGAAGAAGGCTGCTTCGTTTGAATTCCAAAAAAATTTGTCGATGGAGAAAACTATCAGAAAGACAGGGAAGAAGGGCATGGAAGGTTTTGTGGTGGAATTGAATTCAAGGGAGCCAAGCAAGCAGGTGAAGGAAGTTTACACAAAAGAGGAATAATTAGCGGTTGTCGCTTCATTGAAGGAGATAAGAATTGAAGATGTTAATTGATTTTAATTGAAGCAGGCAAGCTGCCTGGTACTTTAAGTAAGATAGTTTATTGATGAAACAGGCAAGTAACTAGGTGAAACAAGAAAGCATACACCTCTATTTATATGTGGCTGTAAACCATCCAAGGAGAAGAGCGAGCAGTAGGAAGTCATGATGATCGACTGAAAGCAAGTAAGCAAGGGAGGCGGCTTGGTTCTTTGAATCCGTTGAATGAAGCAAGTTTGCAAGAAAGAAAGAGCAAAAGCAAGTAGCAAGAGCAAGATGAATCGATTCAGTCAAGCAAGATACATCACGCAAGAGTAAGAGCAAGAGCAACAAGAAAGTAAGAAAGATAGCAAGCAAGATGATTCGAAGTAAGCAAGCAAGAGAGGCTCGAATCAAGTAAGAAGATTGGCAAGAAAACCGGTTTTGGTTATAGCAAGAATGAGAAAGACTAACCAAGAAACTCAGTAAGATTAAGCAAGTACAGAGGCAAGATAAGCAAGAAAAGAAGCAAGTCCGAGATCAAGATTAAGGGGGTGAATGTTGGGATTAATCTTGATCGGGTCAAGTCGGGTCACGGGTCTAATATTTAAGTCATGTGTTATTTAAATTATGTAGAAAGTTTTCATTTTGAATTAGTCTAGGTGGTGGAGTAGTGGAGTTAAGTAGTGGTCTATTTTATAGAAGTAGTGACCCATGTTTGCATTTGCATGATGTTTTGTTAGTCTATTTATATGTATGGATTGCAAGTAATGAAAAAAGATAGTTTGTGAGTGTGTAATCATGGGCCTGAAACCAACAGTGGAAGGGAGCCATCATAGCAATGAGGACCGATTTTCAGTCTAAGGAAGTTATCACACTAATTATGTGGAAGAGTGGATTGAAGATCAAGTCAACATGGACAGACCAAACCAACATGATTTTGGGGATTATAGGAACCAACCGGGCTATCAAAACCGTCAACCAAATCGAGATCAGGATGATTATGCTCAACCACCCATTCGCAACAATGTTGAAGGTCAACCATTTAATGGCATACCTGCCAATCTGGGAGCACAACATTATGTACCAGCACATGGTGTGGATAGTCATTTTCGTCCCGTCATTACTATCAATTCTTATCCTATAGTTTCACTAACACAAAGGGGATAAGCTTTTGAAGTCTGACCATAATGTTTGGGAATTCTCCCTCACTTTCATGGTATGGAAACTGAGGAACCCTATTTGTATATATCTGAACTTGAAGCATCATATAGCACCATTGGTGGCCAAGGCTTTTCACCAGATGAAGTTAAATTGGTCCTATTCCAATTTACCCTTAAAGACAAGGCCAAACAATGGTCCCTATCTCTACTATCTACACGTATTCACACATGGGTTCAAATGCAACAACTATTCTTAGATGATTATTATACGTCTCAAAGAACAAGTGATGCAAGGTGGGCCATTTGAGGTTTTACACAACAACAGGGGGAACAATTCCATGAAGCTTTTAACTGATTCAAGGAGATGCTACGAACTTGTCCACATCATTGGATAGCTAAGTGGGAGTTGATTTCAGCATTCAAGAGATGCGAACTCTACAAGTGCGGGTACATTTACATTGAATCATAAGGATAACGATTGGAGCATATTAGAATGGATGAGTGTGATATCTAAAAAACATGCATAATCAAGTTGAAGGTCAAGAGGTGCAAATGTAAAGGTGGTGGATGATCAAGTGGCCATGGACAGAATTGAAGTTTTGGAATGAGAAATTGCAAGCCTCAAAGTTGGAAAGAGTGGTGTGGCGCATATATTTAGTGAATATGAAGTGTGTGACATGTGTAATGACATTGGTCACACATTAGTTACATGCTACATGAATTTGGGAAAAAGTGAAGAAATACATCAAATACAAGGCCAAGGAGAAAGGAAGACATTTGATATAAATTCTAACACATATCACACTGGTCTTAGAAATCATCCAAATCTTAGATATGGTAATAATACTAACCAATTGAATCCTCCTTTTTAGGTACCAAATCAAGGAAGCAACCAATATCAAGGCCAACAACAAGAATACAATCAAGACGGTTATCAAAGGAACAACTAGAATCAAAGAAACTACCAATAAGATGGTCAATATAATCAAAGGAATCAACAACATCAACAAGGTGCTTCTACTAACAATGGTAATGACAATGCAATTTTGTCAAAAATTCAAGATCTTGCAAAGGAGATGAAAGAGTTTAAGCAATTTAGAGAGGTGCAAGAAAAGACCAATGTGGCTATTGCCAAGAAACTGGGACAATAGCTGAACACTTGTCCGAACGAGAACTGGGGAAGCTTCCAAGTGATACAACAAAGAACCCTCAACATCAAGCCTTAAGTTCAAAGAATGTGCACATCAATTCGGTTAGTATCGTTCCTAAATCTAAATGTATTGATTATGATTTAATCTTTCTTTCTTAAGTAGTTGCAGGTAATGATAAGGAAGTTGATGAAGTGGAAGGAAGTGACTTAGGAGAACCAGTTATTCTCATTCAAGTTGGGAAATTTAAAATCAAGCGGGCACTTTTGGATTATGGAGTCGGTGTGAGCATCCTTCCGGGAAGTTTGTATGACCAATATGACTTTGGTCCATTACATGAAACTGACAAAACAACTGTGCTTGCTGATTCGACATGGAAACAATCCCGGGGGATGGTTAAGGATGTGACAATCAAGTAAGGAGAGTTTTACTACCCTGTAGACTTTATGGTGCTTGATTATGCACCAGTTAAGGATGAATGAGCAACCAAAGGTAATTTTAGGACGACCATTCTTGGCAACAGCCAAAACTCAAATAAATTGCCGCCATGGAATCATCGACATGACATTTGAAAATCATAAGTTATTCCTTAATGTGTTTTCAAAATCAATTACATATGTAGTTAACAATGATTGTTCTGTATCAGTTGCTACTAATGAATGTGCTCCTCCTTACATTTCACATGTAAGCGAAGATATCACCAAGAAGAATGGTTTTGATTCTTACAGGTTTGAGCTTGATAATATGGAAAAGGAGGAGAATGTGAAGGTAGAGCCACCAAGGAGTGAAAATCAGAGATGAAAGGTTAAGATGGGTAAACCACCAGATCAAATGAATTCAAGGGTCAAAGAAGAGATGGTTGGCCAATACGAGAGCGAACAAGAAAATCTACCAAGCTGGGATAAGCAATTTTTTGAAGAGAAGTTTGGAGAGAAGCACTCAATACCACCACCATAAGTGGTCTTAGGTAAGGCCTGGCTAAAGACCTAAAACTTAGCGCTTGCGGGAGGCAACCCGAGAACTTTGTGGGTGTGTTCACTAGAAACCCTCACGAGACTACAACTAGTCCACTCGGGTCTACCGAGGGGTTTAAAGGCTTGCTGCATACGCTAAATGAAACCGTGATTCCTATGAAAGTAAGTTTTATTTCTTTTATTAGTTCATGTTTTTTTGTTTTGTCTTGTTTTGTTTTGTTTTGATAGTTCAATCACTAGACGCAAGCACTCAAGTGTGGGAAGGCACAAGCCGGGTGATGAAGGTTTCCGATAATGATTGCGATCAGCTCCATGTGCTCTTTTCACTACTTTGGTTTTAAACAATATTCTTTTCATGCTTTCATCGATATTGATTGATAATATGTTAGGATATGGCAAACTAGTCTTCCTTCATAATGAATTGTCTTATTTAGCAATAATAGGAATGAAATTAATAATCTACTCCCCTATGTTATGAAAATACCAATTGTGACTACCATACATTAAGGACAATGTATCTCAAGTGTGGGGATAAGGGAAGAATTGAAAAAAATTAAACCTTTTTGAAAAATAAATCTTCTAATAAGCTTAATTGTGCATGAGACCTAATTTTTTTTTTCATACATGGTTAATTGTCACTTATTTGTGCATGTATAGATCCCTTGGCATGCTTGTTTTGAAATAATAGTAAGCCAATCCCATCATGAGCTTTTATAAAATTAGGTAGAATTCTTAGAAGGCATAACGAACCGGATGGTAGATGACATATGTGCTTCACATTTTTACCCCTTTTCCACCATTTTCGTGAGAGTTAGAGCCTAATTGAGCAATTTATAGCATATGTTGATTTGCTTTATATTTTTTTATAATGAGGAAAACCATAATGTGCATTTAAGTTAGAACTCGTGTAATTGATGCGTGTCAAGATCATGAACCAATATGTGCATGAATGTGATAGAGGCATTAGGAATGAACCATTTGTTTGAACCCTTTTCTTTTGAATTCCATACCTTGATAAATTTCCTTTAGACACCATGTTGAGCCCCAACTTGTCGTTTGAATAACCCAACACAATAAGCCTACAAAGCTTTAGCCTTTTTATGAAACCTAGGGTAATGAAGTCCGATCCATGACTTGTCTAGAAGTGTCTTTTAAGTATTAGTGCAATAATAGTATGATTGGTTTGAATTTGGTTATATAGATATATATATGAAAAAAAAGAAAGAAGAAAAGCTAAATATGAGGTCAAAATGACCAAAATATGAAGCAATAAAAATAATGCAAGAATTCGGTGATATTATTGCTATTAGAGTATAGAGATTGATAAATAAGACATCTAGCATGTTAAATTGGATTTCATTCATCATTACCCACTCTAAAAGCCCTATTCTATCCCACCTTAAACCTTAGCCTAACATTACAACCCATAAAAGACCTCTTGATTTATGTAGTATATTGTGTTAATTGATGGCGATATGATTAATATACGAGCTTATGATGAGAATGTATATTCTTGGTTTGAGAGTTCTAGATATACTAGCGTATAATCACTAGTCCATAAAACAAACAAGAGGAGTGTTCATTGTGAGGAATGTGAATGCATGAATGTTTGAAACAAAAAGTGAAGTTATACCAACTAAAGATTCTAAGTTTAAAACGTAAGTAGTATTATATGTTGGGTTGCGAATCTTACATGATGAAAGTTTAAAACTAAATATGCCTTGGGGACCTTAACTTATACAAAGTTATGATAACTTAGCATGTTTGATTAATTAAGGTGAATTGTGAAAGTAAGTTTGTTTGAGGACAAACAAAAGGTTAAGTGTGGGGATGTGATCACGAGCCAATAATTCAAGGCTTAATTGATCTAATTATGTGATTTTACATCGCTGTTATTGTGGAATGGGATTACTTTGGTTGTATTTTGTTTATATATGTTCGAAGCCTAAACAAGCTTAATTGGAAGTAAAAGAAGCCAAACACGAAACTACAAGGACTGAAGATGTAAACACCAAAAGTTACAAAAAAGGCAAAAATTTAGGTGTACCGGCGTATGATACGCCGGGTATGGGCGTATAATACGTCGGTCGGCGTATGAGCGGTGTATCGGTGCGTGTATTTAGAAAAAATAACTGAAAGTTGGGTGTAGGAATGCTGAGGGGGGCGTATGATACGCCCATGGCTGGCATATCATACGCCGGTGGCTGAACTAACAGCCGGATTTTGTGGATTTTGTGGATCTCAAAGTTATTTAAGCCAAATCAAACCCAATTCGAAGAAAAACATCTCCCAGATGAAATCTAGCAAAATTCAAGGTGATTTTGGGTGCTTTCAAGCGTCCCAACACATCCCAAATCATCATTGATCATCATCAAATCAAGATTGAAGATCCGATGAAGACCATGAGTGCCTAAATCGTTCTAGGTTGCTTTTGGGTGGATAGTTCTTGCTAGGTGAGATGGTTAGTCATGTTTAGGGTTCTTTTAAGTTGAACACTTTGTGATTAAATGTAACTGAAGGTATTGATTGAGTTAAACAATTTGCTTATAAAGAAAGTTATTTGTTTTATCATCAATTTTCGGTTTTCTTGCATCGTCAGCTCATTGAGACAAGTAGATAACTTGATATAGATGAATTGGTAACTTTGTGAATGAATGAGTCTTAAAAGATTGTTCCTTGGTTATCATTTCCATCAAAAGCTAAGATCTTGAGTCGTGTTATGCAGCCCTAAAGTACACTTGATAACCCATTGATCTGGTAGAACTTGAAACCGGAGTGATTGTTTCTTATTATTTAATCAAATTCATTTCAAAGTTTTTTGCTTTTTGCTATAGTGTTCTTAATTTCATCCAAAGTTTTAATCTTTAATTATAAAGTTTGTGCCTTTAAGTTAATCGAGTCATATTTGTTAAACACTTTTCACATATTCCCTGTGGAGACGACCTTACTTACCCTACACAATAAAGGTAGCTAAGACCGATATAATAACTTGTTTTTGATTGAGTCTCGACACCCAGAACAAGCCTTCCACAAGAAAAGGCAACTGATAAAACAAGTCAGATTGTAGTGGGTTTAAATATAGGACTAAATGTCTCAGTATAATCAACCCCCTCCGTCTGATGAAAGCCCTTGGCGACAAGCCGAGCTTTGTATCGACTCACCGATCCTTCAGGATTATGCTTAATCCGATAAACCCACTTGCAACCAACAATGATGGCAGATGCAGGTAAAGGAACAAGATCCCGAGTATGGTTGGAATGTATCGCTTGAATCTCAGCATGCATAGCATCCCACCAGAGAGAATAAAGTTGAGCCTGAGAAAAGGTTGAAGGCTCAGAAGAAGGTGCGGTAGTAATATGAAAAATAACATGATGAGGGAACTGTCTAGGTTTACGAGTATAATCACGAGAACGAGTGACCATGGGATGAGAAGAATGAGAAGAAGGAGGAGGAGGAGAAGGAAAAGGGGGTGGAAGAGAAAGAGAAGAGGAAGGAGGAGAAGGAGAAGAAACTACTAAATAAGGAGGAAGAATAAAGAAATCAGAGAGAAAGGTGGAGGCAAATGAAGTAGGAAACGAGGAAGAGCTTGGAATGTCAAATACAGACTCATGAAAAATCACATGACAAGATGTAATAGTACAAGAAGTACCAGGATCATAACAAAGATAACCACTGTGACTAGGTGCATAGCCTATAAAAATGCAAGGAACGGACTTAGGTGAGAGTTTATCCAAACAAGTATCACCAAGGTACAAATAACACAAACACCCCAAGGTATAGAGAATGGAGTAATCAGGACAATTATGAAACAATACCTCATAAGAAGTAGAGTGATGAAGAACCGGTGTAGGAATCCGATTAATAAGAAAGGCCACAGTAGCATAGGCATCGTACCAGAATTTCTTTGGTAGATGTGCATGAAACAATAAGGCACAAGCAACCTCAGATAAATGCCTGTTCTTGAGCTCAGCCACTCTATTTTGTTGGAGTGTATAGGGACAGGAGATCCGATATACAATGCTGAGCTCAGAAAGATAACGAGCCATATCACCATGAACCAGCTCAGGAGCACCATCACACTAAAGATGTTTGATAGTGCACGAAAATAGATTTTCAACCATAGATCGAAAATGACGAAATCAATCGATCGCCTGTGACAGCTTAGTCAAAGGATACATCCATGTAAAGTGACTAAAGTCATCTATGAATGTAATAAAATAACGATAACCAGAATGAGAAAAAATAGGAGACGGACCCCATATATCATAATGAATCACATGTAATGGAACAGTAGAATGAGATATAATAGAATGAAACGGTAAACGACTAGATTTGGAGATAATATATGAGTTACATGGTTTATGTAAAGAAGCATGTGAGAAAGGTAAAAAGGAAAGCCTAGACAACACAAAATCAGAAGAATGGCCTAGTCTAAAATGCCACAGCTCTGGAGATGTAGAGAAAGTGGCACTGAGAGAATACAGCTAATGTGGACGAGCTCACATGTAGTGGAGGAGCTGCCCGGTGAATGTTTGTATAGACAAACCAAACTATGAAAAGAAAAAAACATAGGATAATCTGTTACAAGTTGTGTGATTGATAATAAGCTCTTTGTAAGTCCAGGGACCACAGGAACATGAAGAAGTAACAAAGAGCAATGAGATAAACAAAGATAGGAAAAACCAATATGAGATATAGTAAGAGATGTACCATCACCGACAACAACTCGCTCAGATCCTGTATAAAGAATAGTACCAAATACAATAGATGGATCAGAAGTCATATGCGTAGTTTCACTAGCATCTAGGATCCAGTACTCTACATTTTGACAGGAATGGGAAAAACCCAGCAAGAAGCCCATAATGTGGTGAAGTGGAGGTGGAAGCCCAATTCTGAAAGTGACTAGGCCCAAACCCAGGCCCAAAGCCCAAATCATAAGAAGGAAGTGACTGTTGTAAGTTTGGGTCAAAACCAAAAGAAGGTGGTGCAACATTCATAGGCTATGGAGAAAAATAATGTGATTGGGCACCTAGCCCAAGAGCAAAAAGCCCACCAAAATTCGTATATATAGAAGGGCCAAAGCCTAATAAACTTGTTGTAGGGTTAAGTGTAGCAATCAAAAGCCCATTATGACCAAAAGAAACTCCACGGCCACCATCAGCACCATAAGAAACTCCACTGCCACCATCGGGAGCGGTAGTAGCAAGGTGAGCAGCAAAGCGATGCTGAGTCTAAGTCGGCCATTGTTGACCCCCGCGATCTCCATGATTTCGATGACCTCATGCCAAGATGAACCACCACTGCTGCTACTTTGATAACCATAAGTCTAAGTGTAGCGAAAATAGCAATTTGAAGCTTTGTGACCGGATTTGGAGCAATTTGACATGTAATCGACTTTGTTGAGTCCATATATGGTGGATATGTTATGACAGCAGTCATGGTAGCTAAAACAGGTGGATTCACTGACTGTCGTTGTTTCAACCGTGCTTCGGATACAAGCAATTTAGAGCGAAGCTGAGAGAATGTAAGTGTCTTGTCTTGATTCTCAACATTCATCATAAAATTCTTATAGTCAACAGTTAAACCTTGTAAAATTTGCAATACAAGGAGTTCATAAGAAATAGGATCACCAATGGCATTCAGAGAATCAACAATCTCTTTGGCCTCTTTGAGAAATTCAATAATCGATTTAGTATTTTGTTTTAGAATATGAAATTATGTACGCAACTGTGATTGTTTTGCAAAAACAGTTTGCACAAAGGAGTCAATTACTTTCCATAGTATTGATGCTGATTTTCAATTTCTTGCTAGATGTAGGATTGAAGGAGATAAGGTAGCAGTGATTAGAGCTTGAACATAACCATCATTCTTCTCCCAAGCATCACGTTTGGTGGAATCAATAGCCAGAGTTGGTATATCTGATTTGAGGAACTTAAGTAGCCCCAAAGTCTCAACACTATAACGATTTGATGTTTTCAATTGAGGTAATTAATATCATCAAGTTTGACGGACAAAAAATAGGCGATATTAGGCAATGAATTACTTTAATTAATTGTTGTGCCGGTTGTTTTAGAGAAGGAGAATGATGTAGAAAAGCATGAAGAAGACAATCGAAAAGCACCGGAAACAAGTAGGTGTCTTCGGAAAACTTCCCGGAGAAGAAGAAGACTACTGGAAAAGTCACCGGAGTCATAGAGCAAAGCTCTGATACCATAAAACATTAAGTAAAATTCTGGATTTTATTTTCTATTATTCAATCAAGATATTGTGAAGCTATTTATATGAATACATGGAAGAATCTAGAAGCATATAACCAACTCCAACTAACTTAAAGCAACTCAACTAACTCAATTGAGCACATGCCTAATGTGACATCTGGTAATTTTCCGTTACCAAACTCCGTTAGTTCCGTTAGGTCTTGCATACATGTGTCGTGAGCACACACTAGTTGCCGTTGAACGTTGGTGACTTAATAACAGTTAAAAATGATTATCTGATAATAATTTGATTAATAATGTTAATTATTAGTTTGTAGCTATGTGATTTATGAATTTAACTATTATTTGTGAATTTTACCTTGTAACGTGCCAACGTGTTATATTTATTTCATGTGTTTTGTGATTAGTGGAAAATATACATGATTATTATTGTTGGTTAATAATACTTGTGTTTTGATGTTAAAAGTATTTAAAAAGTGTTTTAAAAGATTAGTTTTACAAAATCTAAACAAGGAGGGTTTATTTTGTAATTACCACAAAACTAAAAGTTACCAAAAATTAAACCCAAATCCCCCTCCCACGCCCCATTTGCGGCCGAGAGCATCCCAAGCACCCATCCCTTTCGATTTCAAGCTTCTAGCATCAAGAACATTCTATTTTGCTTGGCTTTGATCGTTACAACGTTGTAGCAAATTCAATTCTTGATCTATTACACGATTCAAGGTGAGTTTTAACAAGTTTTTCATGGTTTTTGATTATTGATGAACCCTAGTTTGATTTCTTTAGAAAAAGTCAAAATTAATGATGGTTTGATGATGATATGATGTTAGTTATGTTGTATGAATTTTTATCTATGTAGATTATGCAAGAAATCCATGATTTTGTTATCTAGTTCATACATTGCCAAAAATGGAAACTTATCTTCATGAGAATTTATGTTTTGATGAATTGTTGATGTTAAATGGATGATTATGAATGCTATGAACTAGATTAGGTATAATATTGATGAATCTATGATTGAAATTGAGTGGTTGTTTATACCTTACTATTAATAATAACTTTTATGCATGAGATTGATGAATTATGATGAATTGATGATGTTTATCATGTTTATATGATTGTTATGAACTTGATTAGGTGTAAAGTTGATGAATTTTTGAATGAATTGGATGTTAGATTGGTTCTGGGTGTTACTTTCCCAAAAGGGAGACTTTATTTATGTAGATCAATGGATATTGTTAATTGAGCATGTTTATGATGTTAGGATCATGCTAGAATGTTTGTTGATGATGTCTAAGGTGGTAGATTGTGTTGTTTGGGTTGTATGAATGCTTGATGCACAACTTTGGAAATTTAGGCTTTTATGGAATATACATGATAATGGATGGTGTATGATCAGCTTTATAGCACTTAAGGGTTTGTAATGTGACATACGTGAATAACTTGAGTGATGACCATGTATGATGGATTGCTATACTTGATCAAACAAGAATTTAACTTGACATGTCACCAATGGGTCAAACGGGTCAACTTGGTCAAATGAGTCTTGTTTTCCAAAACTTTGGGTCAATGTGTTTGTTGAGCACTTAGGGTTGTTAAGTTTTCTGTGTACACGTACTTATGTACTTACGTGTTCTAGGTAACCTTTGAAGGGTTGTCTTTCCACTCATCATTAGCTTTTACAATCATTCATTTGCGCACCAGGTGAGTTCAATGCCCTACTTTTACTTACTTCTTTTTTTGGGGGAGAAAGCATACTTGTTTTTTAAAATGCTTTACTGATATAACATGTGTTTGGTAAGACATAGTGGGTTATACCATAGAAAGTCCTCACACTTTCGGATCGTTAATTAAAGAATCTAGCGGGAAATTTTGGGTAGTACTACTGGGTCTGACAAGCCCCACCCGGGTGACCGGAAGTCAACGGGTGCAACATTGTCCTAAACGACTAACAGCGTCATGACCTGGTATGTCGTGGTGGGAGGCGAACAGACAAACATAGTCAGCTTCAATCGCGAAATCACTATTGTTCTTTACTAATGAAATTAGACTAGCTATCTATTTCAATGAACTTGTTTATGTTTTTTACTAACACTACTGCTTATGATTGATTACAAACTCTTGAACTCACCAACCATCTTGTTGACACTTTTAGTATGCTTTTCTCCGGTTGTTTCTAGCAGCTGCCCATAGGAGCAAGCACGTGTCAAGCATGCTTTGTTCAAACATTGTTTACTTTTAATTTAGCATTTACTTACGTATTTTGGTTTGGGAGCGTGTTTTGCGCAGTTTACATTTAGTACCTTGTGTTTGGGTTATTTACAAAATGCTTCCGTAAATATTCTAAAGTTTCAAACTCTGATTTGTTTAAATATTACATATAGAGTCATTCTGAGTAACTAATGATTGAGATCCTGGTTTGTTCACACGCCTCGCGGTAAAACCCGACACGTGGAAATTGAGGGTGTGACAACTAATATCTCAAACTAACTCAACTAACTCCTCAATAAGCACATGTCTAAGATGTAAGGCCCCATTCCTGGAAATCCCACAGTTGGTCATTCATAGCACTTTTCATATTAAAACACATTCAAATTCATCAAAACAAGAAAACTTTGCAGCGGAATAATTTAATAAAAACATAACATTCATTATCCGTTACTTTTGCCAAGAAATACATTGTTGTTGCAAGTTACAAAAAGAACATCTAGTTGCATTTCAAAACAAAAATAACTTTTTAGCGTGTCATGGATGTCAGTCTTTATTTGCCAGGTAGCTCCAATCTCGTGCCATCCCCAGCAACTCCATTAACTGCCAAATGATATGCATATAAAAACTCAGCGTTGCTGAGTGAGTTCTAGTTTAATAATATGGAAAATATACTTTCGTAAACTTCACTCTGTGATCATTCATCAATATACATAATAAATCATTAAGAGATTCATTATCTTTCTTTCTTTCATTATCTTTCTCTTTCATTAACTAGGATTGCACAAAGCAAGAGCCTACATTGATGGTTGGCAACAGATGCCAAACCCCTGCAGCAAACGTTTATCATGGTAGCTAACCCATGGCAGTTGATCCACACTGCAAGGCACCAAGCCTGCTTATGAACTTAGATCCCATTTATCCATTGGTCAATCACAAGGATTAGATCCCAGATGTGCCTTACTTGGGCTGAACAACCACACATCAGTTGAGCCAACATCAACCGGGGTCATGAACCAAAATTTGGAAAAGCTTGCAAGGCTTTTCACCTTTTATCAGGGCCTGGGAGTAACTTTCATTAAGTTCCACTGTCCTTCTTTTATTCCTTAATACCCACTTAGTTATGAATAATACTTTTAAGATATCCATTACCTTATAACCACTTATCATGAGATATAGAAATTAACATTCATAACAGCAGCATATAAGAAAGAATCAAACATTAGAAACATTAAACAAGCATAATCTTCCCTTATTCATCAATACTTAACACTTAGATTCTATTCCCAAAATTTCAGAAATTCTAGAATGATTCAAAGTCCCCTAAGAAATGCAGATGAACAAATGCAGATGAACTGTAGCAAATGCGGATGAAAGTCTTATGAAAATATCCTAAGTGTCCAAAGAAATGCTAGTAGAGCAAATGCAGATGAGCATAAACAAATGCGGATGAAGACTTAACAAATACGGATGAACACTTAACAAATGTGGATGAAGACTTAGCAAATGCAGATGAAGGCTTAGCAAATGCAGACGAAGACTTAGCAAATGCGGATGAAGACTTAGCAAATGCGGACAAAGACTTAGCAAATGTTGATGAAGACTTAGCAAATGCGGATGAAAAAAAGAATTAACTATTAAATGCGGATGAACACAAAAACTAACCTGCAATGCAACTTATGCCATTACCAGTTCCCAATCATCATTCTAACATGAACACAGTTTAGATCTATCAGTCTAACACTTAGAACATCGTAAACATTAAACGATCACCAAGAGAATCACATAACATAACTATATCATCATAATCATCTGTACCATACATGGAAAACCATAACTTGCATCGAAAACATCGGTTAAATATGCATACCATCCCCAATTAAGCAGAAAACATTTAAAAGAGGGGATCTAGAACTCACCTCTACTGCTTTCGAGTAAAACTCCTCCAAACCCGAGAGCAACCTGTAGTTCTAACACCTAAACACACGAAAACACACAACCAAGCACAAAGAAACACTTAAGAATCGGTCCAGAAGCTGAAAACTCAACTGAAACCAAAAAGAACACCATAGAATCTTACCTTTGAAGACTTTCTCTCACTAAAACCGGGTTAAACTTCTGCTTCTTGCTTCAGCCGAGATTTTCTTGCATGAGAGAGAGAAGCATGGGCGGCCTTAACACCTTTTGAACCTATTATGGGCAAGTTTGGTCCTTGCCCACTTTTAGTCCCTTGACTTGGAATATTTCACCTTTCTTTCTTTTTCTTTTCTTTTCTTTTGCTGAAATTTTTCGAGTGTTACAAGTCCACCCCCCTTAAATAGGTTTCATCCCCGAAACCTGTCACTCCTCGAATAGATGTGGGTAATGTTGTCTCATCTCTTCCTTAGTCTCCCACGTAGACTCGGATCCCTACCTATGCCTCCACTGTACTCGCACCAGCGGAACCACCTAATTTCATAGTCTCTTCTCTTTTCTATCGATGATGGCCACTGGCTGCTCCACATAATTGAGTCGTTCATCCACGTCAATGTCCTCTAGTGGCACAATCATATCTTCATTGGCTAAGCACTTTCTTAGATGAGATACATGGAAGGTTGGATGAATTCCACTTAACTCATCGGGTAGCTCCAACCTGTACGCCACCTCTCCCACACGGGCCACTATCTTGAAAGGCCCAATAAATCGAGGGCTTAACTTCCCTCTCTTTCTAAATCAAATTATTCCTTTCCAAGGGGACACCTTCAGCATCACTCTATCCATGACGTTAAACTCGATAGGTCTTCGACGTTTGTCGGCATAGGATTTCTGCCTATCTTTGGCGGCTTTCATATAGGCTTTAATTTTGCCTAAATTCTCATGGTCATTTCGATAACCTCGATGCTCCCCAACTCCTTCTGTCCGATCTCCCCCTAGCAAATAAGGGTTCTACATTTCCGGCCATAGAGCATCTCATACGGGGGCATACCAATACTGGCATGGTAGTTGTTATTGTATGAGAACTCCGCCAACAGTAGGTGACTATCCTAGCTTCCACCAAAGTCTATAATACATGCCCGAAGCATGTCCTCCAAGGTCTGGATAGTTCTTTCGGATTGGTCGTCCGTCTATGGGTGGTATGCTGTACTGATATGCAGTTTGGTTCCCATCACATCGTTGAACTTCTTCCAAAATTTGGATGTAAACCGCGTATCTCTATCCAAGACAATTGACACTGGCATACCATGATGGGTAACTATCTTATTGATGAACAATTCGGCTAGCCGTTCCGAGTTATACGTCTCTTGGATGGGTACAAAGTGAGCACTCTTCGTCAGTCTGTCTACTATAACACATATGGCATCATAACCTTTAGCTGTATGAGGTAGCTTCGTTATGAAATCCACAGTAATATGCTCCCACTTCCATTCGGGAATTTCCAAGTTGGATTTTCCCATATGGCTTCTGATGTTCGGCCTTAACCTAGAGACAGGTCAAGCACTTTTCTACATAACTTGCCACGTCGCCCTTCATTCCTGGCCACCAATAATTCTTCTTTAGGTCCTGGTACATCTTGTTGGTTCCTGGGTGAATGGAGTAGCAAGTCTTGTGAGCTTCATCCAACACTTTCTCTCGCAGACCTCCACGTTTAGTAATCCACATGCGCCCAAACCTAGTTTTGACACCATTGGTGTTTTCTTCCAGGCTCGCGATCTACCCTTTCATCCTTTCTTCATTAGCGTGCTCGGGCTTTAGAGCATCTTCCTGAGCTTCACCCACTTGCTTTATCACATCAGGAGTCACGAACAACTGGTAAGATCTCACCCGGATTGGTTCCCAATTTTCCTTCCGGCTTAGAGCATCAGCTACCACGTTAGCTTTACCCGGATGATAATGAATCTCACAGTCATAGTCTTTTATGAGCTCTAACCATCGTCTATGTCTCATATTAAGATCCTTCTGCTCGAAGAAATATTTTAAGCTTTTGTGGTCCTTAAAAATGGTACATTTGGCATCGTATAAGTAGTGCCTCTATATTTTTAACGCGAATACCACAACAACTAGCTCCAGATCATGCGTGGGGTAGGTCACCTCATGAATCCTTTAACTGTCGAGATGCGTATGCTATAACTTTGCCTCGTTGCATTAGTACGCACCCTAACCCTTGATAAGAAGCGTCGGAGTAGATGACCAATTCCTCATTCCCTTCCGGTAACGTTAACACTGGAGCTTGTGTAAATCTTCTCTTTAACTCCATGAATGTATTTTCTTGGCGGTCACCCCATTCAAACTTCATATCCTTCCTCGTCAACTTGGTTAACGGCGAGGCAATCTTGGAAAAATCCTGAATGAACCTCCTGTAATAACCCGCCAATCTGAGGAAGCTTCGGATTTCAAATGGCGTTTTAGGTGAATTCCACTTCATCACCGCCTCCACTTTAGCAGGATCAACCATGACTCCTTCTGGGTTAATCACATGACCCAAAAAATGCACCTCGCGTAACCAAAATACGCATTTGGAGAATTTCGCTTACAACTTCTCCCTTCTTAGAGTTTCCAGCACCTCTCGGAGGTGCCAGGCGTGGTCTCCCTCATTCTTTAAGTAGACCAGGATATCGTCTATGAATACTATTACTAATTTGTCGAGCATCAGTCGATAAACTCTATTCATCAAGTCCATGAAAACAGCTGGCGCGTTGGTTAAACCAAAAGACATGACGAGAAATTCATAATGTCCGTAACGCATCCGAAACGCGGTCTTCAGAATATCATGCTCTTTAATGTTTAGCTGATGATAACCAGATCAGAGATTTATTCTTAAGAACAAACTGGCACCTTGGAGCTGATCAAACAAGTCATCAATCCTCGGTAGCGGATACCAGTTCTTCACCGTTAACTTGTTCAACTCACGGTAGTCAATGCACATCCTTATGTTACCATCGTTCTTCTTTACAAACAAGACCGGACCACCCCAGGGAGAGATACTCAGTCGGATAAACCCTTTATCCAGTAACTCTTGTAACTAGACCACCAGCTCCTTCATCTTTGAGGGAGCTAGTCGATATGGTGTCTTGGCAACGGGTTGGGTACCCGGTATCAAATCGATCTGGAACTCGATTTCTCTATCTGGTGGGATCCCTGGCAGGTCTTCGGGGAACACATCGGGGAAATCACATACTACCGGCATATCTAACAGTTGAGTCATGGTAGCATCCATATTCTTAACATAAGCCAGGTAAGCACCGCACCCTCGTCTCATAACCTTCTCTACCGTGATCATCGATATCATCCGCGGAGTGGTACATTCCTTGTCTCCATGAATCGTAACCAAACTTCCATCGGGCGCAGTTAGGCTAATCATCTTCTTTTGGCACATGATATTCGCTTCGTAGGTCACCAACCAATCCATTCCTAGCACTACGTCAAAACCTCCTAGGGCCATCACACAATCTAGCGGGAAACTTATGACCGTCTAATTCTACAAGACAATCGTCTATCACATCAGTCACCTTGGTAGACTTTCCTATCGCTGTCTCTACATGGAAGGGAACGTCTATCTTCTTATTCTTACCATGCATTTCATGACAAAAGGTGGCAGATACAAAAATCCTACTAGCACCTGAATCAAAGAGCATAGAAGCATGCAATTGGTTTACCAGAAACATACCTGAAACTAATTTAGGGTCTCCTCTGGCTTCTTCCTGGGTTATGTTGAATGCCCTTGCCTTGGCTCTCTACCCTTCCTTCTCTTTCCTGATTCCATTTTTCACCCTAGAGTTCTCAGCCCTTGGCCTCCTGTAATCCCTACTCAGATGGCCCTCTTCACCATAGTTATAACATCTCAATACCCTGCATTTTATTATAATGACCCTCGCCCCTGTATTTGAAGCACCTATCCATCCCCACTCTGCATTCGCCCGCGTGGCTCTTCCCATACTTCCTACATTCCCTCCGGTCGTTCCCTTTACTCGATTCTGGGCGGCGATCATCAACCCTCCTCTTCTTCTCCCCAATCCCATAGTTGTCATTCCTGAACCTTTTCTCATTATGATTCCTGTTCCAACTCTTCTTAACCTTCCTCTGAATTGGCATTGGTCCCTCTCCTCATACAATCTTCTGGCCAAATCTACAACAGACCTAAAAGTGATCAGTCTAGCGGCAATTATGTTCCTCCTAATGTCCACTGTCAAACCCTGCATGTACCTCTTAATCTTCTTAGACTCTGGAGTTACTAGATCTGGCACAAGTCTTGCAAGTTCATTAAACTTAGAGGTATACTCTTGATGAGTCATATTTCCAGCCTCCAAATGCAAGAACTCCTTCTCAATTTTGTCCAACTCCTGATACGGACAATACTCCTCTAGTACCAGTTCCTTCAAATCCGACCACCTCATCCTTGCTATAGACTGTTTTCCCTCGGCTAGGACAATGTTGTCCCACTAACATAATGCCGAGTCAACAAAAGAATGGGAGGCAAACTTCACCTTTTGATCCTCCCGGCACTCACTGATGTCTAGGACTGCTTCCATCTCTCGAACCCAATGGTGACCAGCAGTGGCATTGTTGTTACCGTCAAAGGTTGGGGGTTTGCACCTCTGAAACGCCCCATAGGTGCACCCCTTAGCGGTCTCCTTATCTTCCTCACTATCATCATCATGAATTACCACTTTTGGCTATTCGGCTCTTCCATTATTTTCTCCTTCTTCCTAGCATCATCAGTTCTTTCACCCTTTTTTACGGCCCTTAACACTTCGGTCACTACTGAGGGCAGCACATTTTACATGACGTTGTAGACCTCATCAGCAATAGCTTCCTTTATCGTAGACTTGAGGGTAGCTGATCCTTCACCCTCTTGATGGCTATGGAGATCCGTGTCTTCATGAACTATCTCAGAGGCCTTAGCTTTGCTCCTGGTGACACGTGGCCCAATAGTACTCCTGCCAAGAGCACCGCCTCGGGTTGCCTTCCCAGATTTCCTACCCTCCATAAGATCTACCTCCTATAAGATTCAAATATTATCAAGGTCATTCAAGGTAATAGCTCAGATTATTTCAAGTATAGTAAGTCCTTAATTACAGTGGCCAGTTGTGATTAACCACTTATTTTACTCTTCATCCCCTAAGCATTCCCTATCCAGACTACATCAGTATTCAAATCTACTAAGCACATAAATCAAATAACACACGCACGTAATACCGGTTAACTTATGAAAAATTACCTGATGGCACGTAGCTACTTGGGCTGGCATCCTTCCATTCGGTCCCATTCTCAGTTTAAGTTTAGGTTTTGTAAAATAATATTCCCAATTCTCTTAAACTTTGGCTCTGATACCAACTTGTAAGGCCCCATTCCCGGAAACCTCACAGTTGGTCATTCATAGCACTTTTCATATTAAAACACATTCAGATTCATCAAAACAAGAAAACTTACAGCGGAATAATTTAATAAAACCACAACATTCATTATCCATTACTTTTTCCAAGAAATACATTGTTGTTGCAAGTTACAAAAAGAACATCTAGTTGCATTTCAAAACAAAAATAACTTTTCAGCGTGTCATAGATGCCAGTCTTTATTTGCCAGGTAGCTCCAATCTCATGCCATCCCCAACAACTCCATTACCTACAACTGATATGCATATAAAAAGTCAGCGTTGCTGAGTGAGTTCTAGTTTAATAATATAGAAAATATACTTTCGTAAACTTCACTTTGTGATCATTCATCAATATGCATAATAAATCATTAAGAGATTCATTATCTTTCTTTCTTTCATTATCTTTCTCTTTCATTAACTAGGATTGCACAAAGCAAGAGCCTACATTGTTGGTTGGCAACATATGTCGAACCCTGCCAGCAAACGTTTATCATGGTAGCTAACCCATGGCAGTTGATCCACACTGCAAGGCACCAAGCCTGCTCATGAACTTGGATCCCATTTATCCATTGGTCAATCACAAGGATTAGACCCCAGATGTGCCTTACTTGCGCTGAACAGCCACACATCAGTTGAGCCAACGTCAACCGGGGTCATGAACCAAAATTTGGAAAAGCTTGCAAGGCTTTTCACCTTTTATCAGGGCCCAGGAGTAACAGTCATTAAGTTCCACTATCCTTCTTTTATTCCTTAATGCCCACTTGGTTATGAATAATACTTTTAAGATATCCATTACCTTATAACCATTTATCATGAGATATAGAAATTAACATTCATAACTACAGCATATAAGAAAGAATCAAACATTAGAAACATTAAACAAGCATAATCTTCTCCTATTCATCAATACTTAACACTTAGATTCTATTCCCAAAATTTCAAAATTTCTAGAATGATTCAAAGTCCCCCAAGAAATACAGAAGAACAAATGCTGAGGAACTGTAGAAAATGCGGATGAAAGTCTTAAGAAAATATCCTGGGTGTCCAAAGAAATGCTTGTAGAGCAAATGCGAATGAGCATAAACAAATACGGATGAAAACTTAACAAATGCGGATGAACACTTAACAAATGCGGATGAAGACTTAGCAAATGCGGATGAAGACTTAGCAAATAAGGACGAAGACTTAGCAAAATGCAGATGAAGACTTAGCAAATGCGGATGAAGACTTAGCAAATGCGGATGAAGACTTAGCAAATGCGGATGAACAAAAGACTTAACTGTTAAATGCGGATGAACACAAAAACTAACCTGCAATGCAACTTACGCCATTACCAGCTCCCAATCATCATTCTAACATGAACATAGTTTAGATCTATCATTCTAACACTTAGAACATCGTAAACATTAAACAATCATCAAGAGAATCACATAACATAACTATATCATCATAATCGTCTGTACCATACATGGAAAACCATAACTTGCATCGAAAACATCGGTTAAATATGCATACCAGCCCTAATTAAGCAGAAAACATTTAAAAGAGGGGATCTAGAACTCACCTCTACTACTTTTGAGTAAAACTCCTCCAAACTTGAGAGTAACCTGGAGTTCTAACACCTAAACACATGAAAACACACAACAAAGCACAAAGAAACACTTAAGAATCGGTCCAGAAGCTGAAAACTCAACTGAAACCGAGAAGAACACCATAGAATCTTATCTTTGAAGACTTTCTCTCACTAAAACCGGTTGAAACTTCTGCTTCTTGCTTCAGCCGAGATTTTCTTGCATGAGAGAGAGAAGCATGGGCGGCCTTAACACCTTTTGAACCTATTATGGGCAAATTTGGTCCTTGCCCGCTTTTAGTCCCTTGACTTGGAATACTTCACCTTTCTTTCTTTTTCTTTTCTTTTCTTTTGCTAAAATTTTCCGGGTGTTACATAATATTAGGTAACCAATTTCTAGAGAGAGAAAGTGTTGGTTCTAGAGAGAGAAAAGGTGGTGGAGGGTTTTATTTTAAACGGTGGTTCGGGGTGGTACTGTGGTGATCTAGGGTGGTTGTAGAAGGCAAGAGAAGGGCTAGAGAGTGGCGGTTTGATGGTAACTTGTGTGGTTCAGTTAAAGTTTAGAGAGATATAGTTATGTATTTATGTATTTTTTAGAGTGAGATGGATCCAAGAGATATGGATGTGGTGATTTGATGGTGTTACGGTGACTGTGTATGGTGGCGGAAGTTGGTGTTATGGTTGTAGAAGTATGGTGATGATGTGCAAGTAAAGAAAGAAAGAAGGCAAGGTGTGCGTGTATGTTTGCATGATACAAGGTGATGTTATAGGTTGGGAAGCTATTGGTTGACGATAGTTTAAAAGGGGATGAGAAGATGGGGTTCGGGTGGTGTTATGGTGGCAGAAGGGTGGAGTAGTAACGGGATGTGGTGTAGGGAATTAAGAGATGAGTGATGATGATATTATGGATGTATGTATGTGTTGAGCGTATGCATGTGTGTGTAGGTTTATAGGAGGATTAGATAGAAGGTGGTTGGTCGAGATTGAAGGTGAGGGTGTGGGTGTCGGGAGGTGGTGATCATTTCAATTTGGTGAGGTGATGTTTAAGAAACTGATTTTGGGTTTTGGGGTAGTGTTATGTTGGATTGGTGGCATATGTGTAATCTTATCTTGACATATCTTCTATTATTTTATGAAATATTATCTTTTATCCTTTGATCTGTAGTTTGGTTAAATACATTTGATTGAGTTTAAGTATGTAATTAACAAGAGGATTTTTATTAGTTTTAATTTAGTAGGTGTTGATTAGTATGGGTTCAGGTTAGTTAACAAAGTGTTAGGGGTAAGTTTTATAAGATTTATAGGTTAAGACTAGGGTTGCTTTAAGTTTTTCTTTAACAAAGCTCGTTAGACTAACTTTTAAGCTTGTGTATACGTTGTACTAGCGGTTGATTTTATGAAAATATGAATGATTAAAGATTTAATAATTACAAAAATTTTAATATCTTAGTAATGGGTTAAATTTAAACCTAAATTTTTCGGGTTGTCATAGTTCACGTCATCAGAAAACTAATGGTGTTAACTTTCCGTTAAAAAAGGATCGTTGGAGGAAAATAAGCTTAAAGTTAGGAGTGTTTATAAACATTTTTTGAGTTTGGATTAATCTCGGCCAATAAGTAAAAGTTAAGATTATTAAAATCCAATAACCCTTATTTGTATAAACTAGATATATAAACTATATATATTTTATAAAATAACAAGAACTAATTTAAAATATAAAATATAATTGAACTACATAGAAGTTCACAATAATATATATATATATATATATATATACATATATATATACATATATATATATATATATATATATATATATATATTCTACAATAATATATAGATTTATAAACGACCAATTAGGGCTTGTCAGCCCACTTGCCTAATGCGTGAGCATAAACCACACATAATGAATTGGATTTGATATAAAGATTATGCCTCCAAATTCAGAATTCACAATTCATTCATAATTTACAATTGTTCACAACTCGCATTTGAATATTCAACTCTATTCGCAAATATACAATCCATTAGCAATTTATAATTGAATATGCAACTCTACTATGTCATAATTATATAACGATTGGGTGTACTGGACAAGGGAGGAGTTGATGGATTGGGTGCATAACATTGCACGCACTCTTGGATACATTATTGTCACACAAAGAACAAAAAAGACTATATACGGTTTCGTCAACAAGGCATTCCTTACGTGCGATCATGGTGGTGTATACAAATAAACATCTAATTCAAAAACACATTCATGTACAAAGAAGACAAGATGCCCATTTCAACTTATAGCAAAAAATCAAGTACTAGGTGGAGGTTGAAAAATACAAGTTGTGTGTAACACCGGTGAAATTTTATATTTTATTTTGTCATTAATAAACATAGAAATAAAAAATAAAATTTTTATAAAGCACCACTATGTTTTGAACAAGACTTCGTAACTAAGTTTATTTTTTAGATACCACTTCATGACCAAGTTTCAAAAAAAACTTAATGACTAAGTTTTAGATAAAAGTTATCAACTAAGTTTTAGATATAACCTAAATAAAATTTAATACTAAGTTTTGAATAAAATATAAAATTTAATGACCAAGTTTTGGATAAAATTTAACAGTTAAGTTTTGGGTAAAATATAAAGCTTAATAACTAAATTTTGGATAAAACTCTATAGCTAAGATTTAGATAAAACTTGATTACTAAGTTTTGAATAAAACTAAATAAGAAAGATATGTCTATGTATAAATAGAGGCCTTCATATTCATTTCATTTCATAACATTCCAATTGTTTTCACTACTTACAAAGAATAGAATTCTCTGCTACCCTCGTTTAAACCTTTAAACACCACGAAAATTACTTGTAGAATCTCTACTCATAAGAACCCCATGTTAGGAAACTAGTGTAGATGATTTAGAAAACAAGTATAGAGGTTCTGATCTAAAATTATCAAGGTGTTAGAAGCTCATAACTTAATCATAAGATACTTCAAGGTTCAAAAACAACAGTAGTTAGCTGAATTAAAAGATCAAGTTTAGAGGTTCTGTTCATACTTACCAGGTGAATACTTTAACACTTTCAAAATAATCAATGATTTGATTTGAGAAAGTAACATTTATACACTAACCATGTTAATGCATGGATATATTCTGCTAAAACATTTAGAGCAAAAGTATATATATGTTTGATCAAATTATATCATGGATATGGGGTGAAAATCCCATACTGGGCTAGTAAAGACTCAATGTAGATCCGGAGAGTCTCGTAGTAAGATTGCTTGAGCAACAATACTTGTATATATAAAGGGGGACTTGTAGTTGAAATAGACTACTAAATATGTGGTTTACCATTAATTGATGATTGATTGCTTATCGTTATTCATGCCAAAAAAATTTTTCTGTCAAACTAAATGTATTCAGCTGATGTATCATTTTCAAATATTTTTCAAGTAAACATGATTATATATGTTTATCCATGTGTTAGAGCTAGATGGACTGTGAATTCTAAGAATGGAAAACTTGTAATAAACATATTAGCAAGAATAGTAGTAGAAGGACTAAGTTTACTTGGCATATTATTAACCTTGTGGCTAGTTTTGAATATCTGGTTGTAGACAAACGATTTTGCGAAATGTTTCTTTAAACAATGTTATATAAAATGGGTATTTAATCCCCAATGAATATGAACGTTTTTTTTAATAATCGTCAAAGTTATTTATGTTATAAAATGAATTGTGAAAAGTTTTTTAGCTGTGTAAACGTATTTCAAGACACACAAAAATAAACAATTATGTGCACCAATTGGTCGTACTTTAGGGGTGCCCTGATACCGGGGTGTGGCATTGTGCTTGACCAACATTACAATGAATCTGCTAATGTTTTGGAGTGTCATGCTTATGCAAAAAGGTTGTCTAAAGAGGAGTACGCAATGGTAGAAGACCTTATAAGAAAGGATATGCAGCCACGTGATATTCTTACGGCATTAAAAATAATAATAATAATATCTCCATAATTGAAACTGTTTATGATGCACGAATAATGATATGAAGGGCGGATAAAGTTGGAAGCACCCCTATACAAGCACTTGTTCAATCTTTGTAGATAGATGGATACGTCTATGATTTTACTATAGATGACCTGTTAAACCGTCTAAATGATTTATTTTTTATCCATCCAACTTGATTAAAAATATGACGTGCATTCCCGCATGTGGTTAATTTGGATTTGTAAGGCCCCGTTCCCGGGACGCTTACAGCTGGACTGTCATTCGCATAAAATATTCAAAATAAACATTACTTTTGCAGCGGAATTTAAAAACTTTCATTAATAACTAAAACATATCAGTACATTACATAAATCGTTTACATTTCGTAATATAACATCACATCAAAATGTGTATGCCAGCCTCAATACGTTACCACTAGCGTATGCATCCATGCCTGCAACTCCTCAGCCTCAACAAAATACCTGCCAACTATTATGCATACAAAACGTCAGCGACGCTGAATGAGTCCTAGTTTTATAAATAAAATACTTTACTTTCGTTAAAACATAACCTTCGCAATCGTACGCGATCACACATCATACATACACATTGGTAATATTTATTATTATCTTCATCATCGTTCATTTTGAACTTTAATCATTATCTTTCACTTCAGTCTGGATCCTGTCTCATGCAATACCCCCGACTCATGTCCGAAGACCGATACTGTGTCGGGGTCTGTAAACAAACCCCCGACTCATGTCCGAAGACCGACACAGTACCGGGGTACGCGACAAGGACCCCGTCTCTGTTTGCAACACCCCCGACTCATGTCCGAAGACTGACACAGCACAGGGCGAGCATCATGACATCACTCAGGTCAATCTCATGGATTAAACCCCTTACGAGTCTGTTGTGACACACAGTCACTCACCTCAGCCTGGCATACAAGTCTGTTGTGACAACACAGTCACTCACCCCAAGCTTGGCTTACGAGTCCTTTGTGACAACACAATCACTCACCTCAGTCTTGCTTACAAGACTATTATTACGTTCCACTTTTCATTAACGTTATCTTTCACTTCGTTACATAATACTTTACGTTTAATCCAACATCAAACCACGTAAAGCCATACATCATACATAACGTATAATAAAACATAATACATACGTTTTGAAAACCGTTTAACGAAGAAAGACAACGCACCACACACACAACATAATCCACAACACAACATCATGCATAAGTCACCACATCCCGACGGGACCTATCTCAAACATCACCTCTTAAAGCCCCTAAGAAAGCCCTAAGTCTAAAACCAGGCGCATGGGACATCTTAGACGCATCAGTAGAAAATTCTAAGTGTAAAAGCTTCTAGGCGCATCAGCACTATTTGGGCGCATGAGCCCTATTCAGGCGCCTCAACACTTAGTCGCAGGAACAATTCCAGGCGCATGAACCACTATTCAGGCGCACCACCTACACTTAGCCATTTCCACACTTTCTGGGCGCATGTCCACTATTCAGGCGCATGACCTGGGCGCATTAGCACTATTTGGGCGCACCACCTTCGGGCGCATCAGGACCCTTAGGCACATAACACTTGGGCGCATAAGAACATTCTGAAATGTGTCTAAACTACCAAAAATCATCCGAAAGGCATTCTAACACTGCCCAAGCATAGATTTAGCATACTAAGGGCACCTAAACATTCTGACAACAATTCTAACCTCAAAACAAGCATCAAAACATAAAACCACAAGAAACCATATGAACCACAACAAGCTGAAACGTACGGTTATCTTTGAAAAACCTTTTCCCGGTATGCATAATAGCCCCAAACACTTTAAAATCTGTAAAAGAGGGGTCAAGTAACTCACCTGAAGCAGATCTTCAAACCAGGTACTTCCAGCTGCGATTTTAGCTTCAAATTCCCGAGAACAACTCTTAAAACATTAAGAACTTCGGTTTAGGACTTAAAACCCAACTGAAACCGAACTCGTGTTCATGAGAACTCACCTTAGCAGCTTCTTCTTCCTCTTTCTCCAAGAACCCGCAACCTTTCACCCTTTTTCTGCTTTAAGCAGATCTCTGCTTTTAAAGAGGTGGCCATACCTCTTATATTATTAAAATAATAGAGTTTTTATCCTTTTACAACTTTAGCCCCTCCACTTGTGTCCATTTACTTTTCTTTCTGGATACTTTTCTTTTCCCTTCTTTTAAATAAAATTCGGGGTGTTACAAGTCCACCCCCCTTATATAGGTTTCGTCCCCAAAACCTGTCGCCTCTCGAACAGTTACGGGTAATGCTATCTTACCTCTTCCTTGACCTTACACGTAGGCTTAGTCCCCTTCGGGGCTCCACTATACCCGCACAGGTGGAATCACCATTCTCCTTAGCCCTTCTTTTCCTTCTACCATGAATGACCACTAGTTGCTCCATGCATTTGAATCTTTCGTCCATCTCGGTATTCTCAAGTGGCATGATCGTACCCTCATCGATTGAACACTTTCTTAGACGAGATACATGGAATGTCGGATAACTCCACTTAACACGTCGGGTAGCTCCATTCGACATGCCACTTCTCCTACCTGAGCAACAATTCAGATTGATCCTTTATACCTTGGTATTAACTTTACTCACTTTCTAATTCGGATAATCTCTTTTCCCAAAACGAGGCCTTCATCATTATTCCACCGCCCTAGATCGACACTGAACTCCTTTCGGGCGTGATTGCTCAAACCACTTTCTTGCAACACTCGGTGTTCGCCTCATAGGCTGCTAGCCAATCCTTCCGAAGGCGCACGTCTATCCATCCACATCTATCCTGAACGGATTAGCAAGAAACACGCGCTCTCTCAATTCTATCGCACAATCTTCTAGGGCATCAGGTAACCTAGTGGACTTACCAATAGCAATTTCTACATCGAAGGCTCATCGATCTTCCTACTCCTAACGTGTAACTTAACACAAAGGCAGCAGGAACGAAACTACTACTAGTACCACAATTAAAGCTCAAATGCACAAGTTTAGATTACCCGAAACGTACCTGACATCACGTCGAAGTCTGCTCTAGCCTCCTCCCGGTCAGGGCAAATGCTCTAACCTTCATCCCTTGTTCTCCTTCCTTGCATCAGAGCTCTGTGCCCTTGACTTCTTACAGTCTTTGCTCATATGTCCAGGCTCGCCACAGTCGTAACATCTAGCCATGCAACAATCCCTCGCCCTGTGGCCCTCTCTTCCACACTGGAAGCAGACGCTCGATCCCCATCTGCACTCCCCTGCGTGACCTCTGCCACACTTCCTGCACACCTCTTCCCTCTCAGTCATCCTCTTCCGATTATTGAACCTCATCGTCTTACCTTCAGCCACAAATTCACCATCATCATCCTGTCTTCCACTCCCATTCCTATCATAGCTCCGCTCCTCCTCCTCATCCATTATCGCCACCGCCTCTCGCTCATCATACAGCCTCCCCACCAAATCAACCAACGACCTAAACGTGCTTGGCCGGGCAACGACTAGATGTCTGCGGATATCCGCCGGTAGACCTTGAATATACCTATTGATCTTTCGTGTCACAGGCGTCACCTGATCTGGCACCAGCCTTGCCATCTCGTTGAACATCGTGGTGTACTGTTGGTGTGTCATCGTTCCCGCCTCCAACTGCAGGAACTCTCTCTCGACTTTGTCAAGCTCCCTATGAGGGCAAAACTCCTCGACCACCAACCTTTTCAGATCCTTCCACCTCATCCTCCCGATTGCTCTGGTGCCCTCAGCCTGGAAAATATTGTCGCACCAGCATAAGGCTGGATCCACAAATGAGTGGGTAGCAAACTTCACCTTCTGATCCTCGCGGCACTCGCTAATGTCAAGTACCGCCTCCATCTCTCTCACCCAACGTTGTGCAGCAGCAGCACTCCCATTTCCATCAAACACAGGAGGCCTACACCTTTGGAATGTTCCATACTGCATCCGTTCGCAGTCTCCTGCACCGCTTCCTCCTCCTCCTCATTGCCACTGGAGGCAACCATGTCCGCATCGTGTTGCTCCATACCCCTAGAACCTCCAGCTTCACCTCCTCATCATGCGGTTCTCCTCTTCTCACTCTCTTTCTTCTCATCCTCCTTCATAGCTCTAATGACATCGGTCACTACAGTCGGCAGAATCGTCTGCATGACCTGTTGGATTTCCTCTGCTACTGCCTCCTTCATTGAGGCTCTCAGATTAGCACTCCCGTCCTCACCGTCCTGGTGACGAAGCGCTGGCTCATCAGGAGCTGTCTCAGCAGTCTTAGCTTTGCTCCTTGTGGCACACGGTCTAACACCACGTCCACCACGACCTCCACCACGTGAAGCCTCAAAAGACCTACCGCCAGCCATCTAAAACACTATCAGATTCAAACACCAACACGGTCAATCAAGGTAATAGCTCAAGATATGTCAAGTATAGTAAGTCCCTAATTACAGTGGCCAGATGTGTTTAGCCACTTACTTTACTCATCATTCCCTAAGCATTTCCTATCCTGACAACATCAGTATCTAAATCCGCATAGAAGCACACAAGCCACATAACATGCGCACATAATACCGGTTAACATTTACTTACATAAAACCTTTACATAAAACTTTTACCTGCAGGCACGTAGCTACTAGGACTGGCATCCCTTTCCTTTCGTCCCATTCTCAGTTTAAGATTAGGTTTTTGAAAATATTTACCCAATTCTCTAAAACTTTAGCTCTGATACCAACTTGTAAGGCCCCGTTCTCGGGACACTTACAACTGGACCATCAACGCATAAAATATTCAAAATAAACATTACTTTTGCAGCGGAATTTAAAAACTTTCATTAATAACTAAAACATATCAATACATTACATAAATCGTTTACATCTCGTAATATAACATCACATCAAAATGTGGATGCCAGCCTCAAAACGTTCCCAGTAGCGTATGCATCCATGCCTGTAACTCCTCAGCCTCAACAAAATACCTGCCAACTATTATATATACAAAAAGTCAGCGACGCTGAGTGAGTCCTAGTTTTATAAATAAAATACTTTACTTTCGTTAAAACATAACCTTCGCAATCGTACGCGATCACACATCATACGTACACATTGGTAATATTTATTATTATCTTCATTATCGTTCATTTCGAACTTTAATCATTATCTTTCACTTCAATATGGATCCTGTCTCAGCAATACCCCCGACTCATGTCCGAAGACCGATACTGTGTCGGGGCCTGTAAACAAACCCTCGACTTATGTCCGAAGACCGACACAGTACCGGGGTACGCGACAAGGACCCCGTCTCTGTTTCAACACCCCTGACTCATGTCCGAAGACTGGTACTGTGCCGGCGTCTGTAAACAAACCCCCGACTCATGTCCGAAGACCGACACAGCACCTAGGCGAGTATCATGACATCACTCGGGTCAATCTCATGGATTAAACCCCTTACGAGTCTGTTGTGACACACAGTCACTCATCTCAGCCTGGCATACAAGTCTGTTGTGACAAAACAGTCACTCACCCCAAGCTTGGCTTACGAGTCCTTTGTGACAACACAGTCACTCACCTCAGTCTTGCTTACAAGACTATTATTACGTTCCACTTTTCATTAACGTTATCTTTCACTTCGTTATATAATACTTTACGTTTAATCAAACATCAAACCACGTAAAGCCAAACATCATACATAACGTATAATAAAACATAATACATACGTTTTGAAAACCGTTTAACGAAGAAAGACAACACACCGCACACACAACATAAACCACAACATAACATCATGCATAAGCCACCACATCCCAACGGGACCTATCTCAAACATCACCTCTTAAAGCCCCTAAGAAAGCCCTAAGTCTAAAACCAGGCGCATGGGACATCTTAGACGCATCAGTAGAAAATTCTAAGTGTAAAAGCTTCTAGGCGCATCAGCACTATTTGGGCGCATGAGCCCTATTCAGGCGCCTCAACACTTAGTCACAGGAACAATTCCAGGCGCATGAACCACTATTCAGGCGCACCACCTACACTTAGCCATTTCCACACTTTCTCGGGTGCATGGCCACTATTCAGGCGCATGACCTGGGCGCATTAGCACTATTTGGGCGCACCACCTTCGGGCGCATCAGGACCCTTAGGCACATAACACTTGGGCGCATGAGAACATTCTGAAATGTGTCTAAACTACGAAAAATCATCTGAAAGGCATTCTAACACTGCCCAAGCACAGATCTAGCATACTAAGGGCATCTAAACATTCTGACAACAATTCTAACCTCAAAACAAGCATCAAAACATAAAACCACAAGAAACCATACGAACCACAACAAGCTGAAACATACGGCTATCTTTGAAAAACCTTTTCCCGGTATGCATAATAGCCCCAAACACTTTAAAATCTGTAAAAGAGGGGTCTAGTAACTCATCTGAAGCAGATCTTCAAACCAGGTACTTCCACCTGCGATTTCAGCTTCAAATTCCTGAGAACAACTCTTAAAACATCAAGAACTTCGGTTTAGGACTTAAAACCCAACTAAAACCGAACTCGTGTTCAAGAGAACTCACCTTAGCAGCTTCTTCTTCCTTTTTCTGCAAAAACCCGCAAGCTTTCACCATTTTTCTGCTTTGACAGAAGGCCAAAAGCAGATCTCTGCTTTTAAAGAGGTGGCCATACCTCTTATATTATTAAAATAATTGAGTTTTTGTCCTTTTACAACTTTAACCCCTCCACTTGTGTCCGTTTACTTTTCTTTCTGGATACTTTTTTTTTCCCTTCTTTTAAATAAAATTCGGGGTGTTACAGGATTGCACGTGCAAGAAAACATGTATCGCCTCCTTTTTTTCAAAATTTTGTCTTAACTTCAACAAACAAGATATTTTGTATAGCTTTCATGTTCATACGAAATGAGAAAAAAAGGGAATTTTAAGTGGGCTTTAAATTATTTGAGAAAGACACTAGATGACTTTATGTTATCATGTGTCATAGTCATAGATAGAGAATTGATTCTAATGGATACATGTCAAGTTATTTTTTCGGAAGCAATCCGGTTACTTTGTAAATATCACATACATGAGAATATCAAAAAGCAATGCAGGCTATCCTTCAAGTCTCAGACTGAGTAGGATAAATTTATATGTCACTAGAGATTTTAGCTTCAATCTCAAAGTTAATGAATAAGCATCGAAGTATTTTCCTAATCTCTTCAAATCATTCTTTAATTTTATCTATTGAAACTAACCTCTTTAATTTAATTTTTCATATGTATTTTATTACTTAGATATAAAGTGGGTGCAAAACTATAATGAGATGTTCATGTATGCATTGGTTGATCAACATCTAAATTTTAGAGAATGAACAACAAACATGGTAGAGAGCCAACATGCATTGTTAAAAAAATCATTTGAGTTTCGAAAAGTCAAATTGAGAAAAATTTATAGGATTTATAGATAATATAGTCCATTTACATAAAACACAAATCAAGCAAGCTTCAAGGAAAGTCGTATTAAAATAAAACATCTACACAACAATAATATATTCTTTTAATTAATAACTAATGTTTATCTTGAAGCTCTAGATATTTTAACTAGAGAGCTGAGGTGAGTCAATAAGATTCAAAGCCAATCACAAGCCCGTGACTGCCATATTCGTATTAGCTGCGGTTTATCACATGCTTGTGAAATCTCACACTATTTGAATGCAGGTGATCGGATGTTATTTGTTTGGTGTTAAACATAGTAATTTCGTGTTTTTATATGTTTATGAATGTGAAACGGGGTTACTTTGAGATATGTTTGTGTTGAAGGTGTTTAGAGCTTAAAAATCATAATTTGGACGTCAACGTGTGAATGGAAGATTAATGGAAGAATGGAAGTTTGTGGAAGTGGAACTAAAGCGATTGTGAGAAAACAATGAGGTTCCAGCGCATAGTGCTTCGATACTAGTGTAGTGACTAGCGAACTGTAGACTTTAAAGGTCCCAATGCACCATGCGCCCCACCAACGAACTTTGCCCCCCCTTATTCATCTGCTTCGAATTTTAGGGAATTTCAAGTATTATTTAAAGATAACTCTAGGGTTTCAAATCCAACCTTAACACCTGCGATTTTTGGACGATTGTAAGACGTTTTTGAGTGTTTTTTCCATCTTGGATTCTCACAAGATCAAGCTCCAACAACATCAATTCAAGTTTTGAAGATTAAATCATACTGATAAGCGGCTAAATCATTCATGAGCACTTTTGAGTAGATAGTTCCTGTAAGTGAAGCAATGGATTTAATTTGAATTTGACTGTTTGGTTTGTTTTTTTTTGACTTGACAATTAATTGTGTGTTTAATTGAAGTTAAACAATTTGTTTATGTTTAAGTATTTGCATTTTGTCATTCGCATTCGATTTTTTTGCATAGTGAGCAGTTTGATTTGCGTGTAAATAGTTGACATATACGGATTGGTATTGTATGAACAAGCGAATCTTAAAAGTTTGTTTTTTACTTATCACTTTAGTTGAATAATTTCACGGATTCATGTCTATGTGATTACTAATTGATTCTTATTAACCTCTTGTGGATCTTTGAACTTGAACTCGAAAGTGATTGCCTTTCCTGTTATAGTTTTCAAAACCATAATCAAGTTTATTACTTTCTTAATTATTTGCATTCTATTTAATTTTCATTATTAACAGAAAAACCCAAAAATATTTTCTTTTTAGTATTTAAGTTTTGTATTTAAGTTTTTTAAGTATAAGTTTTACACTTTCCACCAATTACCTGTAGAGATTACTCTTACTTACCCATACTAGTTATAGGTATTTAAGTTCTTTAAATTAATTTTTTTCCAACCACGACAACTTTATCAAAATGGCACCGTTGCCAGGAATACATGCGCAAAGTGTTAAGCTTTAGTCTACTTTAGTTTTATTTCGTTTAATTTAGTTTTCACTTTTTTTCGTTCAGTGTGTCTCTTGGTTTTTTGTTGTGTGCAGAGACAGGTTATGCATATAAGATACTCTGGAAGGAAATCATCTTTAATATTCGATCCGAAATTTGAAAATCGGCAAAGCAAAGCCGAGCAAATCAAAGAGCAAAAACGGTTATTACCCCATCTGAAAGGGGTAATAATCGTTTTGAAGAAACATCTTCTATTATAGCTCATCATATTCTACAAAGATTGTTTAAAACAACTAAAAGCCATTCATCTAGAATAATAGAAAATCTTAATCCCAATAACAACCAAGCAGAACAATTGCCTTCATCGCTACCCCCTCTACATCAACACAACCACCGACACAATTTCAAAATTTCCAATCATTTCATCAAGACCATAATTAACCAAAAGACCTAAACTATACTAATCGTAATCAACCACAACATCGTAATTTGGTCGATCTAGTTAATCTTTCAGTTGAGAATGAAGGATCCTATCTTGATGAATATCATAGTGAGAGAGTAGATGATTAGGACGAGGGATTGAATGAGGAGGATAGCCCATCAATTTGTTGAAGTCTAAAGAGAAGGTCACGAGACATTTAGAAAATTGAAAATAGAGTTAATGGGGTAAAGACCCATTATAAAGATCAACTGCCATTCACTTGGAGATATGCACGTAAAAAAAAAAACCTAATTCATAAATATAAAGTGGACAGCAACGGCAAAGAAAAGATGCACGAGAAGAACAAAATCATAGATTTTATTATTTTGGATTCAGCTTTGGAGCTTGTAAGAACGTTTAAAGAGCAATCTTAAAGCAAAGAGTAAGATCGGGAAGCAACGATTGAAGAAATTCAAGTATTGAAGATCATTCGGTTTCGTCTCGTTTTCGATTATTTTCTTTTGTTTCATTGTTTCTCTTGTTAATGTTTCTAAAGTTTGCAACTTTATTTTTGTTCTTAATGTTTTTGAACGTTATGCGTAGCTAACTTTTTAGTACTACATAGGTTGGGTTGAAAACTATTATATTTTGACTAAATATTTGGTTTTGATTTCGTATATTTGTTTACTAATCTTAGAACTTGATTATTGTCTCAATTATATATGAACATGCGTACTATTTTATGCTTAAAAGTTATCGCCATGCTCGTGTATGCCTGATGTTGATTGATTGTGTGACATGTAGATTAGGTTTTACACGTTAAAATTAATTACTTTGTATTTTTAATGTTAGACTTTGATTAAAGATAATCATGGAAGTTGCGGCTGTGGTTTTGATTTTATTTTTCAGTATGCTACCTTATAACCTAAGGATGATAGATATTGTTTAAAACCGCCTATCCATTGCTTATTAGGTTTAGATTTTGCGAGAGTGTATTTTGCCTTTCATTCCTAGTGTTAGTGTTTTAGGGTATTTAATTAGGTTGTCCTTTGTCTTAGGGCTATATAATATAATCTTAAAGACATTGTGATAGAAAACCTAGGGGCGATCTTCCGTTAGACATTTTAATAAACCTATCTAGTGCTTCACACGTGTCTTTGATTTTCTTAGGGAGTAAAAACGTACCTAGTTAACCCTAGATCCGTACTTTTAGAGATAGTCATATGAGTCATTACCTTTATGTCATTACATGTTAGTTGGATTCCTACCTAGGTAGTTATTTCACATATTTGATCGTATTCAGGTTTCCAAGTTTGAATTCTTCTTTGTTTGTTTCATTCGTCATGTTTAGATTAATTAATTTTAGTTAAATTGTTTATTATGTTTCTTAATAATTATATAAAATAGTCCAATTAATTAGGTTAGAAGTCGATAAAGGTCTATTATCGAGAGCCGCCAAAAGTGTTCACGGATTCAATATTTGGACTTACCTTAACTTTACTATATCATGACCAGTACAGTTGCCGTTTGTATGAAGTTTAGTTGGGAATTTCTAAATTTTAAAACTAATTTGTGAAAACCATTTTCTTAATAAAATAAGAATATATATATTTTCACACATCAGGTATACCAAGAGGATCATGAGGTCTGGGCTAAGGAGGTCGTTGACAACCTCCATATGGAAGCATGGGTCAAGGAGCATGGAATGGACCACCACCCCCAAATAATAACTAAGGAGGTATTCCACCATTCAACAATGTTCCTGGTAATCAATGTTACCAATAATTTCCCGTTCAAGACGTGGATAACTATTTCTGTCCCGCCATTGTTATGAATGTGTCTCTAATTGTACAACCTCTTTCAAGAGGAAGACAATTTGAGGTTAGGCCACACACATTACAATGCCTTCCCAGTTTTCATGGAAGAGCCACCGAGGAACCATACTTACATATAGCCGAATTTGAAGCGGTGTGCTCAACAGTTGGAGGTGGTCAAGATTTTTCTCGGGATGAAATTAAGTTGGTCCTTTTCCAATTCACTTTAAAAGATAGGGTAAAACAATGGTTCCTTACATTTCCCTCAGCAAGCATTTATAATTGGTGACAAATGCACAAATAGATTCTAGAAGAATATTATACTCAACAAAAGATAAATGATGCTCATAATACCATTTGAACATTTCAACAACAATCGGGCGAAACTTTCTATGAAGCATTCAAGAGATTTAAGGAATTGTTAAGGACATGTCCACATTGTATAACTAAAAAATGGGAACTTATATTAGTTTTCTAAGAGGGGTTGTCAGCTAATGATGCTAGAGACGTGCAAGCAACAAGTGAATGATCATTTGAACGAAACCACAAGGATGTGGATTTGGATATCTTGAAAATGGTATTGGTAAATTCCAAGAAGCAAGTTCAAAAAATCCGAAGAGCAAAACACCCTGTTATAAAGGTGGTACATAGTTCTACCTCAGATGATAGATTCGAAATGTTGAAAAGACAAATGGCTACACTCATGAAGATTCTAACCAGAGTTGCAAATGTGTCACATGAATATGAGGTATTTTAACTTTGTAATGATATTGGTCATATTGCACTAACATGTCAAGCAAACCTTGGTACCCGTGAAGAGGTCAACCAAATTCAAGGAGATTCAAGGAAATCATAAGATATGAACTCAAACAAATATCATCCAAGTCTTCGCAACCACCCAAACCTAAAGTATGGGAACCCAAACACTCAATTAAACCCTAACTTTCAAGGAAGTAGTAAATATTAGGGTCCTCAGCGAAATTACAACCAAGAAAATTATCAACAAGGCCAAAACCAAGGTGGGTATCAACAAAAGAGTCAGTACAATCAAGGTGGATACCAACAGAAATATTACTACCAACAAGGTCAAAACCAACAAACTAGATCCTCAAGTGAAAATTCTATGAATCCTCAACTAAAAACTATTTTGAGAGTACTTAAACAAATAATGAAGGATAATGAGATAAGAGACAAATCAATAGAAACATTGACCAAAGAAGGGTGGAAATTTGCAGAAAAATCATCTAGAAGAGATCCGAGCAAATGACCAAATAATACCCAAGTCAACCCACAACATCAAGCATCTAGGTTAAAGAAGAATATGCATATTGCCCGGGTAAGTGTCACTAGAAATGGTAAGGTTTATGACAAGAAAGTTGTTTCATCACCACTTGTTGATGGATTGGTGGAAGATCTTGGTGAAATTGATAAGAGTGATAGTGATTTGGAAATAACTACTCCCAGTCCTTCTAAATGGATGACTTTTCAAGAAACAAAAAAGGAAGTTGTGAAACCAAACATATCTGTCACTTAAGGGAAGGGAATGGAGGCTAATACCATTCCTTACCCTTCTACATTAATTGATCAATCAAAATCAGTTCCTAAGAAACATGGTCCGTAACAAGATGAAATTTGAGAATTGTTAAAACAAGTTAAAATTAACTTACCTTTTCTTGATGCAATTAGGCAAATCCCAACATATGCTAAGTATATCAAAGAAATGTGTACTAAAAAAACGACAACATAAAATCCCCAAGAAACTTGATTTGCTTGATAATGTGAATGCGGTGTTGTTGGGAACACTTCCACCAAAACTCCACGACCCAGGAACGCACTTTAATTTCTATCTAAGTTGGTAATTTTAAAATAAATAAGACACTTTTGGATCTTAGAACGACTGTTAGTATCCTACCGGGAAGCTTGTATGACCAATACGACTTTGGCCCTTTACAAAAAGCCAACACCACGGTAGTATTGGTAGATTTGTCTCTTTAGCTTCCTCGTGGGTTATTAACTGATGTTATTGTTAAAGTGAAGGATTTCTATTACCCGTTCGCCTTTTTGGTACTCGATTACGCAACTCCATTAAGTAACAAACAACCCAGAGATGATTTTGTCGACTATGATTTTATGGGGTTGAGCTGCCCGAGACACAAATCATACATAGATACACAACTCAATCATCTTCATATCACTATCCTTTACTATCATGGATTCCAAGAAATTTCCATTCGTACATTATACATATAGAGAACGTAACGCAATGATGGTAACTGTGGGTTTCGTGTCATTTCCTTTTCCTTGGGATTCGGTGAGATATATCGACTACACATGTGGATATGAGCTTCTAAAAAAGTTACACAACAATTTCAATTTATACAGAATTTTTTCACCGACTCATATGATGAGACAGATTGTATGTTATCATGGCAACAACTGGACTCGGATCCTAATTAACACTAGATGCTCAACACAAGAATTTTGATCGCCAACAAGTTTAATGTAATTTTTCAGTAATTAATAAACTACCTACTTATAATAAAAGACAAAAACAAAGAAAACTAAATGTTAAGTCACAATAGGAATAAATAAACTGTTGCAAGCTTCACTTCTAACTTCGAAAAGTATCCCTGAGCCAAAAGCTTCATTTTCACTATCCTACTAGATTATACAAAGTTACAATAGAGGGGTATAGACTAAAACTGAAAAGAAAACTCATCCCTTTGCCGTCAATCGATTTCATTATTTATAGGTGTTTCTGACTTGCGACGCACGTTCAGAAACATACAACCATATGTTGTCTTTAAAGTCGGATATCACTAATATATCCAACCCTCATGCTCCTTGATGTATTTCCCCACTAACTGAGACAGTTCATTCTTTTTTAGTCAGAACGTCTAAGTTTTGCTACTCGCACTACGGTCATATTTACATAAAACTTCAACCACCTAGCCAATTGTATTTTTCTTTGATCGTTGGGTGAGTATGACATAACCAAATTAAGATCTCCGGTAACAACCCAATTCATGAAGTCCTCAAGAGACATGAACACCTTAATTAAATTTCGTTATTGTTAATAATAGTATGGTTAGACTTATACAAACATAATAAAAAATAAGTGAACAAATGTTATACACAGTTGACATAAAACCTTGATATATGTCTAAAAGAGTCATCACCTAATGTTAAATATTTGTTGTCATATCTCAACATCGCTAACGAATTTTCTGAATATATTTGCTAACATGTATGACGAAATAAGTGAAAAAATGAAGTAATAAAACTAGAGAATTGAATGAAGAAATAAGAAAACATATAACGATTTATTCAGTAAGTTTCAACAAGATCTTACATCGTGTTAAATAACTGACACACATATTAAGAAATCTTACATCCTATTAAATTTCGGCATGCACGACGAGAAATCTTACACATTGTCAAATAATTAATGCACATAACAATGAATCTTACGTCTTGTCAAATAACTTACGCACATAATGAGAAATCTTGCACCCCGTCAAATAAAATGCACACAACAAAAATCTTACACCGGACCAAATAATTAACACAAGTAACAAGAGTTTTGTTGTGTCAAACAATTTACACTCGTAAGGAAAGATCCATACAACAACTATAGATCGATACGAGTCATATTATAAGAATAGTACACACATAAAAGAAGTTGTGTAAATTTGTTGAATCTTTAATGCGTGTCGATGTTAGAATGAATGAGCCAACACCCCTGATCAACATCCAACGGATCCCTCAATGTTATGATCAGAAACCCTAATTTCCCCCAATTTTCTTAATAATTCCGACAACCACAGCTTGATCTCTTCAAAGATTCTGTTGAAGATTCAACACCAACATAAGATATGATCAGAAGCCCTAATTTCCAGGTGAGGAAGAGGAAGTGGAAGACGGTGTTGTTCCTTCTCCGAAAGCGGAAGCGAAAGATCGAAGACCCTTCAAATGATGGGGGAGATTCACATCCTGATGGTCGTGATGACGATGGTTGTTGCTCTGGTGTTGATGATGATGATTATGGAGATGTAGTAAACCCTAGAAATGACGTCGATCGGAGATTTGGAGGTTTTGATAAGGAAAACCCTAGGTTAGAATTAGATTTAGGTCGTGTTGTAGCAGGTGAAGAGGTGAGAGATGAGGAGGGTGAAGAGGTGGATGGAGGTTTGAAGTCTGCGTCGTTGGTTGTTTCGGAAAGGAGGAAGGATGGGGGAGATACGCCTCCTGATGATGATTGCTGTCCGATTTGCTTTGATAACTTCTCCATTGCGTGTAAAACCAACTGTGGACACTGGTTTTGTGGTAATATTCTATGTTTATTTGGTGATCGTTTCTATGTTTTTGTTATCATGGTTTTTGAAGGGTTTAGTGTATGGTGTTTTGTTGATTTCATATGCTGTTTTGCCTGTTTTGTTTGGCTATTTAACATGTTATGTTTATCTTGGATAGTTTGCTAAATACATGTTTAAGCTCATTGGATTTCCTACATAAGAAGTTAAGAACACTGGATTGGTATTTGTAAAGAAGTGGCCTTCATTTGGCTGCGGTAGTGAGTCAATCTTATTATGTCTGGGACCAAAGCAAGCAAATTGGTGATTTAGGTTTGTTGGATTATCTGATTTCTGTTGGATGACAGTAAGTTATGAGCAAAGGAATACTTTGTGTTGTTATCAGTTGATAACACTATTGAAATTATGAACATGAACTCGGGATGAATGGAAGATATTGGCTTGCTCCTCTTCAGTAGCTTGTGCGGAAAAGTGTTATTTTAGATCATAAGTCTTAAGAACATTAGTTATCCTGAGCAGATTTTTTTCTGTTCCATCAATTAGTCATCCAGATTGGTTTTTATTAATTGGTTACCCTGATAATGAACCGTTTTTTAGTCCGTGTGAACTCTCCAATTAGATTAGTGCTTTCGGGCTTTTTTGTAGAATTTGTTTTTATCTGTGGTTCCTGGTTGGGACTTGGGATCTATGAAAAAGTCTATACATCGAAGGATCTTTCAGGTGTAAGTCTTATTTTTTGTGACATTGTGATGTATGTGGTGGTAACTAAATTAGTATTCTTGTTCAAATGAGAATTCTGGAAGTTATTACTACTGATAAATAATTGTGGTATATTCATTGGGGTCGAAATTTCTTTCGATGACAAGATTTATTTTTTCCATGTGCAGCCAATTGCATATTGCAATTTTGGACCTATAGAACAGTTCTTCAAAAATGCAACTGCCCTATTTGTGCACGTCCAATTAGTAAGCTGACACCAGAGGCATCTTTACTCATGATGCATGAAGTGGAAGTTGTTGAGGTCCTAAAAAATGTACAGAGGTATAACCGCCTTTTTCAGGGTGGTATTAATGGTGTCATACGGGTAGGTTTACATGATCTATTTTATACTAAGTATGACAATGAAGTTTCTGATTTGTGCTAAATCTTCCCTCTTTAAAGTAACTCTCTTACTTTATCCTTCAGCCTTGTTGCTTCTCTTTTTGGCTTTTTTGCCTTAAAGTACATTCTTTACTGAGTGTCTCTAACTAATTGAATTTTTTTTTTCATGTTTTTGGTTTCCCATTGGCAGAAAGTTTTCGAGTTTCCAAATTTATTTAAAAGAATGTTATGGGGTCTGATGGATCCTGACAGATTTAGAGGAAACTACTATGCAATGCGTTCATTTGCTGTAAGTTCAGGACACGATGACCCTCTTATGACACTGAAATGCTATATATCTTTCTGTTATAATAAACAATGCCATCTTTAGGCGTATTCTGATATGCTTTTTGAATTTATATACCGACCTTTTAGTTTCAGTGTTTTTGACTTTGTACTGACCCTATTTTAGCAATACCTATTAGCTTTTAGTTTAGAGCTCTCCTTCTGGTTTAATCAGTCCATTGGTTATAATGTTATATGGTTGCGTACATTATTCATATATTTAATTTTTTATTTCCTGTTCATCATGAACTCATGGCTGATAAAGCAGTGTATTTGGTGCGAGACGTGAGAGGTGTTTGGAATCTAGGTTTCTTAATCGTTCTCCGCTCTATGGAATCCAAATATACCTTTTTTGAAATCGTGAGTATGCTCCTTATAAAATTGCTAGTGCTGTAGTTGGTTTCACAGGTTTTGTAGGTGTACTACAAGATTCCTCAGTGAATACAAGCTAGGAATAGCACATTTAGTTGCATCTTAGTTGAAATATATTGGTACAGATTCCTGTTTAGATATACTGTTTGCAACTTTTCTATTGGAAGATGTCCTTCGATGGATAGGGTAACCAATATATCTGATGTGATGGTAATTAATAAGTTGAATACTCAGTACTCGCCTCTAGATAAGATTGGATTTCTTATTGGCTTTTTGCTTATCATTAATAGGGGTAATCCTTTCTGATTGCAGTTGTTGATGAGTTGCATTTATAACATTGCTTCCTTTGACTTTATTCCTACAGGTATGTTTCATCTATATGTCTCCATAACTTTCATTGATAACATCAAACCACATGGTGTTAGAAGCAAAACTTCTATAATGATTGCTTTTGCATATCATCTATATGAAAATAGTTGATAACAATAAACATGCATTAGCTTAAGAGGAAATGTTGGCATAGTTCTAATTGTTGCTCGATTTTGGTGCAACTTCTGATATTTAACTTTGGAAGTAGTCTTCCAGCTTTTGCATATCATCTTAGGGTTATGAATTGTGACCTGTTTACATATGGAAGATTAAATTAGGGTTGTTATTTGACCCGTTCACGTATATATGGGTAGATTAGGGTCATGAGTTTTTACCCATTTACGTATAAATTGACAGATTAGGTTTACGAACTTTGACGGGTTACATATGAATGTGTAGATTAGGTCATTATTTTGAACCTTTTACTTATAATTGGGTAGATTAATGTTATGAATTTAGATCTGTTTACATATAAATGGGTAGATTAGGTTTATGAATCTTGACTCATACCCATTTATGTTTTTGCAGGGACGTTAGGGGTGAGGCGGCTGTTTGATCTTTGTGCTATAACACTAGTGGTAATTCTGTGTTTGATTGGGATCTGCCATAGATTGGTGCTCAGGCAGCGCGTCAGGCGGTTGGCGACTACCCAACTATGAGACTTCACTACGCTCACCGATTAAGAAGGTTATGTTACATTCCTCTTCTCCCTTGAAACTACATTGTGTATGTATGTATGTATGTATGAAAACCATTAGAAGGATAACACATGATGATGGCCCATCAATGACATCAGCTTTCCATAGAAATTGATTCTGCTGATGTCACTATAATTCAATTGTTGTGACGGTTGCTGTACATAAATTGGCTTTGAGGTTTGCTTATAAAAAAATCTTTACATTATACATTTTATTCACCTCTCATGAATAAGGTTGTATGTGTAAAGGTTTCACCGATGAATAAACAGTTTTAACAGTTAAATGATTATTTTATTATTAAGGTTAGAAAATTAAGAATAAGCTTGATGACTATTCTCAATGTAAATCCCTAAATGATAACAGATATGATGACATCAGGTGGTTGATCTTTTTGTTTACCTCTTCTAGAATCATAATACTAATTGAAGAACACCTGCAATAATCAACTCAAAGTTAAGTAAAAAACGAATCTTATTGCTATTGGTTAGGTGAATGAGTATTAAATCTAGTTTATATTGATTAGTGCTTACTATGCTAAATGTCGAGTCAATCTGTTGGGTCAGTTGGATTATTTTTTTTAATCTTTCATGCTACAAACATGGAAAAGAATTCATTAGAAGGGTCCGAGCTTAGGAAACCATCATTTAGTGGTTAGAAGAGTGTCGTATGCAAGGAGGCAAGGAGTCTGTCCTTTTTTACGGGTTAAGAAACTGCGCTGGTAAAGTTTAGTAATAAATGAAGTTTTAAATACGTTACAATCAGAAGCACCTTCATCTTAGAACATGTTCTAAATGAATAGAGGAATCAAACAAACCAAGGTGAAACATTTTCCAAAGTAATATGACCATATAAGAAAACAAACATGTGTACAATCCATCATTTAAATTCAATAACATAATCAATCCAGATCTTCACAAAGCGAGCAGAACCGTCTTCTTTAGAAGCCACATCATCTTCATCATGAGATCCACTTGTAAATGCTTGTAGAGTTTTAAGAAGAAATTTCTCTAAGAACCCATCCTGAAAACCTCAATCGAAGATACCTTATGAGAATGAGCATACCAAACAAACCTCAATCGAAGATGCCTTAGATTAGTTATATTATTGAGTTTATATGATAGATCCTATGCATATATTTTGTTTTTTAGGTGGTCATATTCCCTACAAAAATGGTTTGCTTTGGTGCCTTTATCTGGGCATTATCCAAAGGGTGTGGTCTTTTGATTGTAATGCATTTATAGCTTCATGTTAGTATAAAGTTTACAGGGCTAAGTCCCTTGAATCCACATGGACAGACATGAATTATGAGAAGGATAACCGGTTATGGTGTATGCATGGAGACATAAGGATGCTTTTGTCCTTGGCTGAAATTTTTCCAAGTCGCTGGAATCACGGATTTTTGGCCGACTAGGGCTGCCTAGGTTTGATTTTGACCAACTTTGACCGATTAGGTCAAAATTACTAGGTTAAGGACCGATTTGGGATTAATCGGCGACTAATCCTGATTTTTAATAATAAAAGAACTAAGTCTAAGGTTCTAAGCCATGTTTTGACATTTATTTATGCTTGTCAATAACATATTCCTTATTATTAGTGGTAAGCTTTGGTCTAAACTAAGTATATTCATTATGATTACTAGTGTTTCACAAGTCACAACGATAATAAATACAATAACCCCTTTGTGGGAGGCTATAGTGGATTTTAAAATCAATGCTCTTCTCGTTAATTTTTCTAATTTAAGATCCTAACATGTGGCAATATGATGACACACACAATAACTACTAACATTCTATGTCATATAGTGAAAAAGTAGACTAGGGTTGGTCTATTACCTTGAAGGCTTTAAGTTAGGGCACCAAACGTTTGTCAACTATGTTTTCTTCTTAAAGGGCGGAGTAGTGAACTGAATTGAGTGATCTAAATGTAAAAGAATATTCATTTAACAATCCTTGTAACCCTTAAATCTGACATGGAGAACTTGCAGTTAAGTTGCAAATTTGTAAGACTTTTGGGGATCGAATTGGATGTCTGTTTGCAAGTGTAAGATGCTCTTTTAAGTTCTTAAGACATAAGAGGGTTGCATTAAGACCCTTTCAATGAAGAAAAGTTGTCTGATTTGTTAGAAGTCACCCGGTTCAGAATCATCTGTTTTAGACTTAAAATGATTTATGTACCATGTTTTTGTGGTGAAGTTGATCAATGTCGTCTGAATAGAAAATACGAAAGATTGAGGGCTGACGGGGTTGTGATTGGAGATGAAGAATCAAACATATGGTGGTATTAGGAACGAAAGTAGTCAAACTCTAAAAAGCCTCAACTAAGTTTTCTTAACAGTCGGGCTGCCTTTGATAATAAGGTCTTATTTAAGTGTTGTGGTATGTTATTTCTATCTTTTTGAGAATTGATGTTATTGCAGATAACTAAAGTATGACCTTAATTCAGGAACTAGATCGCTTTGGTTTTTTTTTTCCATGTGTTATTTGAACCGGCTCAAATTATATAGTGGGTAAATTTGTGTAAGATATCGAATCTTCAATGTATAACAAAAGAAAAGAAGTTGGCCCATTGTCAACATATGTTAACTTTTTAAGCTAATATGTTAACTTGGCAACATCTCTTTTATTTTCAATTTTTAAACCGGATGTTTAAATTTATTTTGTATAACAAATTAACAACTTGAATTACAATTTTTTTAAGGAAAAACCATTATATTTTAAAAGAGAAAATAGTACTAAAAAATCATAAAATACAAATATGTGAATTATACACTCGAATTTATAAGTACATGTTTTAAACCACGAGTTTACCCGTACTTCGCCATGGTACCGTGGTACGGTTATTTTATGTCATTATAAGTTCAAGCGTGTTAATTTGTTGTAAAGATAAACACGCTAGAAGGAAATAAGCATTAATAAATATAAAAGAAAATTAAAAAATAACGTCTAAATGTAAAAGAACAAACAATTAAAAAGTAACAAAGAAGGATAACCTAATAACAAAAATTAAAAGAAAAAAAAAAAAGGAAACTTAGAAGAAATTCTGGAAAAGTGAATTTAAGTCTAAAATTTTTTCTTAAAATACGAAGAAGAGAAAGGAGAAATATTGAATTGGACATTTAATCTACAAATAACAGTTAAAATAAGAAAAATATTAAAAAAAACAATAAAAGAATTTAAGTCATAAAAAGACACTCAAAGATGATATGAACCCATCTACGGTTCAATGGCAAACATAGAGAGAAGCTAGGGTTTTTCATAAAAAAAATATTTATCCCGACGATGATAAGAAGCACATCAGATTCGAACAACTGTCCATTGGTGAAATCGAGTGTCTCCAACTCCAATTCTCGGGTGGTGGATCAATGTCCAGGAGCCCATCCACATCTCCGGCGCTTGACATATGGTGTCTACATGAGTGTTGTTTGTCTAGATCGGTGAAAAGTTATCGTTTAGTGGTAGTTTCATTTGATTGTGTTCTTCGTCCATACTATTTTACACAACAATTCATCGTGGTCTTTGATTTTATGTTATTATGTCTTTATTTTTTATTTGGATTCTTTTACATCTTTGTTGATCAAGATGCAATTTCAAGAATGGGTAAATGTTTTGTGGCTGGTGGTTGCAAAGAGATGGTACACTAGTGGTAAAACCTATGGTATATGGACCGGTGGTGGTGCTTGTGATGATCGGACGGTCAAATCAACGGTGATAATGGCCCTTGATGGCTGTTAATGGTGGCATTCACAGCCCGGAGAGTTGTATGCTAGATGGGATTTTGTAAAACTCGTTTGTGAGTTGTAGTTTTGTGAAGATACTCACCAGAGATGAATTTGAGGTGGTGGTAGCATTAGAGAGAGAATGGGAGAGCAAATGGCCTACTAAGTGCCTTATAAGTGGTCCAAGAGCAAGTTAATGTAGGCAACAAACTTGCAATTGTTATAATTAGAATAACAATAATATAGAGATAGTTATCTTTATTAATTTGAAAAGATATAAAACTCCAAACAATAATAAAATAAAGAAATTATATTTGATAAGTATATACAATTGTTATTTGTAAAACAAATTAACTGATTGGAACCTCCGTCAAAGTAACTAGAATAATTATTTTTAGAATGAAAACAATTTTTGAAAGTTATTAAAAACATAATGTAATATATGTTAGGCTATAAAAATACATTTCATGAATATGAATAATTGTCAAATACCATTTTAAATATAAAAAAGTTCGAAACTAATTTACAAAAATAATGTAATTCACAATTTTGATTCAGAAATACGGGTACAAAATTTTATACATTGTATGTGTATTACTAAAAGTGAATTGTCGTTTTTCTCCTTGTGGTTTGAATACATTTGTTATTTTCTTTCAAAAAAAATTTTCTTTGCATCTGCTCCCCAAGGTTTTAAAAGGTTGTCATTTTCACAAAAAAAAATGTTAACTTCATTTGTTATGAAATGTTAAACCATCTATCATTTAAACGGGCAATTATGTAATTTTGTATATAAAGAAAAAATCCTAATCTATGTTAATGTTTTGTTGTTAAAATTCCATTCACGTGTTAACGTTCCAATTCACGAACCTACATTGGATATTTCATCGTTTAATCTTCGAATCTTTCTTTATGACTGAATCACGAGATTGTTGGTTTCATCGGAGGGGGAGGATGATGGACCTGGTTTCTAGTGGTGGTTGGTAACCTATTGTGAAAGAGTTGTATAATAAAAACCACTGCCTCTGGTTACCATCTCTCCTATATCGTGATTCAGTTTCACTAGATTAGGGTTATGTAATTGAGGGATTTTGTTTTGTATTTTAAATGGTAAATTTATTTATTTACATGTTTAATATTTTAAATTAATGAAGTTAATGTTTTTAGATAAAATGACAAGAAAACATCGGAAAGCTAGATGTCATAATAAATTTTTTTTGGATGAAAATAACAAATGTAATCAAGATTCACTCTATTACTAATATACTAGCTTTAGTAAACACGTGTATTACATGGGTTGAATAATAAAATATTAATATAAAAAAATTTATGGAATATAAAATGATATTTCAAGATATGATATGACTGAAATTATGTATAAGTAATTACTATAAGTAATAAAACAATGATATCAACTTTTTAAAATTTTGTTTTTTAATTTTTTTCCCAAAAAATAAACATTTTGTTCTAAAACAAATTATTAAAAAATCACTTTTAAAATTTCATAATAACTCGTAAATTTAATTACTTTTGGGTTCTAAATAATTTACTTTTTAAAAACACTAATTTTATAATATATTGTATTTTCAAAAGAAGTTTGATGTTTTAGAAAAAATATTATTTATAAAAATTTATTTATTTAGAATTAACATTAATAAAAAGATCTTTTTTTAATTTATAAAAAACTATTTTTAATTTAAAAATATTAAATAATATTATTAGTAATTAAGGTAATTATTTAATAGGAGAGAGATATAGAAAATAATCTCTTCGATTCGTATATGGAAGGAGAATATATATTTTGTTTCCTCGGGTGAAACATTTTCAACTTAAAGTCTTTCAAGCTTTATTTCCCCATTTGCTTATGCAATTAGTTGGGTGAGTTTAAGGCGATATCTCTCCGGGATGTTCGGGGCCAAGTTCAAAAATAGGGTTATTACGTATATTCTCTTGTAAGTTTTGTTAATTGTATATTGAAAGAGGTTTAAATACAAAGTGTATTTTTGCTACAAAGTGTGAGAAGACACAATTAGTAAAAAAAAGTCAAAAAAAATTATATCTCACAATCTAAATCGAATTTCAAAAAAATAATTCTGAGCTTTTGTTCCCCTAGCCGTCCTCACTAAGAAAAAAAAATAAACGAAAAATAAAAAAAATTAACGTTTTTTATTGTGTCATTTATGAAAGACACAATGACGTGTGTCGTTGTGAAAGACACAATGATGTCATTGTGTCGTTGTGAAAGACACAATGACGTCATTGTGTCGTTGTGAACGACACAATGACGTCATTGTGTCGTTGTGAACGACACAATGACGTCATTGTGTCGTTGTGAACGACACAATGACGTCATTGTGTCGTTGTGAACGACACAATGACGTCATTGTGTCGTTGTGAAAGACACAATGACGTCATTGTGTCATAAAAGACACAATGGAATTTTTTTATTTTTTTTTTGAAAGAGGACGACGAGAGGAACAGAGACTCCGATGTACTTTTTTGAAATTCGATTTAGATTGTGAGATATAATTTTTTTGTGACTTTTGTAAGGATCTATCTGAAGATTATGAGGCTGATGCAACCAAAGATCTTCTAACATGCACTAAGGAACAAGGATGAACTTGCTGCTGAAGCTTTACACTCTCTAAAACTCTAAGTGTAAAGTCTTCCGAAGCCAAAAGTTCAGAAGAAATTACTTCGGAAGCTTTACACTTAACAGAAAATATTCCAAGTGTAAAAACTTCCGAAGCCAGAGGCCAAGTTCTTCCGAAGCCAAAGATGAAGTCTTCCGAAGCTTCAAAGACAAAGTCTTCCGAAGCCAGTTTGTTATGAAGACTAATTTCTTCGGAAGACAAAGAAAAGATGCTTTCTCTGATCTACTTTTGATAAAGCTGACCAACTTTCTGCTGCAACTCTGATAACTCACCAACTTGTATGAGTTGGTGAAACTTCCATGTTTTAGTGAATAGTAGATAAAGTCTTTGTCTATAATTTTCTTCTTTTGTTCCTTTAGACTTTCTTGTACTAGGAAAAGTCAGTGAGCTATGGCATGTCATAGTCACTAGTCAAAAGGCAATCTGCATTTTGACTCCAGATTGATCTTGTTGTCTAGATCAGTCAATTCCAACTGTCCTTTCAAGTATTGACGGTTGTAGGTTGTAGTATAAAAGAGTCTCAGGTCCTTGTATTTTAGATTATGCTTTGAACACTTGTAATAGAACTTGAGATCAATATACAACATCCTTGAAAACTAATATTTGTGTTATTGTTCTAAGTCCTGTCTTATTGTTACTTGTGTTCTTTGTATCTTCAAAGTTTTCTGTTCCCTATTTGAACTGTTAAGTCATCTAAGATCACTCCTTTTGTGAAACTAATTATTGTTAACACCCTAACCTGGTCCTGCAACTTTTTTAGCCTCATTGTGCCTTCTCACACTTTGTAGAAAAAATACACTTTGTAGAATAACCTCACCTTTGTAGTAAAATTAAAATTGCATACATTCTCTTTCTTAATCTACTTTATTGCATATTTACTCAACTTAAAACTATATTATAGATAACCCCTCCTTTAATAAAAAAATATCAAATTTACCCATTTTAACTTTTTTATTAAAAATAGATTATAGGATGACTTTTTTTACCTATTATAGTTTGGGGAAAACTTCACAGAATAGTAATCAAGTCTTAAGAATGTTTCAATTAGGTCACTCATATTTTTATCTGTTCCAAACAGGTCACTGATAGTTTTATTTGTTCCAATCAGGTCATTAAAGTTTCAAAAGTGTTCCAATTAGCTCACTCATATTTTTTCAAATATTTTGAATAATTCACAAATTTTTAAATTAATTCGGTTCTTTATAAATATTGTTAATTATTTTATATATTTCAATGTTCTTAAAATATTTTTACAATTTATGAGTGACTTAATTAGAATAATCCTGAAACTTTAATGACCTGATTGGGACAAAAAAAATTATTAGTGACCTGATTGAGACAAAAAAAATTATGAGTGAATTAATTAGGACAAATAAATTTATGAGTGACCTGATTAGAACAATCTTAAAACTTGGTTACTATCTTTGTAGAAACGAATTAAAAGTTTGGTATTTGTGTTGCAATTTAATATTGTTACTCCAAAAGCTTTATAAAGAAGAATAGACTTCACATAGACGAATGATTATTTAAAAACACAAATAAAATAGAAAAAAGTTTTAGAAACTGAAAACACTCATTAACGAAACATGATTAAAAAGAAAACTAAAAAAATGTAAAAAGAAAAAAAAGCTAGATAAAAATGGTTGAATACGAAAATTAAAATTTTTATTATAGTTTTTGTTAAAAAAAAGGTTAATATTGTCACTCTTTAATTTCATTCTAAAAAATAAAATCAGAATGGCTAAATTTGAAATGTTTTTTATTAAAGAAGGGGATATATGGAGGGGATATATACAATTTTAATTTCAAATTAAGTAAATATACAATTAAATTGCTTTATAAATAGATATATGCAATTGTTCATTCAAATAATTCTCTTTGAGAACATAGATGGGAAGCAAAGTTTGAAGTTTCAGGAAAAGTTTAGAATATAAAGTTATTTTTTTCGCATAAAGTGAAGGTGAATTATTATGCATAATTATTATATATACGTAAATTTATTATGCAGAGATGAAATTATTACGCAAGAATAATTCATACATGATAACTTTACTCTTGCTTGATAATTTCATCTTTGTGTGTAATTTTCCACCTCTAGCGTCAAAATTCTATCCGCAACATTTGTTTTCGTAATAATATTGTATATTTCGTATGAAAAATCCATTTTGTACAATAACTTTCATCTGGTATGAAATTCACTTTTCCATGTTTTGAAAAACGTTTTTAATGAAAAAAACTTTTTGTTCACGTTAAACAAAAATGTACAATTTTTATTTTTAAAAATTCGTTTAATACATTTGAAGTTGTAACTTGTAAGAATTGCTAATGATAACGATGAGTTATGTATTTGTTGTGTTGCTTGGCTGACTTATTTATATATACTAATTATATTAACTTTGGTATGTATCATAGGTTGTATCATGTGTTTTAGTGGGTTGTATACATCTTTTGTTTTTTTCATGATCTTTAATTTTTTTTATTTTAATCCAACGCTTTTATATATTTTACAACTTAAACCTAACATATTTTTATTTTCAATTTTGCTCTGCTATACTTTTCATATTTTACAAATTTTTCGTTTTATATTTCGATTTAAATTTTACGAGTTAACACGCCACAACGTGTGTGTGTGGTTGAATGTTTTTATGCTCATTTTTTCACCGTTCAACGACCCCGTCGCATGTGATGGTCCTAGATCGACTTATTGTTTTATATACATTACGATTCGCATGTGTAGTTCATCGTTTTTACGTCTACTTTTTATTCGGTTTTATTTTTTATTTTTTTATTTCTTTTTAATACAATTTTTTTGTGTTAATAGTCACTAGCGGGTGTGCTTATTGCTACTTGGCACGTTTTTACACCCCTGCTGCAATGCGGAAGGGTTAATATACTGGTTTGATTCATTTGTAAATATACTGTTTTTATAATTGTATGCGGTAAATACTTTTATTCATCTATCTTTTTTTTCGAACGACTTGTATCTTGTTTTAATGGTCGGTACGAATATGAATCTAGCCAAGAATTGAAGACCTGTTGTTGATGCATTTGAAAGGCGTTTATCGTTGCGGAAAGGCGATCATTTGTTCATCTCTAGTATGTAGTTTTATGTTGTTTCCATATTTACCGTTTCGGTGGTAAATTGTTGCTATAATAAAAGTTTCTACCTTCCAAAATATATATATATATAGCTGTGCTTTTTGTCTAGCTTATGAAAGTCATGATTTCTAATAACTTAATCGAATTTTAAATATTAACAATATATTTGTTGTTTAGATTTGTAGATGTGTTTATTGTATACTTTTCGATAACTCATCTCTATCTCTACCGTTATATAATACATAAACAATGGTTACAGATCCCCATCTTTATTGATGCATGCTCATGAATCAACGAATGGAAGGCACCATTCAATGGCTGACTCTGTTTAAAGATCCCCATCTTTATTGATGCATGCTCATGGATCCCCATCTTTATGCTGACTCTGTTTATTGTATACTTCTCTCATCTGTCATTCTTCCCTATGGTTTGAGTTTTAGGCTTTCTGAAATTCATCATTTCAGGTGTGAATCAGAGCAACACAGTTTGGGTTGATTCAATACACAGTTACCATCATATTTCTCCTTTCAGGTACCACTTTTGTAGTCCTCTGTTCTTTCATGGTAAGATTTAATTTATACTTTCATGTTTTGGTCTCACTTGGATTGAATCTAGGATTAATTTTTATGCGTTTATGCTTGTAGGCTTCATTAGTTTTTACATAATGCTCATATCCCACCTCTATTAGTTTTTTGTGTTCTTTCATGGGAAAATTTTAATCATGTTAGTCAAACTTAGCGATCGATAGACAAATTTGAACAATCAGATGTAATGACACTTGTTAGAAAAGAAGGAAATAACCTTCTTACCATCACTGTTTTCCCTGCTCAAATGTAAATCTTAAAAGAGATCAAAACTGAATACATCAAGCAATGCTCATAGTAATAGTATAAATAGTTTCTATTGTGTTAAAACCACATATTTCATATTGCAACTTTGGCCTTTATATAATGTAAGTTATATTGATCAAGATAAAAAATAAAATAAAATAAATTTTCCATGAGGAATCTTTCAACAGGGTAACGATGATGACATGATGTGATTAAGACATGTATTATACATATCTACAGATTGTTTATGTTAAAAACTATGAGAACCGCATGATGCAATTGTACAAGAGTGTTCTCAACGTATATATTAGCTTTAACTATGTTGGGCTTGACCCGCACTGCCTTAGACCCTCGGGTCAGTGGTAAGGTATGTCTTGTAGATTAAATCATGAATCATATAGCCATCCTTTTTTGTTGCTGTAGATGGAAGTTTTTTTCACGCAAGAAGAGTAGTTATATCTATATGTTATATGTGTTGTTTTGACAATTAGGATGTTGATGACTTGATGTTAATGGGATATTCAAATGTAGGAACCTACGGTGGGGTAAAACTAATCATGTAGCTAGCATGGTTGTGTATAGCAATATGTTTTAATATTTGTTGTTTTGAATTATGATTGTGGTTCCACTCCAATGGACCATCGCATCGGAAAAACCCAATCACTGCCATATGTGAAGCATATGAATTTAAAGAGAATCTTTTTGTTGTTAGCCCAAACCAGAGCCTTTGGTATGTATGTATGTTTTGTTTAAAATCTTTGACATTTTTCCATGAAATTGGTTTCATTCATTCAGTCACTTGATGGTTTTCACCAGGTGAGTTTGTTATATCATGATCAATTTCTATACTCAATTTTGTTGATCTTGTAGTTCTTACTGATTTTAGCACTGTATAGTGTAATTCCCACATGAAAGTGACTACAGTAGCATTAAAATCTCTTGAATCTGTGTATATTCTTAAATATTTTTGTGGGCTGATGGAAATTGCAGTATATGATCATTTTTCATAGATGTTTTTGCCTTATGTGGTCAAAATATGATAACTTTTGAATCTGAATTTGATAGGAACTATGTTTTGAATCTTAATCTAGAGATGAACTTTGAAATTCATTGGATCCTTTGTATGCTGTCATCATCTTTAATAGTAAAAAATAAAGTTTTTCTTTTTTTATCATGTTAAGAAATTGACTACTGCTAAACACAAAACTTGGCATTGGTAATTTGGTTATGAAGATTAATGTTGTTTTTGACATGGTTTTAAACTTGGATCAATTTGATAGGAGTCAATTTTGACTACTGTTAAAAATTTATGATGTTACCATCATCTTTAATAAGAGTCTATTTTGACTGCTGTTAACCACAAAAGCTACAAAATTGACTACCATTAAATACAAAACTTTGTAGTTATCATGGTATGAAGCAAAGCCATCGATATAGGAATTACAGTTGGTAAATTTTGTGAAGGATGTTGTTATCCTTGTTGAGTAAGAGAACATTACATGCTGATTTTAGGTATAATCTCAGTTGTATTCTTGTATTTTTTTTATTATGCATATATTTTTATGTCACACTCCTCATTCTCCCGTCTGTAATCAAACAGATGTTTCAAAATTCAACATTAACAATGGCGATGTGATCCACAATTATCTCACGGTCACCTCCTTTATTGTCAAATTCACAATAAGCATTTCGTTTTCTCAGCAATCAAGGTCGTGTGCTCGAAGATGAAGAACGTGCCCGTGAGAATCTATACGTGAAGGTATGAAGTATACTGTATGTCTATTTGTGTGTTAGTTTTATGAAACAAGGTTTGTTGATGGTTGATTGATAGCTTTGGTACAGAAAATAGAGAGAAAAAGCTGGAAAAATGGAAATAAAAGTTGGGAGCGAAACAAAATGCATATAAGGAGAAATATGAGAAGGTATTATGAGTTTATAACATCTAATATTGTTGCATTCATGGTTATTGCTTCGATCCTTGTTTTGCTTATGTGCATGCCCCATAAAAGTACACCATTTTTGGGATACTCGATACCAGATCTATCATTCTGTATCAAGGTCTTACCACTGATCATTTTATTTTTTGGTTTATTAGAAGCCGTAGGGAAAAGGAGACTTATAAGTCAACATGGATCAACTCTTGTCAGCCTCTGAAGCTCTTTACAGATGAATAATTATGAGTTTGAAAGTCCAACGCTAATGGCATTTTATACAAAATTTTATAGTTATTATGTTATGTTTTCTTGCTACTGCATATAGTTATTTCTTTTGATCAATATAGTTATTATTCGTTGTTAATAGATCTTTAAAAGTTGTGAATGTTCATGTGTTGATTCACATTTTGACTCAATTTAGGTATTGATTTATGTTAATGGTTCAAATAAAAAGATTTAGCCAAGGCTTAGAGGTCAACAAAAGTTGCCTAGCTTCATGAAGTTGTGGTTTAACATTTTGTTCCATTTTGGTTCTGCCCGTATATATCAAAAGTAGTGGGCATATCTTTGTTTTGTTGAGTTCTTGTTTAAAAAATGCCTATTCTTTCAGGAAAGAATTGTGCTTCAAAATCAATATCATCTTTTGTTGTTGTTAATGATGATGATTACTAGTTTTTGTTAATGATATTGCGGTTATCATTTTTTATTAGGGGATGTTTGGGTGTAAGGCCCCATTCCCGGGAACCCCACAATTGGTCATTCATAGCATCATTCGTTATTAAAAACAACATAAGTCACATTATTATAGGAAAACAATCGCAGCGGAATAACTTAACCATTTCTTGCATTAATGATTACTTTCGCCAAATAATACATCGTTGTTTAGAGTTACAAAAGAATATTTAGTTGCATTACAAGACAAAAATATCATAATTGCATAAATGGATGCCAGTCTCAATCCACCAAGTAGCTTCACTCCCGTGCCATCCTCAGCAACGTCCTTACCTGTCAACTGATACACATATAAAAAGTCAGCTTTGCTCAGTGAGTTCTAGTTTAATAATATAGAAAAATACACTTTGTAAACTTCATTTGGTGATCATTCATCAATATACATAATCAATCATTAAGTGATTCATTATCTTTCTTTCTTTAACTTTCTCTCTCATTATCTAGGATTGCACAAAGCAAGAGCCTACATTGTTGGTTGGCAACAGATGCCGAACCCTTGTCGGCAAACGTTTATCATGGTATCTAACCCATCGACAGTTGATCCACACTGCTAGGCACGAAGCCTGCTCATGAACTAGGATCCCATTCATTCATTGGTCAATCCCCAGGATTAGACCCCTGATGTACATCCTCATGGGCTAATACAGCCGTACATCAGTTGAGCAAACAACCTCCTGGTCGTGAACCTCCATTCATTTGCTTGCAAGGCTTTTCATTCATCATAAGGGCCCGGGGTAACATTCATTAGGTTACACTGTCCTTCTTTTATCCCTTTGTGTCCACTTATTATGAATAATACTTTTATACTTTACCTTACCTTAAATTCACATATCATGAAACAATAATAGTTAGTAGTAGCAAGCAGCCCAAAGAAGGTAAATAAAACATTAGAAACATAGAACAAGCATATACTCCCATTAAACATAAGTTCTTAACACTTAAACTCTATTCCTAAAATTTCAAAAAAATCCTAAGTGTTCACAGTGCATGATTAGCATATACAACGGATGGCTTAAAGTAATAAGTATCCACAGCGGACATCCTACGTCTACAGCGGACAGCCAAGGTCCACAGCGGACAGCCAAAATCTACAGCGGACAACCAAATTCTATAGTGGATGAGTAAAACACTAAGTGTGTTCACAGCGGATGAACATAGTCCAATGCGGATGGCCATAGTCCAATGCGGATGAATAACATCCACAGCGGATAGCTAAAAAGTGTACAACGGATGAATAAAGTCCTCAGCGGACGGCAAATCTTTCTAACTGTTCTCAGCAGACAACGTCCACAGCGGACACACAGTCATACTATAGTGCCCACAGCCGATGACCAACATCCACAGCGGACAACTTATTCATGCCAAAGTGTCCACAGCAGATGACCAACATCCACAGCGGACTACTAATTTACTTAGAGCTTAACTTACACGATTTCTAGTTCCCAAATGCCATTGTTAATCATCTACTCAGCTTAGATCCAACAAGTTACATCTTCAAAACATAAGAAACATCACACATAAACATATAATACACTTGAAGCAGAATCTTTTATGACAGTTAGTTTTTTTATGAAGCAAAATAATGTTTTTGTTTATTAAAAACACTTGTAATATGCACATCAGCCCCAAACATATATAAAACAAGTAACAGTGGGGATCTAGAACTCACCTCTTAGTAGCTTTCGAGTGAAACACCACAAACCCGAGAGCTAACAAGTAAAACTAGCACCTAAACACATAAAACAAACAACCAACACAAGAAAACACATAAAAGTAGGTTCCTGAGCTTGAACCCAACAGAAAATCGAGAAGAAAACTTTTGGAAATCCCACCTTTTCGAAGAACTTGAGCTTTCTCTCTCTAAAACCGGATGGGGTTCTTTTTTTCAAGTCTTTAGCTGAATTGTGCATGAGAGAGAGGGTTATGGGCGACCTTACCACCTTTTGACACCCATTATGGGAAACTTTGACTCTTGCATACTTTTAACCCATTGCTTTTGGACTTTTTGTCTATTCTACTTTACTTTTTTTTTCTTCAAATTTTTTTTTCTCAGGTGTTACATTGGGACTGTTTTTCTATAGATATTATGTGATTTAGAATCTACTTATTTTTAATACGCCTAAAGTTAGCTAAGCTTACAACAAACAAAAGCATGTGATATAAATATTTAACTTATGCTTATTGAATGTAACATATACCAACTCACTACTTAGTTTCACTTTGGTATATTTCCGTACTATATATATATATATATATATATATATATATATATATATATATATATATATATATATATATATTTAACTTGTCCCTAGGATTTGTATTTATTTTGGTAGCAGTAGGTTAACGTTGGTTGAGCTTTTACGTCCCTCCCGCTGCAATGCGCGGGTCAAACTACTAGTACAAGTAAATAGAGAAAAGGTAACGATCAGATGGATCGAGTTAGATGTTAGAGTTCTAGTTTTGTTTTAATTATATAACGAGCTTCTTTTTAGATCATGTTATGTCACCACTTATATCACTCTTTTCATCTTTGAAACAACAATCAATTTGACTATTTAAAATCTTTTTTAACTATGTATATTATTTTTGAGAATTTAGATCATTTTGAGAAATTCTTCAAATTGATCATTGTATAAATAAGACTTGAAAACAAAATTACAAAAAGTAAGTGTTATCAACTGTTTAATCTTCAATTACTACTTTGCCCACTAACCCAACTAGAGCATTAGCCGATCGAGAAAAAAACCGTTATACCTAATTTTAGTCTTCAATCTTGAACACTAAATGATAATCCGAGCCAAAGTGTGGACCGATTTAGGACAGTGAAACTATATGAACATGTTATATACTCGAGCAACATCAGGGCGGATTATGATACACATACTTGTCCTCCTAGGGTTAACAAAGCTTTTCTAATTTAATTTTCGTACACCATGGTGTGTTGATACATTCATTGTACACCAAGTAGGACTTGCCCTCTCTATACATACTCAAGCTTGAGTTCAAAACTTTCTCTAACCTATGGTCAAGTATTAAATCAAGTCCAATGTAGAGGTGTAATATTCAAATATGACTTGAAAACCAAATTAAAATTAAATTTTGCTCTCAGTTTTAAATATCATACACATTCAAATTCAGGTTTCAGTTTTAGAAATAATTTAAATTCATGATTTTGAAACTGAACTAATAAGAAGAACTCGAACTACATATGTATTAGTTATTTTATATAAAATTATATTTAGCTTTAATTTGTTTTGTATATTGCTATAATTTATTTAAGGACTAATTAACTATACCAACACCATCTATAATCTAATCTCACAGCAATTGCAAACAACAATTTGAAAACATTCAAAATGACCGGTTGCAAACTAAACGACCGTTTGAGCATAAGATGAAACTGTTGTTTGCAGCCTCTTGAATTCTAACGGGCTATTTAAGCGTAAGATGTAATGACGGTTTACAAGTTACGTCAAACCTCTTTACCATATAGGGCATGTTTGGGATTGCTTATTTTACCCTAACGACTTATTAACTTTTGAGAAGTTAATAAGTTAAAAAAATGTTTGGCAATACTAAACTTACTTTTTAAACTAACTTTTCATATAAGGTAAAAAGAAGGCTTTAAAAAATAAGAAGTGAGTTACTTATTAGCTTTTGAGAATTACCTTTAATCTAATTTCTTATTAAACCTCTCTACTACCTCCTATTAACTCACATCATTTTTAAAATATGTATTTTTTGGTCATTTCATAACGTTTTAGTTTATAAGTTAATCAAAACATTTTTTTAAACTTATTTTGAAAAGTTATAAGTTAATAAATTATTTTTGCCAAAGAGTACTTTTCATCCAAAATAAACAATCTCAAACATGCCCATAAATGTTAAACGGTCGTTTGAATTTTTCGTCAAACACGTTTGAGTTTTGAGGTTGTGTGTTTAGATTTGGGTTTGGTATACGTATAGCAACACGTTTATTTATTACTAGCTTTAGTGAACCTGTGTATTACACGGGTTGAATAAATAAAATATTAAATAGAATAAAATTTTATTAATTATAAAATAATATGTGATTTAAATTATGTATGAGTAAGGACTATAAGTAATAAAATTATGATATCAACCTTTTAAACTTTTGTTTTAAACTTTTTTTTTTCTAAAAATAAATTAAATATTTCGTTTCAAAACAAAACATTTTAAAAAAGATATCATTTTTAAAATATATCGTGTTTTAAAAGAAAGTATGATATTTTAAAAAATTTTCTTTTTATAAAAGTTTGTTTCTCTAGAAATAAATATTAATAAAAGATCTATTTCTTAATCATCTTAAAAAAAATTTTAATCAAAAATGAATTAAATAATATAATCAGTTATTAATGGAGTTATTTGATAGAAGAGGGAAACGGAAAAATTTTATTAAAAATAAATGTATTGTTGCCACGTGGCATCCATAGTTACCATTTTATTATAATACTAGCTTTAGTAAACCCGTGTAATACACGAGTTGTGTAAATAAAATAATTAAATATAATAAAAACTTATTATTTATAAAATGATATTCGAAAATAATATATAATTGAAACCTTCCTTATTATAAACAAGACGAAAATTATATTTCAAAACAAACGTTTTTAAAAAAAAATTATTTTAAAAAATTTCTAATTATAATTATTTTTATAAAAGCTTTATACCAATTTTAAATTATTTTATATTTTTAATAAAGTTTGATGTTTTAGAAGAAAAAAATCTTATTTTATAAAAATTTACATATTTAAAAATAACATTAATTATTTATTTCTTTCTTAATTTATTAAAAATATATTTAATTTTAAAAAAATAAATAAATATTATTAGTAATTAATGTGAGCATTAGATAGGAAAGAGAAACGGAAAAAATTTGATGAGAAGCAACGTGGTGTTGACAAGTGTCTAGTTACTTTTTTATTGGAGTATGAATACTAGCTTAAATACCCATGTAATACACGGGTTCAATCATTAAAATATTCCTAAATTATAATATTATTGTTAATACTTTGTATATCGATTTTATGTTTCATTTTTTAAAATCATCTATATCTAATATTAGTAGCTTTTTTTTATCAATGCTTATAAATTAAAATAGTATATAATATGATATAAAATGAACTTATAAATAAGAACTTTAGGTAATAAACAAAATTATATTGAACATAAGAACATTCATAAACATCTGAAAACTTTTTTGTATACAAAATTTGATGTTCTGTTTGTAATTTTACCATCATTATCTAATATTAATAATTTTAATTCATGTCTACTTGTAACTCGAGATAATACAACATAGAACTTGAATCGGTGGCAAGGACTGACATGTAATGATTACATAAAAGTTTGGACTATCTTTGTAATTTTTAAAGTTTGGGGACCAAACATGCAATTTGATTAAACCACAGGGACCATTTATGTAATTTTCTCTTTTTGTTGACCAAAAACATAAATCAGTTTTATGCTTACATCAAAACTAAATCAAAGTTTCATGCTTTCATAAGTCAAATTGATGTAAAAAAATCCATAACACTAAAGTTTATCTTTAAATCAAAATCAAAATCCTTGAATCGTATGGACTACTGTTACTGTTGCAATCGAGATTTGTAAATATGAGTATTTGTAAGATAATATCAGAAGATTATAAGGCTGATGTAACCAAAGAAGCCAAAACAACCAAGGGTCTTCCTGCATGCATGCACTGGACGTACAAAGGTAGAAGTGCTTCGGAAGTTTTACACTCTACATCAGAAAATAATCTAAGTGTAAAATCTTTTGAAGCCAAAGTTCAAATCTTTCAAAGCCAAAGATGAAGTCTTCCAAAGCTTCAGAGACAAAGTCTTTCGAAGCCATTTTGCTGTGAAGACTGATTTCTTTCAAAGACAGAAAAGACATGCTTTCTTTGATCTATTTTACAGAAAGCTGACACACTTTCCGCTGCAATTCTGAAGACTCACCAACTTGTATGAGTTGGTGAAAAGTCCATGCTTTTGTAAATAGTAGAACAAGGTCTTTGTCTGTAACTTTCTACTTTTATACCTGTAAACCTTTTTATATTAGAAAGGGATGTGAGCTATGGCATGTCATAGTCACTAGTCAAAAGGCAATATGCCTTTTGACTCTACATTGATCTTGTTGTCTAGATTAGTGTTTCCAACTGTCTTTCTAAGTATTGACGGTTATAGGATGTAGTATAAAGTGTCTCAGGTCCTTGTAATTCTGAAATGCTTTGTAAACACTTGTAATAAAACTTGAGAACAATATACAGCATCCTTGAAAACCATACTTGTTTATTCTTGTTCTTAGTTCTGTCTCACTAATTACTCGTGTTCTTAGTATCATCATACTCAAACCCAGTTCTCCATTTGAACTGTTAAGTGTTCTAAACCTCTCCTTATTGTGAGACTGATTGTATTGACCACCCTTCACACGGTCCTACAATTGGTATATGAGGAATTTAGGCTCTTGATTGTAAGATCTCACCATCTTTAATCCTTTCACTCTCATAAAATACTTAACATTTCAAATGGCAGCTATCATCAAGGGACTCCAGGATGTGGGGGTCAATAGTCTCTGGACCTCATGTACCATCCACCCCTTCATCTATTGCTGGTGGTGGTATGATACCCAAGGAAGTGGCCAACTATTTTGATGAAGACCGGAAGAAAATTGATATTGATCAGAAGGCCATGACCGCCCTCCAAACTGCTCTTCCAAACTCTATCTACAGAGGCTTCAAGAAGTGCAAGACTGCAAAGCAACTATGGGATGCACTGAAGCTGATGTATGAGGGGTCCAATAAAGCTAAAAAGAACAAGAAGGACCTCTTGAAGCAACAGTTTGAGAACTTCACCTTCAAAGCAGGTGAAACCATGACTCAACAGTACTTCAGGTATGTTAAGATTATGGATACTCTTGTTGATGTTGGAGTAACTTTGGAGAACAGGGATATTGTTAGGAAGTTCATGTCCTCTCTTCACAGACAATAAACACACTATTGTGAGGTCATTAAGAGGACTGAAAACCTCAAGACCCTTACTCTCACTGAGTTATATGGCATACTCAATGGCTACCAGATGGAGATGAATATGCAAAATTCATCTGGTAACTCCAGCATCCAAAAGAGTTCTTCATGTGGTTGAAAGGGATAGCAGAGAACCATAACACCACCTTATCTACTACCCTGAAACCTCACAGAAGGGGCCTTTCATCACCTTTCGAGAGACACCAAGGGAGAGCTACAACCCTGGAAGCCCATTCCAGGAGACAAGTTCTTCTCAAGCTTTTGTGTCTTCAGATGAAAGTACAGGCAACTTTCTTTTCACTCTTAAAGACCTGGACCGTATCTATCCAAATGATCTGGAGTAAATGGAAATAGTCCAGCAGATGGCTTTTCTCACTCACAGAGCCAAGATGTTCTACAAGAGGACTAAAAGGAAGTTTCCCAGCAATATGTCTAATGGAAAGTTTTGGCTGGAAAAAGGCAAGGTGAAGTGTTACAATTGTAACCAAATGGGACACTTTGCCAGAGAGTGCAAGGCACCTAAGTCAAATGGTGGCCAAGCACAAGCCAGGCCAAACTACACTGAAGGAGCATACCAGAATGAGAAGCCCAGGCAACATGCTGCAGTTGCTAAAGAAGGAAGCTTTGACTGGAGCTTTCAGGTGGAGGATGTTGCTCCAAACCAAGCACTTATGGCAGACCATGATGAAGCCAAGGTATTGGAACACCTCTGTACTCCTGAATGTATTGCTAAAGTCAATAAGTATAGGTCCTATAACTTAGAGATAAGATCAGATCTTGGGTCCTTGAATATCTTAAAAGCTAATTTCAAAAGAGCTAAAAATGATTATAAATTGAAAATAGAAGATCTAGAGAAAACCATTTCAACTCTAAAGCATGAACACACCAACTACAGGACTCAGATCAAAGATCTCATCACTAAGTTAACTGAATGCCAGGCTGAGCTTGTGATCAGCAAAGCTCGGGCAGAAAAAGTTGTTCTTAAAGAAGAGACCTTCAAGAACATGATATCCTCATCCCTACATGCATAAGTTTGTTATCAAAATAAGTAGGGACTGGGATCTAGAGATAGCTCCTCCACACACTCTTTTATTTGTAAGATCTCCAAGGTATGAAACTTATGAAGATGAGCTTCCCCTCATAGACCCAATTGATGAAGAGGATAAGAAGGAGATAGTGAAGGATGTGTCTGAGAAGAGTGAAAAGGACCATCCTAAGAAGGGACACTATTCTCCTGAGGAGAGAGATGAAGAAGCTGAGATGACCAAGTCTCAAAGAAAGAACTTGATCAGGAGAGCCAAGATAAAGGCAAAGAAGGCTCAAGAAATCAAGGTCACTTTTAACTCTAAGCAGAAATAAGTGTTTATCTTTGTAGGGTTTAAAGTGGTGAAGACTGAAGACCCAACCATGAACTCTAGTACCAGGAGTTCTAGTTCAGGTTCAAATCATCTTAGCAAGGAGAAGAAGACTGATCAGCTGTGTACCACTGCTACACAGCCTGAACCATCCAGCTCCAAGAGCAAGCCTCTCCCTAAGAAGCTTGCTACATCATCTGTGAAGGTGAAGATGGAGAAGGAAAGTGATCAAGTTCAGTCTTCCTCTCAGAAGAAGACTCTCAAAAGGAAGCAAATGGACTGCATCATATGTGGTAGTACTTCTCATTTGGCTAAGGATTGCATTTACAATCCTAAAAGTCCACATGATCAAAGAGAAAACTTCTGAGAAGAAGAAGAAAAAGCTAGCTTCGGAAGGAAAATCTGTTTCCTTCGAAAGCTCCAAAGTGAAGAAGAAGACAAGTGAAAACTTGCCTTCGGAAGAAATTTTGGTCTTGGAAGAAAAGAATGCTTCCGAAGTACTAAAGCATGCTACAATGAAAGCAAGATCTTCCGAAGGCCCAGTCTTCAAAACTTCAGAAGTTGTTGAAACTTCCGAGGTGTTGAAGGTCAAGTACAATCTTTCGAAGATGGTGTGGAAGATGAAGAAAGACCTGGTGACTGAAAGTTCTTCATCAACAGCAACTAATGATCCTCAAAGCTTGAATATAGGATCTGTTACTGTTACATTGTCTTCAGATCACTTTGAAAAGCCCAAGACCAATGAGGCTTGGGTTTCCAAGTGTAACTAACCACTTTTTTTTATGCAGGAATAACTAAAGACCAAGGGAAATATGTGGATCATTGATAGTGGTTGTTCCAGGCACATGACTGGCAATGGTTCTTTGCTTCACAATTTTGAGAAAATTGATGGAGGACCAGTTGCTTTTGGAGGAGATACTGGTGGTTACATCACTGGAAGGGGCATGGTCACAAATGGTAAGCTCACCATTGAGAAGGTAAATTTTGTTAAGGAGCTTGGATACAATCTACTAAGTGTATCCCAATTTTGTGATCAAAGACACAACATGCTCTTTACTGAGCATGAGTGCATTGTTCTTAAGCTTGGGGTGATCATTCCTCAAGAGCATATCCTGCTCAAAGCCCCCAGGAAAGGGAACATGTACAAGATGGACTTGCAGGAAACATCTACCTCAGGAGAAGTTTCTTGCTTTCTATCTAAAGCAAATAGTGATGAGTCTTTACTCTGGCATAAAAGAATATGTCATGTAAACTTTAAAAACATGAATAAATTAATAAGAATGATTTGGTAACTGGAATGCTAAAGAAAGAGTTTACAAGTGATGATTATTGTGTTGCATGCCTGAAAGGGAAGCAACACAAAGTGTCTTACAAGCCAAAGGAAAGGAACTCTATCACTACTCCCCTACACTTGTTACACATGGATCTCTTTGGCCCCACTAGTGTAATGAGTCTAGGAAGGACCTCATATTGTTTAGTGATCACAGATGATTTCACAAAATTCACTTGAGTCTTTTTCCTTAGAACTAAGGATGAGACTCCTAAGATCTTGAAGAATTTCATTCTGAAGATTGAGAATCAATCTGATCATAAGGTCAAGACCATAAGATGTTTTCAAGAAATAGAATTTAAGAACCAAATCCTTGATGCTTTTTATGATAAAAAGGGTATTACAAGATAGTATAGTGCTCCAGGACTCCTCAACAAAACGGTGTTGCTAAGAAGAGAAACAGGACACTTATTGAGGCTGCAAGAACCATGTTGTCTGACTTTAAACTGCCCATCACCTTCTAGGCAAAGGCTGTTAACACAGCCTGCTATGTGCAGAACAGAGTTTTAGTAGTTAAGACTTATCGTAAAACTCCTTATGAGCTGTGGCATAAAAGGAGACCATTCATTGGTTTTCTCAGGTAATTTGGATGTCCATGCATCATCTTGAATACCAAAGATCGGGTAGCCAAGTTTGTTGAGAAATCAGATGATGGACATTTTATTGGATACTCTTCTCAAGCAAAGACTTATAGAGTATACAATCTCAGAACTAGAGTAGTTGAGGAGTCAGCCAATATGACTTTCAATGAGCACACTCCCAGTATGAAAGGTTCTGGTCCGAATTGGCTATTTGATCTTGATTTAGTTACCAACTGTTTTAACAAGTCTTGTGAGGATGTTTTAGGATCTATAGGTGACATATCAACAGAATATCCTAACCCAAGATTTGAGCTGAGAAGACCAAGCAAGAATACTACTTCAGCTCCAGTGGTAACTAACCGTGCAAATGAAGATCCTATCAGCACAAACATGACAAATTCTGTTGATACATCTAAGATGCCTTCAAATTCCAGCTTAGAGGTTCAAAACTCAGGTGAAGGAGCTTCAAATGTAGAAGGAAATGGAGGTGGTGACAGTGATCAAGAATTTCTTGATGCTTATAACCACTCCATAGAAGACAACATAAATGATGTCACACACTCATTGGATCAAGTCTCACTTGATAAGTGTGCTGATATGGTGGGTGATACTCTATTGCCAAATCTAAATTTATCTAATTTGGATCTCTCCAATCAACTTGCTGTGATCCCTCAACTAAGGATCCACAAGTCACACCCCACCACAAACATCATTGGAAATGTTGATACAAGGGTGAGAACAAGAGGACAAACCCATGACAAAAATGTTTGTCTACACTCTTGCTTCTTGTCCCAAGTAGAGCCAAAGAAAGTTGATAAGGCTTTGAAAGATAGAAGCTGGGTTGAAGAATGCAAGAGGAGCTGCTTCAGTTCAAAAGATAGAAGGTTTGGAACCCATGTCCTCTTCCTCATGGGAAGACTACCATAGGAACCAAGTGAGTTTTTCGGAACAAGAAAGATGATAGAGGACTTGTCATCAAGAACAAGGCAAGACTAGCTGTTCAAGGGTACACACAAGAAGAGGGAATTGATTACACAGATGTTTTTGCTCCTGTGGCAAGACTTGAAGCTGTAAGAATATTCCTGGCTTTTGCTGCATCCAAGGATTTCAAGGTATACCAACTTGATCTCAAGTGTGCTTTTCTGTATGGGGTGATTGATGAAGAAGTGTATGTCAAACAACCACCTAGATTTGACCCAGATCATCCTCATTATGTCTGCAAGCTTGATAAAGCTCTTTATAGGCTGCACCAAGCTCTAAGAAAGTGGTATGAGACACTATTTTAGTATCTCTGTCAACATGGTTACAAGAGGGGTACTATAGATGGAACTCTCTTTATCAAAGGAACAGGGAATGACTTAATGCTGGTTCATGTATATGTCGATGATATTATCTTCGGGTCAACTAATCCAAAGCTCAGCAAAGACTTTGAGAGACTGATGAAGAATAGATTTGAAATGAGTGCCATGGGGGAACTCAATTTCTTTCTGGGAATTCAAGTAAAGCAAGTTGACAATGGCATCTTCATAAGTCAGTCAAAGTATGTACAAGACATACTTACAAAATTCAATATGACTGGTTGTAAGGTTGCTAAGACACCCATAACCAGAAACCACTCCCTTGGACCTGATCTTGATGGGGAGTATGTGGATGAACATCTTAACAGGGCTATGATTGGGTCTCTTACGTACCTCACAGCCAGCAGGCCTGATATCATGTTTGCCACATATATCTGTGCAAGATATCAAGAACCCCAAGATGTCATACATGGTTGCTGTCAAGAGGATTCTTAGATATCTCAAAGGTGCTCCCAAGCTTGGCCTTTGGTATCCAAAGAATTCTGACTTCAATCTGTATGCTTATACAGATAGTGACTATGGTGGCTGCAACACGACTGCAAAGTCTACATCAGGGGGATGTCAATTATTTGGTGGAAGGATTGTCTCATGGCAATGCAAGAAACAATCCTGTGTCTCTGCATCAACTTCTAAAGCTGAATACATTACTGCTGCAAGCTGCTGTGCTCAAGTGCTTTGGATTCAGAATCAGATGCTGGACTATGGATTCAACTTCAAAGAGACTCCTATCCACATAGACAACAACAGTGCTATCTCTAGTACAAAGAATCCTGTGCAGCATTCCAGGACCAAACACATCAACATCAGGTATCATTTGATTAGAGATAACTTTGAGAAGGGTATAATCAAACTAGTCAAAGTTAACACAAATGAACAATATGCTGATCTTTTCACTAAAGCCTTTGATGAACAAAGATTCAAATATCTTGTATCAGCTATTAGGATGATTAACTTTGAGTAGATTTTCTTAAAACTTAAATCAACTTTATTTCTAAAACCTATGTGTCCTAAGTTGTCTATTTTATCACCTTCATAAGCCCAGTTTATTTTGGAAGAAATTTTTTTTAACGATATTCCTTAGATTTTTAAAAAATTTTCAAAACATATTTTCCTTTGGAAGATTTCAAGTTGCCTTCGAAAGAAATTTATGTCTTCAAATCAAATAACTACTTATAAGAAATTTACCTTTGGATGAAATTTTAAGAATATCTTCCGAAGCTTAAATATGCTTCAAAGTACTTGCATGTATTTGAAGGACAAATATCTTTTGAAAGCAATTAAGTCTCGGAAGATTTATTCTCTTTAGAATAAAGCTCCCAAGTCTTAATATATTCCGAAACCAAATATGTGTCGGAAGAAAAATTCTCTAAGTATTTTTCTTCCGAAGCCAAATTTTCACAACTCTTAAGAATATCTTCCGAAGCCAAATTGGCTTCGGGAGCTTTTTCTCAAAAATTTCAGAAGCAAAATTATCTTCGGAAGATTTTCAACTTCCAAGAAAACTACCTTTTTGGGCACTTTTTCAGAGGTGGGACCGACATTCGGATTTCAAAGTTTATCCTTTTGCTTTAACTTTGTCTTAAATTCATTTCATATATATTCTCATAATGGTTTCCCCTCTTCTCACTCTCCTCTTCATCTGCAATTCTCTAACCTAATTTTACCCACAAACCGCCTTCGTTCTTATCTTCCTTCATCACAAAGCTACTTCAAATGGACAACCTTGACAGCACCAACCTGATTTTTCCATGCATCTTCACATGCAACATAATCAGATTGCTCTGTTAGACTCTGAGAAAGATCCAGGTTTCTCAGAGGTTTGTTGTAACCTTTCTTTGTCCAACTACTTCACCTCCCTCACCATTGATCCTCCTCTCTATGAGGATCACTTGTTGGAGTTCTGGCGGACCTGTGAAGAGGTCACTATGGACAGGGAGAAGGCACTGTCTGCCACAGTGCAGGGGAGGACAATCTTCATCACTCCGGCCACCATAAACACACATCTTCAGCTGGATGATGTAGAAAGTGACTTGTCCTTTCCCAAAGCTGCATTCAACCACTCCTTTGCGCAAATGGGCTATGAGGGTGACTTCTCAGTCAAAACCTTCAGGAAGGGGAAGGTCTTATTTCAATGGAAGTACCTCCTCTATGTTGTCATACACAGCTTGTCCAACAAGCATGGAGGATGGGATCAAATTCTAGAAGACCTCTCCTTCATAGTCCATGGAATGGTTCAGAGGGTCAAGTTCAGGTATTCTTAATTTTTATATACCAATTTGCTTGCTAACTTGGACTCCCTAGAGAATTACATGTTCCCTAGATATGTCCAGCACATTCTTAACTTTAAACTGGGCACACAATTTAGGGGAACATGTAATATTCTAAAAATGGGACAGATGAAGCCCGGTATATTTAAAATAATAAGGAAGCCAACTGTTGGCTTCTTCGGGGTAGAAACAGCCCTAGTTCTAAAAATGTTTGAGCTTATTGCTCAAGGTGGCAACCTAGCAGCCCCAGCTAGTGTTGAACCCATACCTTCCACCTCCCAACCACAATACAGCCCACAATAACCATCACCTACCAGAGAAAAACCAAATGAACCCCTGCACATGCTATTCAGCTTGTGCAGGCCCCCATATCACCAACCATGCAGGAGGAAGTGGACACTCGAGCTCCCACTTCCCCTGAGGAGCAAACCACTCCCATCTCTCAAATGATCAGTGCTGAGGTTCCTCATGCTCAACCTGATGAGCTCACAACCCAACCAGCCTTAAGCCTTCACTCAAAGTCTCAACACTCTAGTGAACAACCTTCTGGGGACAGTTACCATCCCCAGCCGCTGGATCTCAACCAACCAATTCCCAGCCTTAACTTCTATGATGATGAAGACATAGGTTTCAGTGAGTACCATGAGTCTCTCTTCTCCACCCCTACTCAAGGAGAGATGAGTACTTTTGTCTCACCCATGTCTAGCCCACATCATCCAACCCCCACAAAGGTGGATCTTCCTGAACCTGTTCAGGAGATCCATATGAAAGAGGCTCTCACTTTAGAAAGTGATTACATCAATCAGACCTCGAATATGGCAACCTAGCCTCTTGACACTTCTCTTGACGTTGTCATGATGCAGGGGAAATCCAGCCACCAAGAACACTATGCTGGTGATGAGGAAGAAGACATTAGTCCTATTCTCTCATCCCCCCGTGATTATTCTGATGAAGATAAGGGGATTCTGAAACTAAAGGTGCACACATTGACTAAAACTTGCACCTATTTAGTCTCCAAGATTAGTCACCTGGAATCTCAGGTGACTATCTTACAAAAGAGGGTCAATGACCAGCAACTTGAGATCACCAATCTCAAGGGCAAGCTAGCTGAGAGACCACAAAGAACAACTCAACCAGGTCCACAAGAACCTGTGAATGTGATAGACTCAACCCCCAGCTCACTTATGCAAGAAAGTGATGCTACCAAAAAGGGGGAGAAAGTCAGAACAGTCACAGAACCTGGGAGTTCTTCTCAAAGTATGGACTTAGAGGAGTCACCACCCTCACTTGCAATAGTCCATACTCAGCAACCTCCTAAAGTCCATATTGATGTGGACTCACTCATATACAACCTATTTGAGGAGGGTATACCTAGAGCCATGTCTACCCCATCTCTTCACTCTAAGAACCCAATCTTGGGATGGAGGTATGACACAGAAAGAAGGGCTCTTGTCATCTCTAGAGCTCAGGGTCAACAAGAGATCTTCAATTATACAAACCTAAGTTTCTATGAGTGCATCCATTTGGTTGATCTCCCACTTGTCAACCCAAGCCAAAACAGACAAGCTGAGAGATTAGCAGATTGGATTCAAGGAAGGGTGCTTGAAGAGTTCAAGATGAGATCAAAAGTATATAGACAGAGGCTAACAGGTGAGATTTTTGGTTAACTGGATGTTGAAGTGACCCTGAGATTAGCTTCGAAGGGAAAGCTTTGACTAAAGGCCTAGAAGTTGAGCCTGTGAACCTTGAGACAGGATCTCCTTCAAAATCGAGTACCCTCAGTGAGGCACCAGCTGGTGAAGGTGCTTCACATCCTCTCTCTGGCCAGAGCTTGACTGCTGAACCAAGTAATGAAGGCCAAAGCTCTCTCCACCCTAAGTCACCAAGGCTTATGCATGACAAAGGGAAGAGGAAAATGACCTCTGAGGAGTTAGAGGAGGAGAAGAGAGAGAGGAAGAGGAAGCTAAGGGGAGAGAGTTCAGGAGGGTCCTCAGGCTTTATGTAAGCTACTATCCGGGCTACCCCCAGGCCAAACACTCAAGATGATGAGTTGAGGGCAGCCAGGCTAAACTACCTGGGGACCAGGAACTATAACGTTGATGAACTCATATCTCTCCCCTTAGAAGAGTTGAATGAGCTGGCTGACACTGAGCTGTCAAAGGAGAGAAGGGAGGCAGAGGATGTAGCATTGCTCCTCAAGATCAAGGAAGAAATAAGACTGAAAAGGCTCTACAAACATGCTCCTGTCCTCTCTCCAGTTCAAGAAAGTCCTGAGACAGAGACTGTGGCAGCTGCACAACCTCAGGTAGATAGGGAAGCTGAAAGAATGAATATGATCAACTACCTAAGTGCCACAGGACTCTATCAGGCAGATGCACTTCTTCCCTTATCCTTTGAGTACATTAAGTTTGAATATCTAAAGCAGCTGGAGGAACAAGCTATAAAAAAAAAAAAAAAAGCTGCTAAAGGAAAGTTAAGGGAAGAAGCTGCAAGGTCAAGGGCCTTCATCCACAAAAACCAAAAGAAGTCTGAAGATAGACAAAGGATGATGAGCTTCTTGAAGTTTTATGGATTCTCCAGAAGGAGGCTTGGTCCTATGTCTCTATCCACCATGGATGAGCATATAAGAGTGATCAAGCAGAAGATCAAAAAGGGAAAGTTTGTAGACTTGCATTCTCCACCAAGTCTAGCTCAACCTGAAGTTAAGGTGAAGGTTGAACCCACCCCTGAGACAACACAACCTGATCCTAGAGCTGCATCTTAGCCAACTTCATCTTCTGATCCGCAACAGGGTTCTCCTCTCTCTCCATCTGAACCTGTGAGAGAAGATATCCCAACTAAGAGGGACACAACAGAACAATCTGGTGCTAAAGACCAGTCCTCTCAGTTGAAAACTTCAAAGAGGAGGAAAAGGATGGCCAGGAAAAATGTTTCAAAGAAGAAGAAGACCAAGGCATCCACCTCCACACCTCAAGATGAATCAAAGCATCCTGAGGAAGTGCATGAAGAGGCTGCTCAACCAACTCCTATTCAAGTAGAGCCTTTTGCCATTGGAAGACCCATCTTGTCCTGGAGTTTTGCTGCTAATCCGGACAGATGGTATGTCATCAGAGATTGAGGAGGTCAAGATGTCTACTTCTGTCAAGACATGCTTGATCTTCCTCTATATGATCTCTGTGATATGAGAAGATAATATGAGAGTCTGAGGGATCCTGACCAAATGATGAAGAGAGGCTTGGTCTTGATCCTGATGAGGACTATCAACATCTGAAGAACTTCTCTCTTTTGGTAGCATCAGCCTAGGGGGAGTTTGTAAGATAATATCATAATATTATAAGGCTGATGCAACCAAAGAAGCCAAAACAACCAAGGGTCTTCCTGCATGCATGCACTGGACATACAAAGGTAGAAGTGCTTCGGAAGTTTTACACTCTACATCAAAAAATACTCTAAGTGTAAAATCTTCCGAAGCCAAAGACCAAATCTTCCAAAGCCAAAGATGAAGTCTTCTGAAGCTTCAGAGACAAAGTCTTTCAAAGCCATTTTGCTGTGAAGACTGATTTCTTCCGAAAAAAGTGAAGACATGCTTTCTCTGATCTACTTTACAGAAAGTTGACACACTTTTCGCTGCAACTCTGAAGACTTACCAACTTGTATAAGTTGGTGAAAAGTCCATGCTTTTGTAAACAGTAGAATAAGGTCTTTGTCTGTAAATTCCTACTTTTATACCTGTGAACCTTTTTATATTAGAAAAGGATGTGAGCTATGGTATGTCATAGTCACTAGTCAAAAGGCAATCTGCCTTTTGACTCTATATTGATCTTGTTGTCTAGATTAGTGTTTCCAAATATCTTTCTAAGTATTAATGGTTGTAGGATGTAGTATAAAGTATCTCAGGTCCTTGTAATTCTGATATGCTTTGTAAACACTTGTAATAAAACTTGAGAGCAATATACAGCATCCTTGAAAACCATACTTGTTTGTTCTTGTTCTTAGTTCTATCTCACCAATTACTTGTGTTCTTAGTATCATCATACTCAAACCCAGTTCCCCATTTGAACTGTTAAGTGTTCTAAACCTCTCCTTATTGTGAGACTGATTGCATTGACTACCCTTCACACGGTCCTGCAGTATTGAATTGAAACTTTAAAGAAGAGTTGTTTTGATTTAAAACTTGGGGTGTGAATGATGTTAAATAGATCAATGAAGGCGTAAAATGATCAGTAAGTTGAACTTGAAACATAACGTGGTTTGGCGTAAATCGAAACCAGGATATGCTTTTAAATTGAAAAGGATATAAAATGATTCATCTTTTCATTTGAAAATTGATATCATGATTTGGTAAAATCAAAACCCTTAATTGATTATTTGAGACCCTTGATTTGATAAAATATCTAAAATCGTTTTGGAATAGAAAACACGTATAGGGTTTTTTCTCATTTGTATAGAATGAGTGAATTAGGAAACCTTTAATTGCTTGTTTGATAAGCAAGAATCCAACACATTTCAATTCAAAATTTTAGTGTAATACAACCTGTAAAAACTCATTATATTACCTATTTGGTAGGGATAGAATCAACTTTTTCTTGGGTGGGAAAAACAATCAACTTCTATTTCAGGGTTTTATTTTAAAACTATCACAAATGCCCTTTGTGATGAGTTTTTTTTTTTTAAATAGGGTTGGTAGAAAAACAATTTAACAAAATGAGTGTTTACAAGAATATTTACCAAAGTGGTTTTTTAGTGGAAAGTTAATTTTTCTTATTCATAATATGATTGTATAAAAGTATTTCTGTTTTAATAGTGTTATTTAAGTAAAGTTAAAATGATAAAGTTTCAATAAAATAAAAACCAATTTAGCATCTGTCATGATTTTGAAAAAAGTTTTATAGTTATTTTTATGAAGGTTTTCTTAAAACCTTTTCAATAACGTTTTCTCATACAAAAATATTAATACTCTTTCATCGGTATTTTTTAACATCTCTTTATAGAATACGTGTTTTTATATAGAAAAGATCTGTTTATGAAATTAAATGGTTTATGTAATTTTTTTAAAACCAATGACATTTATTATATAACTGTTTTAAACATAAATTCATATATAGTAATAATTATTTATATAAGTATATACATAAAAGATAAAATAAACATCATATACATACAACGCTAGTTTTGTCTTGCGAGCCGGCACGATCTCGACAAATGAAGCTCGGGCTCAAAACCATTTATTAAATGAGTCGTAAAATGAGTTCGAGCTTGTTTAAGCTCAGCTTAGTTAGAATTTTTAGCGAGTCGATCCCGAGTAGCTCACGAGACGGCGTGACTCGTTTCTCCTCTAATTGTTGTTAGGAGTCTATTAGCAACATACATGCCCTCGGTAATTGAGGATTACATTTATAGTTCGTAAAATAAACAAAATAAACCATTAACTTTTTTTTTTGTTTCGTCATGATATTTATATAAAAAAAATTTAAAGAATGCATTTTTTTTGTTAAAAATAGTTTTTTATTACATCTTTTAAGCTATTTAAAAACATTTTCAGAAAGTACATATTTTTAAAAAGAATAAAAAACAAATATGCCTACTTTTGTGTGAAACTGAAACAAAATTATAGGAAAAAAAATTCAACTTTTTCATATGAAAAGATGATTTAAATTAAGTCTGAGTGAATTAAAAAAACAAAAATACATTTTAGAAAAACTTTCAGTTTTTAATTACGACATATGAATCAAATGATTTTGCAATTTTATTAACTTTGTACTTGATTCTTTTTAAATAATATTATTTTAAAGTAAAATAAATTAACCAATAGCATTATAGTGAGAAAAAGAAACACTCTCTTAAATACCTATTTTTATAAATAAATTTTCTACATACACTATTTAAGAAAAAATTCTCTTTGTAATTATAGCAATAGTTTATTTTATTCAAATGAACTATAAATAATAATAATAATGATAGATACATTTTTATGCGGGAAATCAAAGGAACAAAGAAATAATAAAATGACACATGATAATAAAGATATTGTTTTATCAAGTATAGATAAGAAGATAAGAAGATAAAGAATATATTTGTTTATAGTCCGATTTGATTCAAATGATTCCGCGCCATTTTTCTCTTACTCAGTCGTCTTTGTGAAGTCATCGTCAATCCTTCAACTTAAGCCTAGCTTTTCAATTCATTTCTATACTGTACTGAATCATAAATTTCAGTTCATATAATTCGTATAGTGAACGCAATATCACGTGTTAATTTGCACATCACTGTAATTGTTTTCTCAGTTTACATCCTTCTTCTTGTTCAAATGAGAACCACAAAATAGTTAGGAACAAAAGGAATCGCGTTTTGGCTCTTGGATCATATATCAATGGAAGATTAGGATCTCCCTCATTCTTTATTAAGTCTCTTTCATTTCATGAATCAGGACCGTCCCCTCCTTTTGTCACATTTATGATCAAAGGTGAAAAGTGGTTAGTTTGGTTTCTAATTGTTAAATTGTTCTCATTTCAAGGAATGATGAAACATATGAACCTAATGGAGGAGTGGCCTACAACTCAATGTTCTTTTTATTGTTTTAATTACCTTGATGCATTGTTGTGCTTATATGTTCATGGAGACATGCTTTATGTATCTATCTTCTCTTATGACCATCCCATGGTTGATTTTTGTAGGAGTGTGCAAGCCCCTTTTAAGTTCATTGACATTCAACTTCAACTACTCATAATAGTATCCTTGGCCCTCAAAGAGGTATTGTTTCTATGGAAAGATTCCTAAGCAAAAGCAAATAAGGAATGCCATCTTGTTCTTTAGTGAATTATCTGGCATCGTGTCAACTTGTTTCCTGATAGAATGAAATATTTATCCTCATATGCCTTATAATTTCACCATTGTTAGTTTTTTAAACTGAAAAACAAAGTAATAAATGATTGTAGAATCAACAAAAAAACAAAATATATGTATCAGAAAGCTCAGCCATCACGGTATTGATAGAGTAGAGCACAAAATTACAACATGACAGTAGATAAGTATACCAGAAATGCAAAATTAAAATCTTGGAGCTTGTGGAAGTCGGGTGCTATAACTTGTTTTTCATATATGTTTGAGCTTATATCACAAACAATTTTTTACGTAGAATACCAATGTACTTTCTAATTTGTCTGAAATAGACAATCTACTAAGGGGCTGTTTGAAACCCCTTACCCGGTCACACCCTTACTCGGTCAGAAGGTGATGACCGGGTAAGGGATTGTTCCAGAACTGACCGGGTAAGAGGAAAAATATGCATGGGTCAGTGGTGTCGGACCGGGTCAGACGCAAAAGAGTGAAAATCAAACACGCTGACTGGCCAAAATGTCTGACCGGGTCAGTGGGTCAGACATTTTGACCGGGTCAAAAGCAAATCAAACAGCCCCTAATTTTTACAAACACAACAAGATCTAACTTGCCGAAAATGTTCAAGAAACAACAAATTATATGCATCCAAGTGCTCAAATACTTGAGGACTTGTGAGGTTTGATCCATGTTAGTAATTTCATTCCAAGGTTTAGTTTTCTTTTGTTGCTGATTGATGACATAATTCTCAAGTTTCATGATCTTCTCTTTAAGGTAATAACTTAATAAAGGATGTGAGATTTGTCTAACAACCTAGAGCCATCAATTCGACCAATTTACTAATGACTGAGTCAGTTTGGGTTGTGCATAATTTAAAGTGGGTCAATTGAAAAAAATAGTTGAAAGGGGAAATGGTCAAAAAGGTACAAGTTGTAGCAAGTGTGTTTTATGTATACCACATCCAATAGCTTTGGTTGATAATTGTGATAATATTGTTTTCATCATCATGTTAAATACAAAGATTAAAAATTTATAGAAGACAATGTTTGCAAGTACCTGTCCTTCAGTTTTTCAAGTCTGGTCCAGTTCCATGACTTTAAATATTCTAATTTGTTACTATATGCTCTAAAGTGAATGTTGAGATTTAAGTTTATGATGTGGGGTATGCTACATAATTGCTTAATTTGGTGGCACTCCCTCACTTATTAGCTAATTCTTTTGTTATATTTTTCTTATTTTTATCATTAGCATCTGAATTACTACTATTTATTAAATTGTTTTCTGTCTACTTCAGAAGATCAAAAGATACACAACGTTTCTGGAGAAGGAAACTCATAATCGATGGCAAGAGGCATTTATCTCCGGTTGATTAGTTGAATCTGTTGCTCCTTCAACAAAAGAAGGTAACTTTACAAGACCATTTTTGTTGAATCATATGCTCATGTGGAAGATGGATGGGTTGGGTATCAAGTTAAGATTATGTATGTTTTATACATGAACGAACAGGAGACTTTTGGCCTAGCGGTACATGAACCAAAAGGTTGTGGGTTCTAGTCTAACTTGGGACAAAATGCATATTCAATGTGTATGATGGGTGGGTGTCTTTTCCGCTTAAAAAATGTCAATTTTGACTACACAACAATAGGATTACACTAATTCTAAATCTATATATAAAACAATTTACAATGCCATATGCAGTAAAAACAAGTACGAATTTGGGGAACTTCTAACATGTTTGATCTATTTCTCATTCAACTGAATTTTATAAATTGGCCCATTTGAGATAATATAATCTTGAATCATATGTTAGGGAACTTTGACATAAAATACTTATATTATGTAGAAAATTGTACGTTGGAGGTAGTGGGTTATAAAGAACATTGTGCCTAGATGATACCTATAGGAGTCTTCTGGGGTAGCGGTTGCACACACTCATTACTTAGCATATTATAACCAAAAATTTTTCTGAGGTAATAATAAGGAATGCAATTGAATTTCCAATTTGAGTCAAGTGTGTTGTTGCAGGTGGTGATTGGAAAGGGTAGGGTCACAAGTCAACTGATTTGGATTTGAATCATCCATATTAACACATACAAACTGAATCTTTTGAAGCTTATCACTTTTTTATAATAAAAAATCTCTTAAAGTTAACACATCAACGCTAATGCGACTATAATATTTAGCGAATAACACTCTCGATCAATAATGTTTGTGAAAAGTGGGGTCTATAGATATGATTTGTACTAGGGCATAACCATATTCTTTTGACCCATTATATAGTTATCACACTAATGCTCTATGGGTCCACTAATAATCTTCTTTAAGCACTGTTCATACTTCATTATGTGTATTAGCTTAATATGATGTTAAAGAGTTAAAAATAATAAAAAGGAAAGATTTTAGAGTCAATGGTGTTGAAATGGGAAGTCAACTTCCATTCTGATCACAATAAAACTAGAAACAATAATAATGAATGAGAGTCTGGACTCTGGAGTTGTTGACTGGACTTGCTTCTTTGCCTGAAGCAAAAGTGAGTATTCTGAAAAGGAAATGTAAATAAGGGAAAAAAGGAAAAGAGTGAAGTAAATAGGGAACAAGATGGGGGGTGGGGTGGGGTGGGTAGGATAATAGGGTAGTAGGGTAGGGGGGGCTAGAGAGTGTACAATTGTATACTTTGAGACACAACAATACCTACACAAATTCACCATAGTAGCATTTAAGTAACCACCAAGCCATCAAACACTACTACAACAGGACATGAAGGAAGAGACAAAAGCTTCATATCTACTGATTTAAAAGAGAAACTGTTTTTATTTACTATTCCAGTTAAGGGATTGATGAATTGAGGTGTAAAGTACAAGCTGTGAAGGGTTGGGTGCAAGTTGTTTGAGCAGTTTGGTGTGGGTATAAAGAAAGTTGGCAGAGGAATCTTTATTTTGATGATTGTACAAGTAGTAGTGAGTGTTGCCTGCCTACTTTTCCATGATTGTTTCACAACTGAAATGATTAGTTACTTCCCTTTATTGTATTCCTCCTGTCATCATATCAATATTGCATCTCATTTTTTCTTTAAATACGAATACTAATATGCTCTTATTAACTATTTCGTAGGATTAAACACTCGACCTCTTGATGCTCAAAAGAGATCTAATTTACCGTTCATGATCCAAGAGTGAGATACAAATAAAGAGATAATCTCAACCATCCATTAAATTACGATTCATGGTGACAAACGTAATTTTTTTCTAGCTATGTAATGATTGATGAATTCTTGAGCTAAAGTTAGCATATTTATTTACGGGTATTGTTACGATTTTGCGAACAAAACCAAAAGTGTAAGATTCCAAACCATAGTATTTGGATTGACGTGTTAGGATCCTCAAATGAGATCTCAATGTTGTTGTATAGTACTCCAAAAATACCTTTTTTTTAGCGTATGTAGTAATATCAGTATATTATGTGTATTGTCAACTCGTATAAAATGTATTATCCTTGTATAAAAGTTATTATAAGACTTGCATACAATTTGGACCCACAATGTTCTTTTGTATGTAATGAAATGTCTTAGGCTGAATTTGCTTTGTTTTGAAGCTAGTATTTGAAATTTCTATATTCTTGTTGTTTCTTATCTTCATATGGACATTTGGTAATATCTTTACTTTCTTTACAAGGGAGAATCACATTCTCTTGTTGGTGTATCTCCTTTATAATAATCATTTATGGTTTTACATTCTTCTTGATAACAATTCAACAATAAACTAACATTTGTCAGAATTAAAGCTATAGTAATGATATATTAACTTTAAAATTGAGGCATTCGGGTAGAAAAACAGTATAATTTCAAGTTGATTAGTCTGGATTATGTTAGAATAGATGGGAAAGTTTTGATGTGAAGGAAGCCATCTCATAAATACTTACAAGTGTAGGGGTCTAGCTAAGGTAATGGCGTGCCTAATGCACAAAAGATGGCCTAAAACCATGAATTTTGGTTGTGTCATCACAGTGTTTAACAATTTTCGTGTGCAAAAATTAAAAGTTTTCTAGCATACGCAAGACTTGATAATGAAATCAAGGAAAGCATTCAAGATTTGAACCACTGAGCACGCACATGACAGGCATACATGAATGCAACTGTAAAATTTCGAGTTCTTACATGTTTAGTTTTCTTTAAATTTTTCAAATTTGTTGGGGACTTATTATTAAAGCAACTCATAATAGCATACATTTATAATTTTGGAGATTATAATAGTCGTAGTATATGATTCTCAAATTGTTCATCTATTAACATGATTCTCAAATTGTTCATCTATTAACACCATTGGCTTCACTAATTGTGAAGACACATGAGCTCTTTGGTTTCACACAACACAAAACCGATTTAGCTTGAAAATTGTAATATGAAATGTATTATTTTAAGCTTATCGTTGCTTAATTTTCGCTAGCATTTTTTAGAATTTTTTCTTTATTAAAAATATTGGTGACAATTTATAATAAAATCAAATAATATTTTACAACAATTAAAGTATGCTTTCATGATATGTCAGTTTCACTTTTTATCACCCCTTTTTGAGTTAAGAAACTACATGTCCAAAAGGGTCAACATCATGTATCTTAGTTTAAGTTCAAAAATGAAAAGCACACCATCAAGTTACAAATGACTTTGGTAATTCACAAATATAATAAAATAAAACAAATAGCCAAAACAAGAAATTTATTATAAAAATCAAAAGAAAACCCTAGTCATACTCTATTTGATTTTCTTTCTTTTGTACACAGGTTTAATCTCGATCTGTTATCGACAAAATCAGTGAACTGAAACCTACAACTTTATACCAGATAAAGCAAAACATATAGAAAGTACTACGCTCGAACCCACATGCCCTACTACCTTTGATGGTAAAAAGACCCGACCCCACAAACCCTAACCCGAACCCATGGTCCCTACCTGTTAGGCTAGAACCACCAAGAGAAATAGACTCGAACCCTGTTTGAACCAAAAAGGTAAATCTTGAACCCCTAACCATGAGTGCACAAATCAGAAAGCTTCTTCCTTGCTTCAACAATCTCATCAAAGAAATCATCGAGTTGAACAATCATATTCTCAACTCCACATTGCAAACCCACAAAACAACTTTTTACCTTTTCAACCCTCTCACTTACATCAAACTCCATTCCAGTCCCTCTAATTCTCTCAACCTCTGTTTTCAGCTCATCAATGGCCATTCTTCCATTCCAAAACTCATACATCAAAACCCCATTCTGCCCATCCTCATTCTCCATCACCTTCTCGTGCAATCTCGACGCCGAAACCATAAACCCCGACCCGAAAACCGACTTGCTCTCGCTGTAATTCATCGCGCTATTACACGACGACGAAAAGCTCGTAACAGGGGAGCAATACACCAGACCCATCAACAAGATCATCAAAAGCAGCGAGTTCGTGTTTCGTAAGGCGAATAACACCCCTCTGAAGCCGTTAAACCCGTTGAATTTCGATTCGATCAGCACGTTTCGATCGAATTTCATCATCAAAGGCTGGATTCTCGTGCGGATCAACCCTCTGTTTTCCTCCTCCAACCCCACCCGTTCCCTCTGGCACCCATTGATAGCCCTAAGCACCTGTAAATCACCCAATTCCACAATCAATCAACCAAATCACCAAAAACACCAAATTGGGCATTTCAATAACCCAAACGGATATCCAAATCAACCACATGGGTATTGAAATTCATCCAAATGGGTATCCAAATCCGTACCAAACCAGCCAATCACACATTCACACTCACCTGTCGGGAGATTTGGGGGTTCAAGAACCGGTGGTTCTCGATGGTGGTGGCGATGGCGAGAGCGGCGGAGAAGTAGCTCTCCATGTTGGTGATGCCGGACTTGATGACGTGGCAGACCTCCCACAGGCGGGCGCTTTCGTCCATGTATTCATCGAGCCATTTTTCTCCGAGGGGGAGGTGGAGCTTGTGGACGACGGAGATGAGGTGGGAGTGAAACGACTGGAGAGATGAGAGGACGTGTTGGAGGAAAGTGAGGGACATGAAGTGGTGGGAGTGGAGCGATCGGAAGAGGTCGTCGAGGCCCTGGGTGAGGGCGGAGTAGAAGCCGTTGACGGAGGAGGCGGTGGCGGAGGGGCGGAACATGATGGTGGTGGTGGTGGTGATTGTGAAAAAGGTGATGGAGATTGTTGGGGTATTTAAAAGAGGGGAGGTATAAAGAGGGAGGAAAACTTGGGGCTAAAACCTTCTTTCTAGCGGATGTTGGAATACTAAATTGTTTAAAATATTTGTTGGATATAAGTCTACTTTTGCTATATTTTCTATAATTATATAAGCACACATGTATATTCACGTACTAGGCTAAAGATCCGTGTAACACACGGGTTCAATTCAAAAATATTATTATTGTTTAAAAAGATTCGTAAGTTATAATGTTGTTAATAATACTTTGTATATAGATTTTTGTGAAATTATTATTAGCAGATGGATTTAAATGTATTAATTCAATTAAACAACAAAGTAACTAAAGATCTAAATTAATATACAATGATTGCTCGTACATAAACAGGTTTCAAGTTGCAGTACGCATCAAACAATCTTCGCAGGTACATAATAAGTTTGAACTTATAGGTATATATGTTATGATTTTTTTCAACTTGCAAGTAAAATATCAAACAACAGACAAAGTAGCAATGAAAGTTGTATATCATTAAACAATTACAATACAACTCAGATAAAGTAAGCATCTAAAATAATAGTTTGCATATAATTAAACCATCTAAAGTAATATATAGCGAAAGGATCGATAACTTGATAATTGCACATAACTAAACAATTACAATACTACTCAGATAAAGTAAGCATCTAAAACAACCTGTTGTATATGAGTAAGTAGAAAGTCAAAAAAGGTGTTTCATTGATGTTCATAGTAAGGTAAAATGATACAAACACAACAAAAAACCACAATAATTTAAATTAAATGTTACATCATAGTATACAGATACAAACAATGAGTTAAAAAGAACATAAAATTTGACTCTTTAGTTAATCTGCATAACATTTCATACATACCACATTAAAAGGTGGTGTGAATTGTATAGATAGTTGTACTTAGGCGGACACTTGGCATATTTCTAAGCCCTTTAAGTTTATTTTTCTCGCCTCTCTCTCCTTTTAAATAATTACCTAAATTAATAAATATTAAATAATTTTAATTCTTTTTTGGAATATTTTTTTTAATAAATTAAGAAATATGTCTTTTTATTAATGTTATTTTTAGAAAATAATTTTTTATACGGCTCAAAAAATTTTCTAAAACATCTAACTTTTTTTAAAATTTAAAATATTTTAAAATTGGTATTTTAAAAAGTAATTTTTTTTATAAACTAAAAATAATTAAAATTAGGAGTTATAATAAAAAAATTTTAAAAATAACATTTTTAATACGGTTTGTTTTGAAAAAAATGTTTTAACTTTTTCTGAAAAGAAAGTTTAAAATTTGATATTGTTATTTTATTACTTATAGTTATTACTCATATATAATTTTAATCATATCTTATTTTAGATTATCGTTTTATACTTCATAAAATTTTATTATATTAAATATTTTATTTTTTCAACCCGTATAATACACAGGTTTACTAAGTTAGTATTAAATAAATAATAATCAATAACTAATCAGAGATATTATAAACATTTATAGTCCGATCCAACCCGATTCAATACTATATCTCTATATTTGATTACATGGTCAAAATACTTCGTAATTGATTTAATTATTACACATAATTTTTTAGTGTATATTATTTAAATCTTAATTTTTCAAACTAATATCCTCACACCCACTCAATATCTAGCTCACGATTTGACCCGTCAAAAGTATATTTTTTAAGTCTAAAAGAAGACAGTTTTCTTTGACTGTATATTTCGCTATGACAATAAACAAAAGTCAAGATCAATCTCTGTCAAGTGTCGGTTTATATTTGAAAGAGTCTATTTTTACCCATGATCAGCTTTATGACATCTTGTCACAAGTTAAGAGTAAAGATGAATTGAACCTTTTAGTTTTAGATAATGAGTGTAAACCTATTAATATTACTACAAATGTAGTTTACAAGGGTGTTTTTGCTCATTTGTGACCTTATAATCAAAAGTTGTTATGTTTTATTTAATATATAACACCATTGATTTTATTTTTATTTTTATGTTATTTAATAATTAACAATTTCATCAATGAAAGTTTAAAAAGATATTATTGTTGTTTTACTTGAAATATTTACATATTTAATTTAAACATATTTTATATGAAAATATTGTTTTATATTTTCTAAAATTTTATACAAAGTATTTGATATTTTAGTTATTCAATTTGTGTGTTACAAAATCGGGTATGATTTCATTTCCAAAGAAAGATACTCATGAATTCTTTCACATTGAAGAGGAATCAATGAAGAAATCTCGTAATTTTTGTCACGATTCGAATATAAACCGAGCATTTTATGGATTTAAAAGTGATATGCAGTTTTTGTAGATGAATTATTTGAAGAAAGAAGAATCATCGGGTTTGATTTCATTTCAAAAAAAAGATGCACTCTAATTTAGGGTTAAATTTTCAAAAATTTCCTAAATGTCTCTAAATGAATCTAGATTAACATTGAGAACAGATACATATTTAGACGGGAATTAAAAAAATAGAACTTTAAGAGAATGCCACGTGACACTAAAGTTATTGTTTTATTAATAAGTATTGATTTTTTTACTGACCAACACATAGTTTGTAAACTACATTTACTTTACTTATAAACTCTTAACACTCGCATTTTATACCGTTCAAATTTATAGTTATTTTATTGAAAAGTACATTATTTTACCATGTTCTTTTAAAGGCTTTAATATATTTATATATTCTAAACTAAGATAGTAATTATAATAGATAAATGAAGTTTATCTTGTTTTTATTTTACAATTAATAATATGTTAAGAACTAGAAAAGTTATGTCGTATATCTCTATATAGCGCTTTGAACATTATAACATAAGAATGTTATGAAACTACGAGGCTTTCTCTCTCACACTAATTTGATTATCTACTATTAAATGTATATAAATGCATTATGTGATCTCACACTTATAAATGCATTATTGATTTTGAAATGAACGCACCTCTCTATGGATATTCATTAGTTAACAAATAAAATATTTGAAATAACTTTTAGAATGAATTGCTATTTTTCTTCCCGTGGTTTGTTCACGTTTGTCATTTACATTCAAAATAATTTTTTTTGCATCGACCTCCCCAACGTTTTAAAATATTGTCGTTTTCATCCAACAAAATTAACACCATTAAAATAACCAGTTAAAAATCCATCAGTTTAAGGGCACTTAAGTAACTTTACGTATAAAATCAAATTATGTAAACTTGGACCTTGGTTCTGTTTCATCGAGAACAAAAGAACATTGCAAAACTCTTAAACTGGGCACTAAAAAACATATAGATACAATTTCAATATTTATAAGCATGCCCTTTTGAAATATTTGATTATATGATAGCATTGAGGAGCTAAGCACTAACAACTTTTGTTTGTGACATGCGAACGATTGTTGGTGAACAATAGAGGACCGTGGTATCTCTCATGGAGATGAAACATGAACACCGAATCCCCTTGAAAGTCCGATGTCCCTGACAATGGAGCTTACCAAAATCGTGAACCCCAGAAAACCAATTTGGAGGAAAAACTAAAATTAGGGTTATACAATTAGGGGATTTGTTTTATATTAAAAAGGGTAGGTTTGTAACTTCACTTTTTTAACAGGTTATTTTAACAGTGTTAATAGTTTTGGATGGAAATGGTAATTTTTTAAAACGTTGGGGAGGCCGATGCAAAAAAACTTTATTTTGGATGTAAATGGCAAACGTGAGCAAACCACGGGGAGAAAAACGGCTAATCACTCTAACTTTTAATATGAAATCTTGTATACCAAACATGATGTTACAACAAATACTCGTGTGTTGCAATGATGACGTTAAACCATGACAAATATAACGTCAAAATATTGATGAAACAAGTATGTCAATTCCTCACTCATTGCGGTGGGGGCCTTGATAATACTCAAGAATTAGGATAAATAAACAAAATCGAGAGGTAAACCTTTACTTGCGACTTTACATAATAGAAATGAAAACGTTAAAGATTAACTTCCAAAGATAGAAAAACACATCAACCGAAAATTCGCTAAAAAGAAAACCTCAAAGGTTAAAATTTAAATTTAATTTAAAGAAAACAAAAAAATAAAGATTTCTAAAAAGTTAAGAAAGAATTAAAATAAATTTAAAAAATAAAAACGAGATTAAAGAGGATAAACCGGATCCTGAAATGGGTGCTCGCGAGCAGTCTATAAAAGTTTTACCTAACCGCTCACGTCTTTTATGTAAACCATTATGTATATAAAAATACAAAACCATTAAAAAGTCGAGACCTGGAAGTTAAACATATGAATAATAAACTAACTTATATTAAATCTAAAAATGAAGTCCAAAGAGATAATTATTATTATTATTATTTTCAATTAGTTGAAAAATAATAAATTTATTATATAACATAGATTTTCGGTTACAAAGGAAATAATTAAAAAAAGTTAAAAAGGTAAGAAAGAGTCCATCGACTTCACCATTTAATAGTCAGTATAATCGCGTGATTGATATAGTCTTTCATAACATGTCTTGAGTCTTGAAAACGAGACGAAAACGTTTTGGATTTTCATATCTAATTTGTTTGATAATTTAGGCGTGTTTGAGTTAACATGTTTAAATTATTCAATTAGATGGGTCATTAGTGGGTTGGCTTGCTTAACCCATAGACACGTCAACCTCTCAATCCGTCTGCAACATGTTTAACCTATTTATTACAACTTGTTTAACACGTTTACAACTTAATTACAATTTGTTTTTTATATACAATCCGTTAGCCACTCTGACAAGTATATATAAATAGGTTAAACAAATCATGTTTGGCTTACACAAATTTAAGTACATCCAGATCAACGTTGATGTATTTGACACAAATAAATATTTGAATCTTGTTCAAAATCAAGATGAACCCATCAATCTTTCAACCTGGCATATCTACCACCCCTATCTAATGTTAGATGCTTGTCAATGAGTGAAAGTCCACCAACAGTGAGAAGTCTAAGGATGCTCCCAAAGTTGACATGATCTTGTGGTCGCATGCAATGATGTGATGATCCATTAGCACAATGAAAAATAGTTGCATGTGATGGTGTGATGACCCATTAGCACCATGAGAACATGGTAGCCTACTTTATATTGCTAAATGATGTGATTATGAATTTGAACCAATCGAAACATGGTAGACCACGTAGAGTTTTAGTTATAAGATGATGTGATGAACAATTAATTAGCGCCAAGGGGAAGTCATTAGCCCCTTAAGGTGCTAAAAGATGTGATAGTCTAGAAAGCTAAGCTTTTGTTTTAGTTGTCATGCTTTAATTTAGGTTATTGAACAAATTAGATGAAATCTTTGTTGAAGTCACCAATCTCACTTCGTTATTGTAACGAATTTTTTTAACTTTAAAACTAGACTGGTGGGATAGAAGTATTGAAGAAAAAAAAACAAAGTGTTAGTCAAAAGATAGATATGAAGTTTAAGTTCGAACATCAATTAATTGAATAGAGTTCAAAGACCTCTGAAGAAGACAAATCTTCAACCTATAAAGACAAATCTTTAGAGGCTGATACTCAATTGATCATAAACGATAAATAGAGTTTAGTTGAACTTTCAAGACTTAATCTTCTCAGTTAGCTGAAGAATTGAATGCCCGTTTAAGAGTTGAGGTGGAAATAGTATAATGACGTTGTCCGCCTAAAAAAATACTACGCAACCTTTGAAAAAGCTACCACTTTAGAAACATTTATCATGATACCACAATAGGCTCATTTAATGTTTGGAAACTCGATGAATTACACATATAAAGCAACAAATTTAAAGCGGTTGTTGCTACAACTCGTCAAGTGGATCATTAATATTAACTAAGACTCAAAGAAAAAACATTATCAATCGAAGTCAATCCACAAATCTCTTCATATCTTCAATTTGTATATTCTTTGAGCAATAGGAACTTTGGAGAATGTTGTATTTGTGTTTAATTGTAACTAACCATTTATTGATTTATTGATTCAACCCAAGACATATACACTTTATTATAGCTCTTTTTTGTAGTAGTCTTGATCTCTCTTTTCTCACAAATGTGCATCATTTGTGAGATTATTTGTCGTCAACCTACACCTTAGGACCAAGGGTTATTGCGTGGAACATGTTTTTGTCACAAATGTTTGCTTTCACTATGTTGTTTCAGTCAAACACTTCATATAAATATATGTATGTGTTGATGTATACGTCAAGGGCTAGAGGTAGCGATATGGGCATGAAGAACAAAAGCATTATGAAGGTGATAGGAAGATATCAACTGCGGGTAAGATAAGGGTATGGTAAAAGTCAACCGTTAGCAACATTTAAATAATCTTAAAGAAGTTTGTAGACTACTTTAGAGGGGGTGTGTGTTAAATCTTCATTATTCATACTAGAGGGGTGCCCACATGACATAACGGTGAACATAAATTGATCACAAGCAACCTACGATAATGCTTGAAGCGGAGGTGTCTGCGGATTTATGGATTTGACATGTAGTTTTTGGGACCCCTAAAGCTAACAACGACATAAACACTCTTGACCGATCATATTTATTTGATGATGTTGTTAGTGGAAATGCCCTAAAATGGCCTTTTTTGGTAAATAGATGTTGAATATAAACTTGGGTACTATTTAGCCAATAGCATATATCCAAGCGGGACACGGTTTGTCGTACTCACTAGAGAAGGATCTTAAATGACAACGATTCAAGAAAACGCAAACAGTGGGAATAAATTATATTGAACGAGCTTTTGGGGTCCTAAAAGATAAATGACATGTACTCTAACAACCCGCAAAAAACTACATCAACAAAGGATTAGAAAAATCTTGTACTTGTGTATAATCCTAAACAATATGATTTTGAAAAGTGTTGGTGCAACGATATCTCTAGATTACATAGAAGATCCTTCAAGCAACAAACGATAGAACATGATATACTTTCATGTTTACGATCACGTACAATCCACAAAAACCTTCCAGCGGATCTTATCGAGCATTTGGAGCATTTGTGTCAATCTAAGCAAACGAACCTCAAATTTTATTTTACTAATAAAATGTTGTCTTGTATATATTACGTATTTTTGTTTCTTTGTTATTATTTTTCTATGTATTTGTTAAATTTAATTATATAACATGAAATATAAATACAAATTATAAAAATTAATTAATTTGAAAAAACAATAAAATGGGAAAACTAGGATGACAACTTGCAAAACGAAGAAAATATAGAAAAAATGAAAAAAACTAACGTGCCGCTGAAATAAACAGAGAAAATAGTAAGTACATTTGATTTTAGTTTTAAGAAAAACAGAGACAACCGGAAGATTGGCGGTGGCATTATATGTACATTTGATTTAGTCATTGTATTTTATTTTAGACTGTAGAAAATAAAAATATTTTCATATGAAATAAACTATTAAAACATATTTATTTAGAAGTAGTAAAGTATTAATATTTTGAAGTAAACGTTTAATTTTAGTTTTAAGAAAATAGTAACTAAAGTATATAATATATAATAATTGAGTGTTTGGTTTCATGAGTTAAACTTAGAAGCTCAGGTTTCAATATGGTGAAAGGAATGGTTGTTGGGTGCAATTATGGGTGTTTCAAATAGAGTGGAGGGTATGATTGGGAATCTACCACTTTTTTTGTTCAATGGCCACAAAATGTACTAGAAGAACAATTTAAAGGATTTAATTCATTACAAAGTTGTTTTTGAAGTAAGTTATAATATTCCCTTTTGGCTTTTCATTTAATACTTGTTGTTCATAAAATCAAATTTTCTTAATATTTTGCTACAAGGTGATTTTGAACTTTATTAGAGTCGCAATGTATTGTGTGAATATATGGTCTAACAATCATATTTGGTTTTGAAAAAAATAAATCTTATAAAACATAATTAAAGAGACAAAGCACTAGATTAACATATTAAAAGTTTTTAAATAGACGTCGAAAATATAACAAGATGACTCCTTCGCTTGTTAGTCACGCTTTTATTGCTTGCATAATGATGTCGTTGATCAAGTACAAGATGAAAATTGGGAGGGAGGATCAAAGTAGTTTTTGCTCACTGTTTTTGGTTAGCATAGAGTCTTTCATGTTAACTGTACTAAAATCCTAAAGAAAATTCTCTAAAGGGTCCCTGGTAAGTTTTAATTACCGTATAAATGATCATCATGTTCAAAGAACTAAAAGTAAATGTATCACTAACAGTCTAACACTATATTGGCAGGTTAGTCCAAAGCTAAATCTCTCATACTAACTACTACACGTTTAAACAATTTAATCAAGACTAAAAACCGAAGATTGAAATATAGAGCCTACACAACTGCAAGCGGCGTAGTGTGAAGAGTACAAAATAGGAGGTTTTTGTAAGTAAAGACCTTAAAAGACATCATAAAAAACAAAAGATCCGGAAATTGTTTTTTAACTAAAGATTTAGGCTCGTCGTAAATTTCACAATACTTCCACATTTTCATAAACACTTGTTTGATCAGAAAAACTTCAATACTCATCACTGATTGGTTGGCACATTAAGTTTAAGTGTCTGTGTTGCTTTTCGTTTTATTTCTTGTGTCTTGTTGTACAACTTCACAATCTTTAATCGTTGCTTGCCATTTAAAAAAGCTTAAGATTTAACACGACTTCACCAATAAACCTCAAACTTGAAACTAATACATATTTACTAACTTCTTATGGATTTTCAAAACCATTATACTTATTGTTTGTTGCTAACATACTCTTATTAAATGCCAAAAGAAGCATTAACGATTTCGGGTAAGAAGCAAGTTTTCCCCTTATGGTTTCACCACTTTTCTTTTTCGTCTTTTGCTTTCACTTTTCATTTATTATCGCACATTTTTCACAATAAATATCAATTATATTTACTGTCAGTAAAAAAGTTGTAAAGTGACTAGCTATCTTGATGAAGACGGGAGAAAATAAATAGAAGAATTGCCAAATTTTTTGAAAAGAAAATTTCATAGGTAATCCTAGAACTTTCATGATATCATATTAGAAAGAAAAAAACAAATTAATATCAAATATACACATTTAAAACACTTAGTGTTACATATTATCGGATTTGTTAACTAATACAACTTTTAAAATTACCATTATACCAATTCTTCGTGTTCTCATTCGTACCTTAAATTCTTACACAAGAGAATTGTGTAAATATTACAAATATATAAATGAGTATATTTGATATTTTTCTTATGAAAGTTAAATTTTATTTACTCATGTAAGATTTGAAATCTAAACGTTAAAACTTCAAACATAGGTGTTGTTTTGGTCAAAATTGACAATAACCAAAGTAGTTATGTGAGGTTAGATGCTTTAAAATTAATGAAGATAATGAATGAAAAATCACAAGAACACAAGGATTGGTCACGAGGGAATAAGCCCTTGATCTCTAGAAGATCGCCGGCATAAAAGCCCCGAGTGGTGACAAATGTTCACCACTAGCTATATTAATGAAAAAAAAAAAGATTGCAACTCGAGAACTATGACAATGTTTATAATAATCGTGTGTGATTGCAAAGAATGAGAGTAAGAGAGATGAACGAGTGCGTATGAATGTGTGTATGTGATTGTCATAGCCTCATTTTATGTTAAACAAGAATAACTAAAATTCTTATTTCTAATGGATTATCTCTTAACGTCCACTTGACCGAGTAATCAGCTGACTATGGTAGTCCACGTTCAAAATAAAGTTGAAATATTTCTCTAGATGTTACCTGTAATTAATTAACAAAAAATAATAAAGAGAACAATTGTTAGTTATAAAAATATACCCTCAGGAGCCCTAACCCTTCCGAGACTAAGGATATCATATCCAGGTAGCCAGGATACCCCGTCTTTATTAAGAAAATATCCACCCTTAACAATTGCCCCCAATATGACGGTTATGATATGCATAACAACTATCATATTGATTATTATTTCCTGAAAGTAGCCGTTGCAGAAGACGTGAGAGACGTGATGGGTTAAAAACTACTCATTACCCTATAACCTAGGTTTTCACGATAACTTCCCACTATTGCTTTTAAATTGGAGATAACTAATCCCCATTCCATACATCAAGCAAAATTCAAGGTAATTTTCTCTCCCCCTTTCTTCTTATTTCTTTATCATCTCCGGCGTTAATGGGGAAAAGGACGACTCCGGCGACTTCCAGCTCCGAACCCAGAATCGTTGATAGAACCCTTAGGCCCCAAAACTTGCTTGTAGAACATGCAAAGGAAATCTGCAAGTTCACGGACGCAAAAATCAATAGCCTAAAACCTTGATTTCCTCCTGGGGCTGTATTTCGACCGTTCGATCCCATGGTGAGAAGCCATTGCGTTTCCACCGAGTGGGTTTGCTTTCCTGCCTTCCCGTTTCAGCTTGGTTGTTATTACCCCTTTCCGGCCTTTACCGAGGATTTCTTTGGATTTCAGCTACATTCAGGCTATGCCGATGATTTGGAGAACTCTGTTCACCATCGAGGAAATCCTATTTGAGAGAAACTGACCCTTAGCATTGCTGAGCTTGCTTACATGTACATTCTTACCACTCACGGATCCAGCCTATTCACTCTTAAATCCAAGCCTCATCATCCTGTTCCTGTTTTTAAAACCACCCAGAATGACCATGGCTGGAAGAACCAGTTCTTTTTTGTGAAAAGATCCTCGATCCCCAAGGGGGAACTCCTACCCCACAAATGGATTTTGACTGGGAGGATGCAGGAACCTAGATCTTGCAATTTCTTTGTTCTTGTTCTGATTACTAACCCCTATTTATTGTTTCTATTTTGCAGCAGACAATTTCACAAGACTTGTTGGGCTCGATAAGGTAGAAAGCAGAGCTAAAGCTTTGCTAGCTTTGGACCCAATCACTTCGACATTCAAATCCAGGATCCAGGATCACTCACAAGAAGTTTGCCACTCCTCTTCCTTCACCGTGTCAAGTAAGGAATTTATTAGTTTAAAAAATATTCATGATAAATAAAGGATACTTATCTATTTATAATTCCTTGTAGGTGCTCATAAGTCTACTCCTCGCCCTACTATCAAGTTCGGGCTAGATGATGTGGATTGCATCATCTCTTCCTACAAGAAGGAACCATCTCCTGCTCCAGAAGTCCCAAAACTTTCCATTACTCGCTCCAAAACCATTGCTCACAGATGCAAGAAAATCTCAGAGCCAGAGGATGAATTTGCAAGCACAGAGAAGCACATTCAAGAGGTCATCATCGAGGTAAGGATCCTTTATCCTGCACTAATAAACTTTGTTAAGGATAATTAATTTTAATAACTTTACCCTTTGCTTTGTAGAGCATTGCAAATCTGAAGAACTCCTATCATGCAAGTCTAAAGGAGCTTCAAGATGATCTGGCCAGCTTGAAGGCCTCTGTTGCTGCTCATGAGAAGGCATCCTCCAAGTCTAGAAAGAGGGAAGGGCGTTAGATGTCGAGCTTAAAGCTGCCCAGAAGAAGACTGAAGATGAGGTCTACGCTGTTATAGAACAAGCAAAGATTTGGGCTGCTAAGTCTGTTCTACAGGCTAGGCTCAAAATGGTAAAGGAGGCGAATAAAACCTGACTTCAACAAGTCTTCTTAGGACACGGAAAAATAGGAGCAGAATTTGGCCGACATTAGGGAGGATGATGACGAAGAGCAGGCTGAGGTGGCTAGATCAAGAAAGGGCAAGGAGGCAGCTAGTGGAGAGGAAGATGGTGATGCTGGGTCGGTTCCTGTGGGCGATAAAGGTGCTATGAAAGCCTGAGCCCACTTTTTTTATGAAGCTTTTATTTAACTTTAATTTTGATGGGGTTGTAATCTGAACAATAGTTTTAGGATTCAGGATCTATGATCCTTGGAACACTAGGAAGGGTGGCAAATGTGGAGGGATCCTCTGTTTGTAGGGATGAAGCCTTTGCTATCCTTCTTTTTAATTTCCTGCATGCTTATCTCAAACATTAGAACTACACTTAGCCTGGGTGGATGGTCCACGGTTTTGCTGGTGAAGCCCAGGTTAAGATCTTTTGGCGGTTAATATGAATGAAAATCTAATATTTTGACTTACATGCTTTGTTTAAAATTTCATTTATGTAGTTACTCATTTAAATTTTGTATTACTTGCAAGAATAAATTGTTTCCAATATCAAATAGTGAAGGGTTTAGGATCCTTTATAATACCCATAACATAAAGAAATGGAATTTAAGCAAACAGAAATCATACCAGAGGATCCTTAATAAGGATCAAATAATTTAGGCTGTAGATAATGTTAGGGATTCCAAGATCCTTTATCCTTAGTCATATTTGTACTTAGTATGTTAAAACAATCATGCAAACACAACTTGGGACTTAGCCAATTAAACTGGGGTCAAGCCCAAACAATACCGGGTCAAGCCCAAATAAAAACTGGGGACAAGCCCAAATAATGTTCGAATGAAAACTGGGATCTATGCCCATCCCGGGTCGGCCCAAACATTAATGACATTGAAAAATGCCAAAACCTTAGTTAGTATGAAAATGCTAAAAACCTTAGAAACTGAGGTATGGTACGTCTACCATAAGCTTAGGATCTTACATATGGCCAACAACAATGAAATTATCAGCCACTAAGCGTGCACTGGTCCCATTGCCTCGAACCAAACTTGGATAACGTGCGCAACTGGCGATCGGAGAAAAGGTGAAAACCTTTTAAACCTTAGAAGGTATATAAAATACCATAGCTGAGGAGAGGTGGCCAACCTCTTTAACCACAAACATTGCATTGTTAACTGTAAAAACTCAAAACTAAGTTAAAGTAGATGTTAAGTGTATTAACATCCTTGTCTTAACAAAATAAATAACATAAGCAAATAATAACGGAAAATATTACCAAAATAGGATCCTAGATCCTGATTACATAAAATATTTTTTAAGGTGAATCGCATTCCAAGCCCTTGGCAGTGAAACTCCTTCCATTGTAAGCAGTCTATATGCCCTCTTTCCAGCTTCAGATTCAATCAAATAGGGCCCTTCTTATTTTGGGGCTAACTTTCCATCAGTCGGATTAGTTGTATTCTGAAAGGCTTTCCTCAAGACCAAGTCACCTTCTTGAAATCTTCTAATCATGATATTCTTGTTATATGCCCTAGCCACTCTCTGTTGATAAGCAGCCATCCTGATTTTAGCAGAATCTCTAAGTTCATCAATAGTATCCAAGTCCTAGATCAAGGATTCATTGTTCGCTTGAGGATCACGAATACTTGTTCTGGCTGTGGGAACCACCATCTCTGTACGAACAACTGCTTCAGCTCCAAACACCAATGAGAAAGGAGTTTGACCCGTGGCATTCTTTGGAGTTGTTCTATCGGCCCATTTGCCCTTTTTGGCTCCTAATTTCTTTTTGAGATTGTTGATGATGATCTTGTTGCTAGATTCTGCTTGGCCAGTAGCTTGAGGGTGAACTGGAGTAGATGATATCATCTTGATGCCCTAACTGTCACAAAAATTAGTGGTTCTTTTCCCAACAAACTGGGACCCATTATCATATACTATTTTAGAAGGGATACCAAATCTAGTAATAATATTTCTTTTAATGAAAGATATAACTTCCCTTTCTTTATCCTGTGCAAAGGCTTCAGCTTCAATCCATTTGGAGAAGTAGTCCATCATAGCAAGCATGAAGACTTTTCCTCCTGGTGCCTTTAGCTTACCCACTATATCCAAGCCCCATTTCATAAATGGCCATGAAGAAACAATAGGGTATAATGGTTAGGCTGGTTGATGTAGAATGTTGTTGTGCCTTTGACAAGAATCATACTTTCTTGAGTAGTTGACAGCATCTTTTTTCATTGTGGGCTAGAAATAACCTGTTCTAAGGATCCTTGAGAACAAGGCTCTGCCCCCTATATGGTTTCCACAGTTTCCTTCATGGAAATCCTTTAGCACTTCTTCAATTTTAGGTTCTTCTATGCACCTTACATATGGACCTGCAATAGATTTTCTATACAACATTTTATCAATTATGGTAAATTGAGATACCTTTGTCCTGAAAGCCCTAGGATTTTCTCCTTCTGGAGTCTCTCCATCTTCGATAAATTTTCTGATCAGATAGATCCAGGATCCTTTAGAAGTTTCAGAGGATGGAAGATCCTTGGGTCACTCGAAGTTTCATTATCCACTTCCATTATCCTTTGCTCATCAATTGCTGGGAAAAGGATGTGAATGATGAAAATTTTCAAGTCTTCTGGAATTTTCAAGGATGATGCTAGATTGGCTAAAGCATCTGCCCCTACATTTTCTTCTCTAGGTACCTGTGATATGCTAAAAGAATCAAAATACCATGCAAGATCATTTACTAATTCTAAGTATTTAATTAGACTTTCACCTTTAACAATATAAGAGCCATTAAAGTGATTAGTGATTAGTAAAGATTCTACATATACTTGAAGATACTTGATCTTCATACCCTTAGCTAACTGCAAACCTACTATAAATGCTTCATATTCAGCCTCATTGTTGGTTGCTTGAAACTCACAAGCTATGGACTGTGGTATTATGTCCCCCTGTGGAGATTTTAGTAGTATCCCTAAGCCTGTGCCCTTGACATTTGATGCCCCATCAGTGAAAGTATCCAAGGATCCTTGGTCTCTTCAAGCTGTTGAACCTCCAAGTCAGCTTCCTCTTGTAGATCACTATTGAAATCCACCACAAAGTCTGTCAATGCCTGTGACTTGATAGCATTTCTTGGTTCATATCTTATTTCATATGTGCTGAGCTTTACAGCCCACTTTGCCATCCTACCTGACATTTCTGGTTCTCTAAGGACATTCTTGATTGGATAGTTAGTTTTCACAATAATAGGATGGGTTTCAAATAATGTCTTAACTTAGTAGATGCCATAATTAAAGCAAGTATTAACTTTTCTAAATGAGAATACCTGACCTCAACATCTAGAAGACTTTTACTCACATAGTACACCGGATGTTGTTGACCTTCATGATCCTTGACCATGACCGCACTGACAGCATTGCCTGATACAACAAGATAAAAGATCAAGGATTCTCCTTTGGTTGGCTTCATTAGTGCCGGCGCTGAGGATAGATAATCCTTAAGAACTTTTACAGCAGCTTCATGCTTTACAGTCCATTCAAATTTCTTATTCTTTCTCAAGATGTCATAGAAGTCTTTACACTTTTCTGATGATCTAGAGATGGAATCTATTTAAGGAAGTAATCCTTCCTGTTAGTCTTTGAACATCCTTTACATTGACAAGGGATTTCAAGTTGATGATGGCCTTGATTTGTTTTGGACTTGCTTCTATTCCCCTTTTGGTTACCACGTATCCTAAGAATTTGCCAGCTTTAACACCAAAGTGACACTTTGAAGGATTCAACTTCATGTTATAGCGATCAAGGATATCAAATGCTACTTCTAAATCCTTGAGATGATCTTCATTCTTCACTGACTTGACCATCATATCATCTATGTATACCTCTATTGTATCACCGAGCTGTTCTTTGAACATCATATTGACCAGTCTTTGATAGGTAGCACTTATATTTCTTAATCCAAAAGGCATAGCAATATAGCAATATATGCTAGTAAGAGTCATGAATGTTGTATCCTCTTGATCAGATGGTTCCATCTGAATTTGTTGAAATCCAGACGAAGCATCCATAAAGGTGAGCAACTCATGTCCTGCAGTGGCATTCACCATGGAGTCAATGTGTGATAATGGGAAAGGATCCTTAGGACATGCTTTATTTAATCAGTAAAATCAACGCATGCCCTCCACTTTCCATTTTTCTTTTGGACTACCTTAACATTGGCAAACCATTTAGGATATTTTACCTCTCTAATCATACCTGCCTTAAGGAGTTTGTCAACCTCTTCTTGGATTATTGCATTCCTCACCGGAGCAAACTTCCTTCTTTTTTGATGAATTGGCTTAACTGCAGGATCAATACCCAATTTGTGAGTTATAATATCTTTAGATATACCTGTCATATCTTCATGCTTCCATGCGAAGGTTGATCTTCTTCTCTTTAAGAAGGATACCAAATCCTGCTCGATATTATCCACGATCCTGGATCCTATGAAGACTTTAATTTCAAGATCCTAGGGGTCCAAGGATACTTCCTTCACATCCTACTCCATGGATTCCATAGGATCCCTTGGAGGTTACATTAATTTCTATAAAGCTCTTGGCTTTGAGGCGGATTTCATTGAGGAAGTGTAACAATCCTTAGTATCTTGTTGATCACTGTCGATCTTTACTACCCCCAAGGCCTTGGTAACTTCACACACTGGTGGTAGGTGTTCATGAATCCAGGGCCTGCCAAGAATCACATTGCAACAAGAAAGGTTATCAATAACACAAAACTTTTGGATAGAATTTACTCGCTTAATATATATGGTTAGCTTGATGTCCCCCAATGTATTCTTCGTCTCTCCACTGAATCCTACTAAGACTGAGGATCTTTGGATGATTTCAGATTCAGGAATGTTCATCTTTTTTAGGACATCATGTTGAATTATGTTCACTGAGCTTCCTCCATCTACAAGGATCCTGCGAACATAATGGTTAGCGATAAATAATGTAATAACTAGACTATCGTGATGAGGATCCTGGATACAGCTCCTATCATTTTCATCGAAAGTAATGATCTTCTGGTTCGTCATGGTGGAAGTCCTTATATGTCTTTCTCCATTCTCCAGCTTACACTCTTTAGCATTTCTCTTAGCTGCTGAATAAGAAGTGCCATAAATATCTGACCCTCCTAAAATATAGTTGATTATTTGAGCATCGGGAGGAGGTGGAGCAGCCCTTTCTAGAACCCTCTCAGGATCTTGGGTCCTTGACTTTTTTCTGCCCAATAGATCTTTGAAGTGTCCCTTGCTGAGGAGATAGCCTATCTCTTTTCTCAATGCAATGCATTCATCGATCACGTGGCCAAAACTTCATGGTAAGCACACCATTTTGATTTTTCCTTGTATCCGATTGGTTTTTCATTCTTTTTAGGCCATCTTGCTCTTTCACTTAGATCCTACATTGCAAGTAGCAAACCACCAACATCAACAAAAAAACAGTATTCAGATATCTTCGGATATTCTTCCTCGTCCTTATCGTATTCGATTGCATGGACATTTTGATTGCCAGGCCTTGAATTTGGCTTTGATTTTTTGAACGAGGATCATTGTCTCTTCTCATAGTAATCCTGTTTAGAAGAACCACCGAGTCGATCCTGGATCCTTTTGTCATCTTCAAGCCTAATGAATCTTAAAGCCCTTGTCTTGACTTCATCAAGGTTCCTGCATGGGGTTATAACAAGGTCACCATAAAATGGTGAATCTTTTTGCAAACCCATTTTGAAGGCTTCCAATCTAGGTTTGGAATTCAAAAGCTTCTCTTTCGAACTTGGTTACATAATCCCTGAGGGATTCACGAACTTGTACGACTCTATATAAATCGCTGCTTAGTCGTTCAAATGTTCTACTACAAGAAAACTGATTGTTAAATAGATTAACCAAATATAAGAAAGAAGTAATAAAGTAAGGAGGCAAACTCAGTAGCCATTTGAGTGCAGATCCTGTAAGCATGGATCCAAAACCTTTGCATAAGCAGGCCTTTTTGAGCCTATCCGAGATAGGGTTAGTCTCCATCCTTTCTCTATATTGAGTCACATGCTCTTCTGGATCGGTAGAACCATCATACAATTTCATGTTGGGAGTCTGAAAACGCTTTCGGATCTCCACATCACATATGGGAGGAGCAAACCATGACACCTTATGACTACCAACTGGTATCTCATGTATAGGTCTGACTACACTAGGGACACTGGATATCATATCCTTGAGCTTCTGTAGTTCTCTGGCTATAGCAGGAGTAATACCTGCATCCTACATCGAGTATTGATTAGTACCCATAGATATGTCATTGAAGTTGTTACCTCTTTGATGGAAGGACTCCATCCCGGAATAGTATCCAGAAGTTGGAATTTGATCAGTGATAGTCGGTCCAGTCGTAGCATCAGTCTGCATAAGAATGAAGTCATCATCATGTGCTTCAGACGTATTAGGACATGGGATGCCTGAAGATTCTCGATCCTTATATAAAGATGATCCAATAGGATTATGCATAGAGGATCCTGGATTCTGGGATGAGGATCCTGGATTCTGCATCGAGGGTCCTGCATGACCAAAGGATCCTTGAGGAAAGTAAGATGAGACTGGTAGAGGCTGGGTTGAGGATCCACGTTGAGACATCCCAACTGATCCTTGTTGAAACACCGAGGTTGGAGGACGACTTGAGGATCCTGAGACCTGTTGAGATTCAGATATCAGAGTAGAGAAATCAAGCAGCTTTTTCATAAGAGGACTTGGTTCCTCTGCTGGCCTTTTTGCTTTCTTGATCTCCTCGATCTCACGAAGGATCCTCTGGTTGGTCTTATTTTGCTGATCCATATAGCTCTTCATCTGCGAACACAAAAACAGAAATATCATTATTAGTATTTGTTACCGTAGAGGCAGTAGCAGCGGAATTCTTAGATTCTTGATAAACATCAATCTGCTTCTTTTGAGTCAGATCCATGGCTTTCCCCAATCCAACAGATGGAGGAGGAATTGGCATTAATGAAGATGATAGCATGGCCGATGAAACAGATTTTGGTTGAGAAGCCATTGAGAAAGCAAATAGGGAATGAAAGGTGATGAATATAGGAGGAAATGAATTATGGATAAAGCATTGTTCTCCCTACGGTGGGCACCAAATTGTTTTGGTCAAAAATTGACAATAACCAAAGTAGTTAATGTGAGGTTAGATGCTTTAAGATTAATAAAGATAATGAATGAAAAATCACAAGAACACAAGGATTGGTCACGAGGGAAAAAACCCTTGATCTCTAGAAGATCGCCGGCATAAAAACCCCGAGTGGTGACAAATGTTCACCACTAGCTAAATTAACGAAAAAGAATATTGCAACTCGAGAACTATGGCAATGTTTACAATAATCATGTGTGATTGCAGAGAATGAGAGTAAGAGAGATGAATGAGTGCGTATGGATGTGTGTAAGTGATTGCCATAGCCTCATTTTATGTTAAACAAGAATAACTAAAATTACTATTTCTAAGGGATTCTCTCTCAACGTCCACTTGACCGTGTAATTAGCTGATTATGGTAGTCCACGTTCAAAATAAAGTTGAAATATTCCTCTAGACCTTACCTGCAATTAGTTAACAAAAAATAATAAAGAGAACAATTGTTAGTTATAAAAATATACCCTCAGGATCCTTAACTCTTCTGAGACCAAGGATATCCTATCCAGACAGTCAGGATACTCCGTCTTTATTAAGAAAATATCCACCCTTAAACGGTGTTTCAAAAGATTTTGCTTCTCCACAATGCCACCAACCTCGCAATAAGGATTTCAGGGGGTTACTGACCAGATAGATCTATTGAGTGAGAGAAATTTTGATACTATATTGTCTTTTTCTTCTTTGCTATTTTAGTGGCAAATTTCACAACATGGAGACCCTAACTATTTCAAATTATTTAAAATTTATTTCTTATATAAGTTTTATATGATACAAGTAAATTTCGTTAAACATATGTATGGAATATACATACTTTGCTTAGCATCGTTTATTTAACTTCAGAAAACATAGATATAAAAGTGTATACAGTATAACAAATTCTATTTGAAGAATTGAGAAACCACGTAACATTCACACGTAATACATAATACATAAAAAGACAATCATATGTTGTGAAAGAAAGAAAGAGATAAAGTTAAAAATAGTCTTATATATCGTATATTATAGAATTTGAATTTAACAATGCTTTGTGTGTATCTATATATCTACATGTAATATATATGAAGACAGCCAGATTAATTCAAGTGTTTAAGTTCACTCTTGATATGAAAATTAATAAGGGGGGAGGGGGATGCATATAATCATAATCTAACAAAGAAAATCTAAGAAAGCTCTTAATTCATGATGCTACATTATGTTTCTTGGGCTGTAAAAAGTTTGAACACAATTTTTGACCCAGATTTCCTTCTCATTCTTCCATTTTGATATGCCTTCCACTTTGGAATTGAGTGCTTTTTTTAACCTTTTCATAAACCCAATTTTCTATACATTCCCAATATTAAAAGACCTAAAAGATATCAATTTGGATTATTAAGTCATAAAAATAACATGTAATATTTTATTAAAAACTATAGAAAAAACATATTTTAATTAATATTATTAAAAATGTTATAAACATTTATATGACCCGTATAGTGATTTTAGACGCCTTTCCACTAATTTGACTCTTTCGAAATAACTAATATTTTCTTGTTATGCTTTTTTTTTACTCAGACTCCTTATTTATAACTAATATACTCTGTAATGCCTCTTAGATCTTCATTAATAATATATAACTAGATTGACATATTTTTAATGTTTGTAACCTCTCTTGCATTTAATCGTTATATATAATAGAATAAAATAATTATGATATTAGTTTATTTTTTAAATCAACAATGAAACTCGTTTTATTTGGTTAACTAGTAAGCATGGATTGCACATTATACGTGTTTTTTTTCTCGTAAGGGTATGGTCAAGATTTAAAAAAACCAAAAGAATAAACAAGGATGTTAAAAAAAACTAAAAAAAAAGAATTAAAATTTTAGGATAAGATAAAAAGAATCAAGCCCTAAACAAATAAGGAAAACAAATAATAATAGTATTATAGTTAAAATAAAGTTTAAATAGATAAAAGAAAAACACCAAAGAAAAAAAAAAACTTGTTACATCCAAGTAACCGGCTAGGAAGGGGGCTAGCGAGTTTCAAATCCTCGTGCTCTGAATTACCCGTATGCCCAGATATCATTAGACCATCTTCTAATTTATTTTAAATTTTTATTCGTTAGTATATAACATATCTACGTATAGTAAATAAGAAAATAAAATAAAATAAAGTTGTCATGTGACAGCTTTGATTAATAGGATATTACTATTCACTTTAGTTACATAATCACACCTTTTTTAATTAGAGTTAAATTTGATTGACAAAATTATATCTTACTAATTTTAGATTCTTTAATATGTCTCCTCGTAACTTTTACAATACAAACATCCTCTTAAATATGTGTCGACAAAAGACTTAAAACCACTCAAGTCAATACAGTTATGCCACTTTCTCATATGTCCTATTTTTACAGTTTTTTTATATAACAAAATATAATATATTTTTTTGAGATAATTGCATCATTAATCGTATTTATTTAATATAAAAAAGAGTTTGATATCTTATGATATTTGTCGTATCAAAATATTAACAAAGCATGTAGAACTATTTTACATACTACATTTTTTACTGCCACATTACATAATCTACTAATTACAAACTATTTTTCAGTTTTACAAATGTTACAAATATTTTTTACTTAATATAATTATTACTTTATATTTATTATTTATCTAAATCTATATACATAAATAAAATAGTATATAAACATAAACATAAGTTTATATGTGTAAATTAAACTCTTATATTTTAATTTAACCGAGTCTTAATTTATAAGTTATATTGCTTTGTAATTATAAAGTATGTATTATTAAATTCATAAAAAAATATTTTACTTAATTAGTTAATAAATATCATTTAAGATATAATGTAAATACAAACCGTCCAAAAATCACAACTACAAATTTTACAACTTTTCCAAATTGCAGAACCCAAAATTACAAATATATATTCTTTATAAAATACACCCCAAAAAAAAGAAAGATGTCTTTAAATTCATAGACAAATATAATCACCACAATAGGAACCTCATCATGCATCTCCTTTATATAAGCGAACAAAATATTATTATTAAATGCGCCATGCTTCATGGGAACATTGTACCATGAAGATTCATTACCAACTTTTTTAAAAAGAGAGAAAAACGAATAATTAATAATCATATAAATTTTCTTCGACTATTTTTATTTTAAATATCATATAATTAATATAAAATTTTGATAAGTGTATTTCGTTTACTTATTTAGTGTTCCACAATGCATGTCCACTATTCCTATTTACGGGGCATGTTGTTTTTCGGCCAAATGATATTAACCTAGTGGATGTGTAATGTGTAATTTTTTTTTTCGTTTTAATATTAATAGTTTGTTTACTTATAAAGGAGTGTAAAAAGTTAAATAAAAGTTTACTAATACTTGACAATTATAAAGCAATAGAAATTATAGATTATAATTCAGTTATGTTGATAAAAAATGTCATTTTAACCATATACATAAAAATTATGTTTATATATTTTTAATATACAAGTTAAAAGGTCGATAATATTGTGATTTCAATATGGATTTTCCTTTTTGTCTTTGCACATCAGAATTTCAGAAACATAAGATGAAATCGTTGCCAAAGTCTCAAAGATGCTAGTGAAAAGCCTAAGTGTTTTTCATCGATGCTATATTTTATATCAAATATAATAATAATAGCATAACATGACAATAATGATATGATTTATGATTTTTTTACCTTTGTCTAAATTATAATTTAGGTGGCAATATACATACATATACATATATCAATTATAATAAATAAAGATTTTTAGTGTCACGTGTCATCATTTTAGAGGTTTTATATTTTTGTTTTCCGCCTGAACATTTTCCATTTATCTATTTTACTTTACATTTTTTAAACTCATAAATTGATTATATACCATTTACCCATTTCCATATTTTTTATGATTTAAAACTAAATATTAAATGTATGATAACTTTGATTGACTAATAACTTCATTCTTTAACACATTATTTATAATTAAAATAATTAATTCATTATAATTCATAAGATTTAGAGTGTTAATTTATTTTATTTTTTAAAGAATATAATAAATTGTTACTATATAAGTGTTTTTGAAATATTATGAATTGTTAATATAATCTCTCCCTACTCTAATAAAAGTAAATATAAGGAACGTGACATCTCATGTTACTTCTCATCAAAGTTTTTCCGTTCTCTCTCATATAAAATTACTACATTAATTACTTAGAATATTAATTAATTTTTTTAGATTATAATAGTTTATTAATAAATTTAAGAAAGAATTTATAAGGAAAACAAATTTATATAAAATAAGAAATTTTTCGAAAACATCAAACTTTTAATAAAATACAAATATTTTAAAATTGATGTATTTAAAAAGTAAATGAATAAACACAAAAATAATTATAATTGAGTGTAACGATGATGTCATTTTTTTTAAAAAAGGGGTTGTTTTGAATAAAATATTTAATTATTTTAAAAAAAAAAATAAAAAATAGTCTAAAAACAAGTTTTAAGAAGTTGATATCATAGTTTTATTATTGTACATACTTACTCATAGTTGTATCCATATATTATCTTACAATCTATTTTAGTATTAATAAATTTTTATTATATTTAATATTTTATTATTCCTTCCAGTCATAGGTTTCTAGTCTATTATCTTACTAGAGTTGCACAAATCGGGTTTGGGCCGGACCCGGGCCCGGGTACAAAACGGGTTTGGGCCCACCGGGTTTTTTGTACCCGGTATTGGTGAACCCGGGTACGAACCCGGGTCGGGTTCAGCGAGATACAAACCCTACCCGGTATACCCGGGTAGGGTCGGGTCGGGTTCGGTTCGGGTATGAAACCCGGTTCAACCGGGTTTTTGCCTTTTTTTTTTTTTTTTTTTCTTTTTTTCTTTTCTGTGTGTGTGTCGAACACCGGTCGTATGTTTTTTTTCTTATATTTTCTTTCCTTTTTTTTCTTTTATTTTTCTTTTCCTAACCGGGTTCACTTGAATGACAAAAATTTAAACAACTTAATATATAAATATATACAAATCTTGAGCAGAAATGTTACACTTATAATATACAAATATTAAATACTTTTTATATAAACATTTGAATGACAAAGAAATTTAAAAAGAACATGAAAGACATATAATATTAAAACAACTTAAAATAACAATATCGTCTAATTTTATCTACTACGAGATGCTTGATCAAATGCTAATTCTTCATCGGATATGCCAGAAGATACTCCGTCTTCTACCTCTTCATCATGTACTTTAGCTTCGAGTGTAATCTCGTCTTCGAGGCTTGTTTGGTCTTGTATACGATCCGTTGCGTCTAAGTGATCCTTTAAACAATGCACATCTCCACTGCTTCCGGAGTTAGTCTTGTTCTTCGTAATGATATTACCCTGCCACTAAGAGAAAAGCAGATTCCGAAGCTACCGTAGAAGCTTGGACGCTTAGTAAATCACGGGCCATAGCAGAAAGAATCGGAAATTGAGATTCTTTTCCTTTCCACCAAGCCAAAATATCGAATGCACGATAATCTTCGGTAGTCATAGTGGAAATAAAATCCGTTCCACTATATCTACCGAGCTCACTTGTTGGGGTGTTACCTCTTTGACGTTTAGCCGTCACATCCCGAACAACATTCAACATAGTCAAAACAGGGTCTTTAAACGAGGTACTAGCACTTGAGGTTGATCGCTTGGCATGGTTATGTTTACGTTAGGCCCATATCTATTAAAAAAAATTATAAATTGTTTTCAAACTATGATTAAATTTTCTTTTGCCTCGTTTGAAAAATCAGGGTTTTCGTCATGCATATCCAAATTGTCATTTATCTCATCTATCAAACATTCAACCCCGCAACATTTAGAAACGGATTTAAAGCGGCGGCACACGTAAAAACGGGTGGTAAGTCCTTAAAATATTTTTTAAACTTTTCTTTCATTGGTTCTATCATTTGATTAAACATATTATTTTTATTTTGAAAATTTTTAAAATTCAAAGACATAAAATATAGTTCTTGAAGCACCGAATAACTAGTGGAATAATAAACTCCCGATAATTTTGTTGTTGAGTTTTTAAAAACCTCAAGAAACTCGGATAGACGTTGAAGATTCTCCCAACCCGCATCCGGAAATGGGTCGGCTTCACCATTATCCGAAAGACTATTATGAAAAGCTTTCAAAGTGCCCTTTTGTTTTAAAGCACATTCAAACATGTGACAAGTCGAATTCCACCGAGTAGGTACATCCCAATTAGGACCTAAAAATCTAGAGTGCGTATCCTTACAAAGTTGTTTATAATCTTGATATCTTCTTCTACTTTTTTTAAAAACGTCATGTAACATAAATCGAAAAGATGTAATAAAGTTATTAACATATTGCCCGGATAGTCCGTCTTGCACTACTAAATTAATAATATGTGCAACACAACGAGTATGGAAAAAATCACCGTTTGCAATCGGAAGATATTTTAATTTTAATTTTTCAACCGCGGTTGTGTTGTTAGAGGCGTTATCAAATGCAATTGAAAAAAGTTTATTTTCTAATTTAAAAGTACTTATTACATTATCTAAAAAGTAAAACAAAATTCTCCGGTGTGTGGATGCGGAAAAAGATCAAATGCAATCGTACGTTTCATCAATTGCCATGAATTGGGATCCACCCAATGAGCGGTGACGCAAAGGTACGATTCGGGTAAACCGTGTGGAGCCGACCAAACGTCACTAGTTAAGTTTACACCGGTATTTAAATTTTCAAATAATACAATTAAATCATTTTTTGCTTGTTTCCATAATTTTAAACAATAACGTCTAAGTGTAGTACGACTTACGTGAGTGTAACGAGGTTGAAGCGTCTCTCGAATTAAGTTGGTCAACCGAGGATTGTCGAAGTGACTAAAAGGCAAAGCTTCTTGAATCACGAACTTCGCCATTCGATCTCGAACCGTATTAACATCGTAATTAAAGATTCCACCGTCTCCACCCAATTGTGTTTGTTGCGAATCCGGATTACTTTTCAACGACTTACAAAACTTCTTGCTAATGTGTTTGTTTAAAGTCGTGTTAGAATCTTTAGCAAGCAAAGCTCCACAAAACTTGCAACGAGCCTTTACAGACCCGTCACTCAACTCAACCATATCCCAATTGCACCAAACATCCATGTTACGATTGTGTGCAAGAACACGAACGACGGTTGGAGCGTTGGACGAACCTTGACCAACGGAAGATTGTGAGTGAGCCATATCAAGATTGAAGAGAGTGAAAGTGTAAAACGAGAGAGTGAACGTGTAAAGCGAGAGTAAACGAGAGTATTTTTTTTTGTTTTTTGCGTATGTTTTTGCGTTTGAGACTTGGGTACTAAACCATATCAACCCACACCTATTTATACTAACTTATAGCCTAAAAGTGACAAAAAAACGGTCACAAATCGATCCCAACGGCTATATAGCCGTTAAAAAACGGCCACTTTTAAAAAAAAAAAAAAAAACGGTCGAAACCGGGTACCACCCGGGTTCAACCGGTTCCGGGTCGGGTCGGGTCGGGTCGGGTTCGGGTTCTAAGAAATTCTAGAAAATCATACCCGGTTCCAACCCTACGGTTTTTTTCGGGTCCAACCCGGTATGCATATACCGGTCGTACCCGTACCCGGTTCCGGGTCGGGTCCACCGGTCGGGTCCGAACCCGGTTTTTATGCCCACCTCTAATCTATACTACTCAATAAAAAACTTCTAAGGGACACGATGCGTAATTCTAAAGTCCCTCCCTAATTTTTTTTGCCTAACATTCTAGCCCATTATTTTTAGGCAACTAAACTATTTTTCCTGTACAATATTATAATAAATTTATTTTCGTCGGTATTAAATATTTTGATTAATATCAACCTAATAAAACAATTTTTTTATTTTTTTCTTAAACTAGTAATGACATGGATTTAAATTACATTTTTTCTTTCATAAATACTACTAAAATTAAGTTATTTGATTACTGTGGCTCTAAATTGACATATTCTTTCAATGCCTCGCATTCCTCCGTATTATTTTTATGATAATTCTTCTTTGTATTTAACACTTTCCCTACATATAAGTATGTATGTGTATATATGTGTGTGTTATTAACATTGTAATTACTTCCTTTTGTTGTGAATTTACTTATAAACACTATCTCAATTAAAAATTTAGTGCTCACATTGAAAGATAATTTAATAACATGATCTAAGTATAAGCATATCATGTAAAAGTTATTCTATTCAAGATGCATAGTTATTATATATGGCGAATACCCCGTCGACATGGTTTTGTACATTAGGGTATGCAACTTTGTAGATCAGGTCATGTGTAATTAGGAATGGTGATGAGAGGGCTGTTAGTAATCCTAGTCCTATGACAGATTGTAAGACCTTGTCTCATACCCGCTACAATGACCATCAGAGGTTTGGCGGGGAAATATCCGTCCAGTATCTAGTATACCCCCGGGTATCATGTAATTTCTTGAGTTTGTTAGACAAATACAAAAATATTCTTTTCCTATATTCATAAATTTTATTATGTGGCGTTCAGTATTCGAATTAGATTCGAAAAACTCGAAATTCGATTCGAATTAAAAATTAAAAATTTGTAATTTGATCGATTCAAAGTCTAATACTGAATTTCGAATTTGTGATTTTTTATTGGATTGGTATTCGAATTTGAAATATATGTGCATATAATTTCTATTATTCTTTATATCTAATAATTATATATTATATATAAGTTAATATGCAAATGGTTTAGATCTTTAATGTTTTAGAACAGATTCAAGCCCGTTTAACTTTACCCCGATTAGCCTTCTAATAATCTAAATGTCCATCCCGTGTTACAAATTTACCTTAATTATGTGACCATGTTTTAGAAGTTTATCATTTCGATTGTTAATATTTAAAACGGGTATAGTACAATTTATTGTGTTTTGTTAGTTATTGTGCTTTTGAAACACTATTGTGTTGTTCTAAAATGATGAATTCTTAAAAAATACAACGGTAAAATAACATTTTTATGTAATTCTAGTATGTAAAACATAATAAAAAACTAACGACTAATGAATCTAAAATAACACAGTGATATAAAACGTAATACACAATGATAAATCGTCTCATTGTGTTTTTAGATCGTTTGTGTTATCTTAGACACGATGAGTTATGAAAAACACATTGATGAAATAAAATCATTGTGTACATCTAATTGTAATCAACAATGCTCCCATTCAAAAAAATTGTAATACACAATGATAAAATAACATGTTTATATAATATATATATAAAAACATGATAAAAATAACTCAAAATTTTCTAAAACATAAAAAACAATAATTAATACATATAACAAATAATAATAAAAAATATTTAACACAAAGACGTGACGTATTATACATAATAACCTAACGTATTAGACACGATGATCAAAATGTCCTCTCCTTTAAAACAGTCAAATGACACATGTCAAGCTCAAAAAAAATTTTAAACTTTTTAGATTAAATACAATTTTTAATTATTATCCTACCATTATAATTATACTTGTTTTAAAAAAATAATTAATCTAACAAATTAAAATATGATAAATTACATACATATCAACATTATTATAAAATGTGTAAAGTATCTATAATATGTAAATTTCATAATTATATAAATCTTAGAGATACGAATGGTCCCTTTGGTTTGGGTTGGTTTGGGTAAAGTAACAGGTTCAGGTACTATCATTAAAAGTAACATGTTTAGGTTTTGTGCTTTCAGTTGTGTAATGAATTTGGGTATGGCAAACATCCATTAAATATTTTGTTAAAATCATGTGAAATGACAAAAATACATTTTATCTAGTGCTGCAAATGAATCGAATGAACATGAATGGAGCTTTGTTCTTGTTCGATCATTAATGAAAATAACTTGTTCATGAACTGTTCACGAACTCTTACCGAATAAAATTTCTTGTTCGTGTTCGTTTATTAAGGAAATGACTCTTTTCATGAACTGTTCACAAACATAAACGAACGCAAACGAATACAAACGAACGTACACAAATATTCATGAACATTAATGAACACAAATGAAATTGCCTATAATAAACAAATACAAACCATCATACATTGATTTTATAAATAAAATCCCAAACATTATGTAATATCCTAAATAAGTACTTAACATAATTATCTCAAACATAACCATGGTTGTATAAATCGCTAGCCGCTAGTCGGGCGGTGGGATACCGACTAGCGATTAATCGGGATTACTAGGGATTAATCGGATTGGAACTTTTTAAGTAATTTTTTAATTTTATATATATACACACTCATTTTTGTATGCAATTTTAAAAAAAAATGTTTGGATTTATATATATACAAACATATTTGACCAAAATATACACGTATTTGGCTAAAATTTTCAAGGTTTGACCATAATTTCAAACATCTGGCCGAAATCTGACCAAAATGTGACCGGTATTTGGTTGGAACCTAGCTGCTGATTAGTGGCCGCTTAGGACCGATTTTGTCCGACTAGGTCCGATTACCGGTTTTATCCACCGATTACATGAAATCGCCAAGGTAACCGACCGACTAGCGTAATCACCGATTAATCGGCCTACTAGGCCGATTTTACAACACTAAACATAACTTTTAAATAAACGAACACAAACGAACGTTAAAGAACACATTATTGAACGTTCACGAATATAAATGAATGAACCCAACCTCTGTTCATATTCGTTCGTTTAACTAAATGAATAGAAGTTTCTTGTTCGTGTTCGTTCATTTATTAAATGAACTTTCCGTCGAACGGTTCAAGAACTGTTCACTGAATATTCGTTTACAGCCCTACTTTTATCCTATTTCTAACAAGGACTATTTACGTAATAAATTCTATTCTAAGGACCAATTATGTAATTAACTAAACATTAATAAAAACAACCCAACCCAACCCCATTGTTCCCCCACTCTCACAAGTCATGACTACTTCGTCGTGCAATCCCAGCCCACCCATTGGCGGACCTACTCTTATCCAGGGTTGGGGGTGGCCTTCCACAACAAAATATATAGTGTAATATATACGCTCAAATCCTAATCGCCCCCCATAAATCTTTTGCAATCGCCCCCCTTTGAACGTAAACGAACACATAATCAAACATAAATGAATACACAATCGGACGCAAACGAACTATAATTGAAGTACCAAGACCTTTGTTCATGCTCGTTTATTTAACTAAATGAACGAAATTTTCTTGTTCGTGTTTTTTCATTTATTAAACAAATAAATATAAACGAACTTCTCGCCGAACGATTTACGAATTGATAGTTGAACGTCTGATTCGTTTGCAGCTCTAATATTGATAATTTCAAAGTGGATACCAGATTTTTCAACTTGGATGGTTTATCAAGTTCATGTACAATTAATGGTTGAAACAAAGAAAACCTTTCATTTACAGTGATGTATCGTTTATTGAAGCTAGCTTTCGTGTTACCTGTTGCAACCACAACCATTGAAATATGCTTTTATGGATAATTTAAGTGATAGTTGTATTTGTTTATAGAGAAAGATATACTTAGGTAGGGGTGTGCATGGGTCGGTTTGTTTTGGTTTTAGCCTAAATAGAAACCAAAAACCGATATTTTGGTTTCTAGGTTTTTAAAACCATTCAGTTTCGGTTTTTGCGGTTTTGATTTTCGGTTTATCTCGATTTTACCATTTGGGCTTCAAGGCTTTAAAGAAAAAATTGATCCAAATTAATGAATATAAACTAAAATCTTTAGGCTTATAATATTTTATTGATATTTAAATATAATCAACATATTCTTATAAATTACTTGACATTAAAATGAATTACAATTCATAAAATACAATAACAAAATTTTTTTATAAAACGTTTTAATCTATTAATTCAAACAAAGAAGTTTAAAGATTATTTTTAAAATCTAAATATTGAAAAAAATAGATAATATAAGTTAATAAGTAAGTAATAGGCTAATCATATTTATAAGTGTATGAACACACCTCTAAATTTAGAAGTTGGTCTGTATGGTTTCGGTTTGGTTTTTTCGGTTTTTGTTACAAGCAAAACCGAAACCAACCGAAAAAATCGATTTTAAAAAACCATTAAATCAAACCATCGGTTTCTTATTGGTTTCTGTTTCTTCGGTTATTTCAGTTATTATGATTTCTTGCACACCCTTATACTTAGAAATGTCTTTCTAGATGTTGTTATGGAAAGATTTCAAAATATGAAATCTTAAAAATTTTCAGCCCTATGAAAAAAAATTTTAGGTCCGCCACTAACCCCACCTAATGTGCCGACAATCCCCCCCCCCCCCTAGTCGGCTACATTGCTACTGATCTTGCATCATCTCTTTAGTTGTATCAAGATGATTTGCCCACTATCTAGCCTTATCTCTCTTTGTCTTCCCCACCTGCTATTCCAACTGCACAAAACTTTAAGTTCCATGCCTACACTGGTTGAATCAATCTTGAACCATTGGCGGTTTTAGGAGACATCAGAATGGGTTTCATAGGCGGTAAGAGGTGGTGGTCTTTTATAGGCGGTGGGACGCAGAGGAGATAGGTATTGGTGGTTGTATAGGTAGTGGGAGGTGGTAAAGATTGGCTCTTGGGTGTAAATGACTTCCAACTCTTGAGTGAAAGAGATTTGATCATTTTATTTGAATTTAATAAAATAGTTAATGAAAGTTGGTCTTAATACCCAAAACTGTTACAAATTCAAAAGCACATGCCCCAAACTTGTTACTCAATAAATTGGTATAAAAACATGTTATTTTTCTCAAACCACATGGACTATCCGTGTAATTAACTCTGAATCTTAAAAGACAAGTTCATACTTCATGATGGAGGGATGGGAATACCACATCAACGGCAACGCCCATGGCAAACCGCATCGCTTGGGTTTGAGAGGAGGTGTGAGTTAGTCACCATGAGTGTGGCAACAAGCATGGGGAAGAAAATTGAGTCGTTGGGCTTGCTGAAAAAATTTTAAGCAGTTAGGCTCTTAAAATTTTTGATAAGGTTCGAAAAATCCTTTTTAAGTTTAGTACCAATTTTATACAGATTAACTAAACTTTCTCTATTATTTTATAATATTATTCTACAATCTCACACCACCATCTACAAGAAAGAATTAGTTAAACCCAACAACTCATTCTTATAGGATCGTTCATTCAACTAAAATCTTTCAACCCAACCACCCCAACCATTTAACCAAAACGTTTTCTACACTAGCCAATGTTAACATCCCAAAAGGGAACCAAACCCAACCAAACCAGTGTACACCTTTTTCATTTGAAACCAATCTTAATGCACCTTCTACCAGTTTGTTCATGAAACACAACCCACCATTGATTTTGTTCCTGAAACACAACCGGACCTTGGTTTGGTTTAGAAACACAACCCAAACCCTTAAAAGAAAAAATACATAAAGACAAAACAACTTGCACCCAAAAGGGACCGTACAAACCCGATGTGAGAATTGAACCACATATGAAGAGCTGGGATTGGCTAAGGATTGGATTGATGTTTCTGAGGACCAAGATTGGTAACAATCTAACATATTTTAATTTTGGAAACGAGTTCATGACCATTTCACACCACAATGAGCCCAGAAAAACACCATACGCCAACATGATATCGTCCAAATGAAGGAGCATTCTTCTAAAAGTCAAAAAGTATAATGCTATCTACAACAAAATTTTCAACAGCCGAGGACCGACATAGTGGTACAAGTGACACCAATATTTTTCATAATTTTTGTGACAAATATAAAAATGAGATGGGTTCGGTTTAATTTTGTAAAAGCTTGGAAGGTCTTGAAAAATTGTGAAGTGAGCGAACGCCACATGATGGGACAATCACCAAAACAGACAAAGACATCACCCTCCAATGAATATAATAGTCAATCTAAGGGGATTAACCCTGACGACGCAGTTGATGAATTTGAAGTCTAAGAAAATCGATCGATTCGCCACCCAAAAAGAATCAAGAGATGATTACCATACTTTTGTTGGATTTCTATTA